>JAWZYV010012104.1:0-186170 GCA_038373885.1 Cheiracanthium punctorium
CCGTAACCTTCTAGTTAAATTTATCTTGTCTATATGGTCAAGATCTGGCACACCAACTTCTGGAATGTCTTGCTGGAACATTGCAAGAGTAATTGGTTTTAACTCATCGGAATCATCTGATACATAAGTTAATGGTCTCGAATTAACTATAGCTTCCCATTCTCAAAGTAAGCTAAGCATCTCTTCATAAGTTGAGCATTCTTCAAGACTTCTTAGCATTTTCTTCACGTCCAAGACACGTCCTGTACGTTGGACGGATTCGCTCATCGCCTCTTTCGAAAAATGCAAAACTGACTTCGCTAATTCAGACACTCTTACTTACCCAACAACCAACCAGCCGCTTTCTCTGATGGTTGATGCTTCCAACATCGCTATCGGAGCGGTTCTCAATTGTGTAACTGGTGAAAGTGAGTCAAACACTTTAGCATTTTTTCCCCGAAAACTGTGTGCAGCGGAGACAAAATATAGCACACATGATCGCGAACTCCTCGTGATTTACTCAGCCGTGAAACATTTTCGGCATCATTTTGAAGGCAGAGATTTTGTAATCTATACAGATCACCGCCCTTTAATATATGCTTTTACAAAAAGCTCTGAAACCGACTCGCCGAGGCGACGTCGACAACTTAATTTTATATCACAATTTTGCACCAACATCAAGCACATCTCTGGCACAAGCAACGTGGTCGCTGACGCTTTATCTCGTCTGCAGTCTGTGCAAATTCCATCAGTAGATTTGCCACTCTGTCGGAAGCACAAGAAGCAGATACAGAATTATCTAGTTAATTCAAAGTGATCATCCCTCTCTTAAACTCCAACCATTGGCCATTTCACCAACAGCAAAATCGTACTGTGACGCGAGTCAAAAACCAATACGTCCATTTGTGCCGCAACAACTGCGAAAAACTGTTTTCCAATCATTGCACAACCTATCTCACCCAGGCGTTCGAGCATCCAAAAAGCTTGTCCAAGCGAGATTCGTATGGCCTTCTGTGCTCAAGGACATCATCGAATGGACTCGTACTTGCATCCAGTGCCAGCGTTCTAAAGTCGTTCGTCACACCAAAAGCCCACTACAGCAATTCGTCTTAACATCTGAACGTTTTGAACACATTCATTTAGACATAGTCGGCCCTTTATCACCATCAAATGGAAATGTGTATCTACTTACGTGCATCGACAGATTTTCTCGTTGACAAGAAGCGGTCCCGATTAAAGACATTTCCCCAGAGACAATTGCACGAACTTTTATTTCAAATTGGGTTGAACGATTCGGAGTACCTAGAATAATCACTACCGATCAAGGCCGCCAATTCCAGTGCCACCTCTTCAAAAACCTTGGACCATTGCTAGGTGTTAAACACATCCACACGACTCCATACCACCCAAATAGCAACGGCCTGGTCGAACGCTTTCATCGATCTCTGAAAACAGGACTTCGATGCCACTCCACTGACACTTGGACCGGCAGCCTTCCCATTATACTTCTTGGTCTTCGATCAACTTACAAACCAGACATTGTACCAACTTGTTGCGAAATGTTGTACGGAGCTAATGTGACTTTGCCTTCAGAGTTCCTCCAAACTTCCAAAAACGAACCCAGCGCAGTCCCCGCATCCTTTATCCAAAAACTCAAGGAAATCATGCAAGAGTTGTCTCAACTCCTATTTCAGCTCACATTAAACCTACTTGTTTCGTACATCCCCACTTGGAGACATGTACTCATGCCTTTGTTCGTAACTACGCTGTCAAACCTCCATTTACACAGGCGTACAAGGGACCCTTCTTGGTCATCAAGCGCGACAGAAAGGTTTACACACTGGAGATCGATGGGAAAGAACAGGCGATCGGAATCGACAGGCTGAAGCCTGCATTTCTTTCATCAGAAGACGACCCCCTGCCACTGCACTCTCCCTCCAATACACCTGGCACAGCAGATGTACCAACACAGCCACACAACACAGTTTCCCTTGCTGAGCCATCTCCACCTACAACAGCTCAAGCCGAGCCACCTCGGGTAAAAAAGAGACGCCCTGGAAGAGTAGTCCGCTTCAATACGAAGCACCTCTGAGACTTCAGTACCTTGAGTACTTGAAGGGAATAGTACTGTGGCAGCCGGCACCCCTTGCATCTGCGCACTTCCCCGCGCAGGATGTGGCCAGCGCTAGCCACTACTCTCCTTCACTCCACTCAGAACATTTCAATTCTGGAATCTGGCAGCAGACTACGGTAGTCAGTCAGTACCTTTTCACCCTGATGTCTGCTTCGTTTGGTGTGGAGCTTGCACGCTCAAAAATCTGTACAAAAATATAATTCTTCATAAATAAATATTGTGTTTTGTGAACAAGTGTAAATTGCCTCCTATATTGTCGGGATTATCCCGACAACCTTGTGAAATCCACAAGCTCTTATACTTTATGGGAAGCTAGTTAGAATTAATATCCCTTTCTGAGTCTGTTACAATAATGTACCAAGACATCTAAAACCTCAGGGTGGTTTTCTACAGAGAGTTCTAGAACTAAGAGCAAAACTGGAACTCGATGATAAATTTGCTCAGAGTTTCTTAAAACCCTGCAATCCTGTAAACCAAGTCAAGTTAACTGTTAAGCTGGACCTTGGCCAACCATTTCTTAAGAGCCATTTACCCCAGAGTAGCTTAAAGATCCTTGCACTTGAGACCATACACACCCTCTACCCCAGCCTGAATGGCTACATATCTACACTGATGGTTCGTTGACGGAACTTTCGCCAAATATGGGGGCAGGAATATTTTACTCCATCTTTTCTTTTATTATGCCTGTTGGAAAAAAAAATCGCCTTTGATGGCGAAGTTATGGCTATTTATGTGGGCACTGAAGCAGCTTGTCACCCGACACCGTTACAATAAGGCTGTTATTCTATCAGATTCCAAGGCTGCCATTCAGGCTATCGGATCTGAGGAAATACCCATCTCAAAGAATATCCTAGACTGTCGGGCTCTTCTACCCACACAGCACAAAGATATCCATTGATTATCTATAAGGAATCAGAATTGGATAAAATGGATATCTATTAGAAGACCAAGGTCCTCTAGATAACACAAAATGGACCTCTATAAGAGATTTGAGGTGTGATCTCTCTAAGGACTAGACAACAACATCTATAATATCCAGGATGTCTGTAAGAGATTTATATCCAAGTAGCATAAATATTCATTGGACGTCCAAAATATCCAAGATTTCTCAAACAGCCCATAAATGGATATCTATATCATATCCGAGCAATCTGCAATAGCCCTCTTTTGGGATGCGGAAAAAGTGAATTGTGACGTCATAACTACGCCATCTCTTATGCGCTGAGTTTTCTTCCTCCATTCTGTGAATTTTGGTGCTGCCACCTATTATCAACCTAAGAACTTCAAGTTACTTTTAAACTGAGACCTCTTTTTTCCCCGGCTGGTATCGAACCATGGCGTGTATAGGAGCGTTCTAACCACCGGACAGATTCGACTCGGGTTGTGGTGACTAAAGTTTGAAGTGACTGTTGTTTCGATTTCGGAATGAAAACTTTTATATATCTAAATAAATAAAATTAGAATTTGCCGTACACTACTTGGTATTAAAAAATTTTGTGATTTCTATCTGTTTTAAACATTTTTGACATCAGTACAACCGTAAAAAAAAGTTTGTCTGTCTGTCGTTCTACAGTAACGTTTTTTTTTTTTTTTTCGCACCAGGTAAATTTGACTGAAGCGAATGAAATAAAATTTGGTGACATGGTAAGTGGTCACTCAACTTAAACTGTAAGTGCCGGATTTTTTAAAAATTCATTAGATTTTGAGATTTTCCGAAAATTGTTCCAAACTGCGTAAATTTTTGTTCGTACATCACGTAATAACGACTAAATGAAATTTGGTGACATAATAGATGATCACTCAACTTCAGCTATAGGCGTCGGATTTAAAAAAAAAAAATTCTGACTAGATTTTGCGATTTTTTCCAAAATCCTTTCAAACTGCGTAAATTTTTGTTTCATTCCCAGACAGCACAGCAAACTTGCAGCAAGCTTTATTTATCAAGTCAATAAACTTGAATTAAGCTTGAAAATTTCAAGCATGCAAGCTTAATGCAAGCTTGAATTAAGTGTTCGAGTTTACACTTGCCCAGCTTGCATTAAGCTTGACATAGCAAGCTTAATTTCAAGCTTAAAAAATTTTTTCTAAAAAAAATTTCTTAAATACACGGGGCCCCGTCGGCGAACTCGCCCCAAATATTTTATTTTTCCACGCACTTTCCTCTCTATGCTGAAATTTTAAGTTAATTTAATCTGTTTCCATCAAGCGTCCGCGGCTGGGATAGAACCCGGGACCTAAGGGTTGGAAGACCAGCGTCCTAACCGTTCCACCAATCTGCCTCGCGCTAGCATGACTAAAGTTTGAAGTGAATGTCATGGTTGTCACGCCGTTTTCTGGCGAGATCGATCAGTGCCCGATGCCGATTTCTTTCTTTTATTTTTCCATGGGATGAATCAAAATTAAAATAATGTTATGTGTGATTTATAGACTCTACTAATAGGGAAATAAGCATAATATAAACTTAAAAGCAGCACACGTTTTAAAACTTTCAATATCGCGACACTCATGTTGGGCAATACTGGCCAAAATCGAGACAAACGACTGATTTTGAAATCAATTTCGTAGTATAATTGTATTTTATTTTGAAGAATTTCCATATTTGGAAATATAGAATCTTTTTTTTTTTTAATTCTATGGTCAAGTACATTTATGACTGATGATAAATTATTTGTTATGTGGATGTGGCTTTCCAAATCAAGCAGTCATCAAGTTGTATTCAAGCTTGACAGTTCAAATGACTTCTCCAAGCTTGGTGTAAGCTTAAAATGAATTGAACTGTCAAGCTTGTATTAATACGTCAAATTCAAAGCAATGTCAAGCTTGATTTAAGCTTAAGTTGTGTCTGGGTTAGCATCCAATCTTCTACGTAAATAAGACGTCTACAAATGCATCTCTTATGGATGTTATACACGCACATCCAATAAATTTGTAGCTTTGAATGACAATTAAATATCTATGGGACATCTATTTCATTAGCTACATAAAATGTCTACTGATGGATTTCTTATGGATGTCATAAATACATTTCCAATAGATATCTGGTTTCGCGGATGACTATTAGATATCTATAAGCCCTCTGAGGATATCTTATAGAGGTAGCGATTTAGATGTCCTATAGATATTTTTTTTCTCCACATATAAATATCCTTTAAATGCCCTGGATGTTATTGATCAGTTTGGATATCTATTAGACCTGATTTGGATATAGTGTGCTGTGTGGGTAGAGAGTCTGAAAAAAAGAAGGGTGACATATAATACTTCAATGGATACCAGGACATTGTGGTATACATGGCAACGAACAGGCCGATATGCTGACTAAGAAGGGCACTCAAATAGTTCAGCAGCCATGTCCTTACAAGTCCTCCTTCCATTGCACAAAACTTTACTTAAAAAATCTAATGAGACAAAACCGGAAGGCATTGTTCAATTCCGCGCATGTGTTCAAGAAGTTCGAGGAACAACTTGGAGCAGGGTGTTTATGATATACCCCGCTGTGGCAGAATTTAGGCTTGCAGTGGACCATAACTGCCTGGCTGCCCACCTGTATCGTATTGGAATTTTCATAAGCCCGAATTGCCACTTTGTGGGAAGGACGAAATGATGGGCAGGGGCCATTTGTTGGGATGCTCGGCTCTGCACGAGGACTCCGAGGTAACGAGATACCGGAGTGCTAGACATCTGCTGATGAGATATTGACTTTTTTCTCTTGCTCTTTTCGAATTTGATGTTATTCTATTTTTTGTATTCTGTAAGAGTTTGTCTTTTCCTCTTGCCATTGGAAAAAAAAAAAAAAAAAAAAAAACTTTGGAGAATCGGTCCTTATGACTGAATCATCAGCTTAAAGCAAACAATTGACGCCAGGAATAGATTTAAGATTGCTTACAAGATCATTAAAATAAATATTAAGTAGTGTGAAGTTGGACACCGCACCCTGAGGCAATCCGGATTTCAGGGATCTAAACTTTACATCTTACTTTCTTCTACATTACTTTCTTACATCTCCATAGGTGAATGAGCATTGAAGTCGCCCATAAAAATGGAGTTCTTTGTAGTATCAAGAAAAGAAAAGTCGGTTATTTCCATGAGGGGAGTAAATTGAATATAATTTTAAATGCCTATCAGACTTCCACACATCTAAGAGGGCTATTTTACTCTTGTCTTCGCCTGAGCCCATCTGTTTCACAATTTTAAATTCTGCAGTCAGATATGACTTCACACAGATTAAAATACCACTCGCTAATTTTCTAGCCTTGCGAATAATATAAGTCACAAATCCCTTAAATGGGTAAAATTTAATATTATCACGAGACAGATTTGCCTCCATTATGGCGAATACATCAATATCATTGTTCCAGACAGTATTAAGTAACTCCTCTCTCTTACTCTGGGACAATCCACTGGCGTTCCATTGCAAGATTCTAAGAATCGAAGAGCCAGACTGTAAGTTAAAATAGAAAATTTCGATTATACTTGAATGCTTTTTTGAGAGAATGTACAATTATATGGTAAACTGAAAATGGTATGCCTAGCAATTATAGTTCTTTTACAGGAGCGCACAAAAGAATTCCATTTCGTTACTTTTTATGGGTAATCATTGTTTAAAGTATATTTTAGGCATTCATCTATTCGAACAAAGCCAAACTGACAGATGTTGCCAAGGATTACGAAATAAGGATTTCGAAATAACAAATAATTTTTGTGAAATTTATAGATTCAAAGGAATTCCAATTCATTACAATAAAAAAAAATTTAGATACACCCTCTCAAAAAAATATTTGAGTAAAAGTCAAACTTTCTACGTTGGTTTGGCCTATTAAAAATTACTTATGCAAAATGTGAATTCGATTATTTGCAAGTTTCATAATTTCTGTTGAGTTGTGAGTTTTCAAAAACTAACTAACCCATTAACGCACAGTTAACGATTTATTTTTAGAGGTTGCAAAAGGTGTAAGTTTCAAAAATATTTAAGCATTTATTTATTTTCCATGTTTTAATTTCTCGAATAATTAATGTGATTTCCACAAAATACTCAGCGATAACAAAGTACAATGTGAATCTTTCATTTTTTATTAACATTTTTAGAAAAAAGGAAAAAAAAATCTTCTTCACACCTCACAAATGTCGGAAATTTATTTGTCACTTCTGACATCAACATAAATTGGAGAATGGGATGCAAAAAGTGGGGCGCTAATGGTTTAATTATTCACAACAAAGTACCCTTGTACTCGAAAATAGAGATGGCCAATGATTCGATGAGTCGAATCAGTGATTCGAATCTTGGTACTGAGTGGCTCAGTCTTTACACTCACTCTCTACTGATTCGAATCTCAAGCCCTCAAGGGAAATACATTCCAAGTGCGAAGGGAAGAAAAACTTATTTTCCCTTTGCCGTTCCCAGAGATTTTCCCTTACTCTTTCAACTCTTTTCGACTCTTTACGACTCTTTTCGACTCTTTACGACTCTGAGTCGATAGATGATTTGAAACAGTAAATGAGTGGGTGTGGGTGAGTTGGTCACTGAGTTGGTGCAGCAACGAATCTTTACTGATTCAGTGTTTCGCTCTGTTTCGGTGATTGTATACTATCGTTGAGATTCGTTAGTTTTTCGAATCTTCTATCGACTCAGAGTCGAAAGGAGCCGAAAAGAGTTGAAAGGATGTTTCATTTAATTGGAGGGGTTTTTTCGAATCTTCTATCTTCTATCGACTCAGAGTCGAAAGGAGTCGAAAAGAGTTGAAAGGATGTTTCATTTAATTGAAGTTTTTTTTTCGAATCTTTGGTGTTTCATTTCTTGGTTGGTGGTCGGATTTAAAGTTTTATCTGTCTGTGGGTGTGGAGTGGGTCGAACATCGTTTGCTTTTGGCGAGGGGCATAGGCGTTACTTCCTAAGGGCAAGAGGGGTCAATCTCCCCCCCGAAAAAAAATTAAGAAAATCCCTCCTTCCAACTTGTCTGGCTGATTTAATATTTGTTTAAAATTTAATGAAACATCCCTTTTCTACTTTTAACTTCAATATATGTCCCCCTGCCCCCACCCTCAAAAAAAAAACAAAAAAAAAAACGGAACGTTACGTTTACATGGTGGCGGATTTTCATGTGAAGGGAAATAGAATGAAATAAAATTAGGATTGTGCTTGTCACTTTTAATGAAGGATACAGGGGCGGTATTAAGCGCTCTCACAAAAGGACTTTGTAGTAAGCAAAATAACATTTCGCTTTATTGTAGCAGATTTCGTTTTTTTTTTTACCTTGTTTTTCGTTTAAGGGGAATGATTTATTTTCTTTCGTAATTCAGAGAAATACAAAATAGGGTCTAAAGCAGTGGCGTAGTTAGTGTTATTGACAGTGGCGTAGCCAGGATTTTATTTCGGGGTGGGCTGGGTATCAAATTTAAAGATAAAGTTCAATTGTAAGCTAAGTAAAGGGTTTTATTTTGGCCATTTTTTTTGGGGGGGGGCAGCAACCCCTCAGTAGGACTGGGCCAAAAATCGACATATCGGTTTTATTTCAACATCAAATATCCGATATTCCCATTTTCATTTCAGTGAAATCTCGAATTCGATAAAGGGCAAAAATACAGGCCGGCCAGGGGCGTAGCCAGAAATTTTTCATGGGGGTGGGTTATGACTACTGCAACTCATATATATGTATACGTGTGTATGATAATGTAGTGAAGAATATACATTTTGTATGGCAAAAAATTCCTCATGGGGGGTTATGACCCCCCTAACCCCCCCCCTTGGCTACGCCTCTGAGGCCGGCGATAAGAAAATCCTGAGATCAATACCAGCTTGTGATGCTTTTGCTACTGCTTTCTCTCGGAAAGCTTCTTCTTCTCTCATCGCAGAAAAAACAGCTCCATGGTTTATTAGTCTAATTACCATAATTAATTAACGTATATCTCGGAACCTATCCACCGGAGCGCGTTTTTATTGATTCTCGACCCCCCCTAGACTCAACACCCCACCGATACTTAAAATTTCGAATGCTTTGACACCAAACTTAACCTTTTAATCTTACAGGCCCAGGGGGTCATACGAAGCTCCCCTATATTTTCAATTTGGGCATTTTAAACACTAGCCTCCTCCGACGGCATCTCCAAAGTCTGGAAACCATCCCAGAGCCAATTTCTACATGTTTGCAGTCCTTTTAAGCCTCAATCATGGTTAATTAGTCTAATTACCATAATTAATTAACGTATATCTCGGAAACTATCCATCGGAGCGCGTTTTTATTGATTCTCGACCCCCCCTAGACGTTTACCCCCATCGATACATAAAATTTCGAATACTTTGACACCAAACTTAACCTTTTAATCTTACAGGCCCAGGGGGTCATACGAAGCTCCCCTATATTTTCAATTTGGGCATTTTAAACACTAGCCTCCTCCGGCGGCAACTCCAAAGTCTGGAAACCATCCCAGAGCCAATTTCTACATGTTTGCAGTCCTTTTAAGCCTCAATCATGGTTAATTAGTCTAATTACCATAATTAATTAACGTATATCTCGGAAACTATCCATCGGAGCGTGTTTCTATTGATTCTCGACCCCCCCCCCAGATGTAAACCCCCATCGATACATAAAATTTCGAATACTTTGACACCAAACTTAACCTTTTAATCTTACAGGCCCAGGGGGTCATACGAAGCTCCCCTGTATTTTCATTTCGGGCAGTTTAAACACTAGTTTTACTGGAGCAAGGAGAGAGAGATGCTAACTGCCCGAGAACTCAGCGGAGAAGAAACCCGATGAATGGGTGAAGGGTGTTTAAATAGTACGGCTTTAGGCGCAGAGAGAGGGAAAATTTCTTTAGTTGTTTTATTGATTCAAGATTCGAATCACTGATTCGAATCATCGAAGTAGTGAGTGAGTCGAGATTCGAATCAGTAAAATGAGTCGAACCGCCCATCTCTACTCGAAAACTTTTTGAAGAGGGTGTATGTTAATCTATTTCAAACACAATAATAAGTTTATGGTGACCTGATGCCTTCAATTTTTGAGGACGTTTCAAACATTGAAAATCAGATATTTAGATACTAAGCACACTATGACTGTTAAATGTTGTTGCAATGAAAACATGAACTATTTCTTCAAGGAAAAAAATTAAAGTAGGATACTGTATTGCAGTAGTTTTGTTTTTATTTGACTCTTAAAAATTAACCAGCTGTATCAAAATGACGGAATTTGGTCACCATCAGTGCCGGTGCTAGGTATTTTTCTAAGTAGTGTAAAGCACAAAAATGTGCCCTCTCCACTTGACATAGGCGTACCCACGGAAAGGGTGCTAAAATACCTTACTATATAATTATATTATATAGTGAAGTATTTTGTACTTCCCTCCGCTGGAAACGGCGCCCGGTGAGGTCGCACCATTCGCTCCAACCTACCCTAGTAGCAATGACTGCTTGTTTTCTGCTCGGTCGTTCATCGAGTCATCGTTAACTCATCGACTCATCGAATTCAGTCATCGGTAAGTGCACTTTTGTTTTTCTACAATCGATGAATTTTTATTCATGGATAGAAGTGATCTGGACGAGCAGTTTAGCCGATGGGAAACCGACAAACAATATCTTATTCGAAACTGCACCTCTATAGTCATCGGGCTTTGCAGATGTCCCAGTGGTTTACACTTTACCTAAATTCTTATAAATATTTGCGCAATTTAGATGTGCCTTTGCATAATCTAAGGGAAATTTTGAACAATTCTTGAATTAATCGCATAATTTACTTCAAATTTCTTATACTGGGGTTGGGATGGGTAGGGGTGTGATTTCCCCCCTTGTCCCCTCCCACAAAATGTAAATTTGAAAAGAAATATTTACAAAAAAATGTAAGTGTAATTATATAAAATCGTTTGTAATATTTAAATAATTAAAAAATGTGTTAAAAAAAAGAAAAGAAAATATATTTGAGCGTCAGCTGTATTATAAGAATAACGGAAACTTCATTAAAATGAGCAACTTTTTTGAAACCTCCTTAATGTAAACAGCAAGAAGAGAAATCAGTTAATTTTTAAAAGTCATCCAAGAAATATGAAAGTTAAAATCACATTAACATTCCTATAAATTTGCAATTTTTGCAATATTGTTTTATAATTATTAATTTTAAATGTTGTTGCTATTTACATACATTGGTAAAAAGTGAAATTAATTTTCAACGAATCGAATAATTTGACTATTATTAATAATAGCTGAACAGCACTTTGTGAAAATTTCACCCCAAGTCTCAATCTGAGACTAAAATAACCGGTTCAATCTTTGGCTGATGCATGATAAGTCTGGATGGTCTTGTGGTAGCGCGCTAGTCTGTGGTTCCGTACTCTCAGGGTTCGGGCCCGGTGGAAGAAGAATAATTTTTTTCTTTTTCTTTTTTTTCTCAGAAAAACGGTAAGTTAGCATCCAAAAAACGAAAACATAATAAACAGAACGGACACTTTTTGAAAATTTTGCCGACAGTCGTTTAATTTTTATTAACAAATATATTTTAAACAGTTTATCGCTTTCTCATCGGTTTCGTTTCGTTATTTCAGCGGAGACATCGGGAAACGATGATCGGTTTTATGGCCCCACGAGCGGATATTTTGTACTAGTTGCCGATGAAATTTCCCCTTTTTGGATGAAAAGCCGTGATCGGCCATTGCTCCTTCTCCTCGGATTAAACTCACCCGCCTCTCATCGACCGATGGGTTATTGCTACTAGGGTAGGAGCGTCTCTGGTTACTCTAAGTAAATAAACGTTTATATATTTCATTCGTTAGTTAACAGATGGAAACATTTAAAATTCTTTGACAGGGTCTCACAAAATAACATTACTGTATAAGGCCAGCAAACAGTGTTGTAGTGCTAAAAACTTTTTTCCCGGAACGCACGATTTCGTGGGGGGAAGGAGGGGGGGGGGTATTGGGAGTTCAGAGGACCAGCTTATTACAACCCGACATAAGAACGTCTCTGCCTTTTTTGTCGGTAACCAATATAGAAGGCTATGTATAATTTTGAAAGAGGCTTAATGTTGTTCGATAAAAGCATGTGATTTTGGTACATAAGTACAAATAAACTAATTATGCCAGGCACTTCAAAATTTTGGAAACTGTCTCTTTAGAAGCTGTACTACGTACTGAAATAAACGATAAATCTTTATCAATTTCAAAACTTTTAGAAAAATTTCTTAAAAATCGGAAATTTTCGCAAAACGTGTCACTCTTCGAAAAATCTTGCAGCTCAGATCCATCTGAGATCTGAAGATTTTTTTTCTGAAAATTTTATAAAAGCCACAGCTTTTTCGCTTATTGCAGTGTGTAAAACAGCTTATGAAGAACTTTCTGGAATTTTTTGGAGACCATGGTGCTATTAGTTTATTTCAATTTGTGTACCAAGACTAAAAACAGAGGGTTTTTTTTTCGACATACACCCTTGACTCAAACAAAATATGGAACAGCTTTAGTATGGTTCCTTTGGCGCGCTTTATTTTTGGCGACTTTTTCTTGGCGCGATAAAGGATGCCATTATGGTAACCCCGCCGTTTGATGATCGGAAGTTAAGATATGGTAAACCTAAACTCGGCGGTTTGTTCCCGGATAATGGCGATGCAATGTGCTTTATGGTTTTATTTTAATGGCTTTATTTTACATTAAATTTTATTATTTAATTATTTTTGAAATTTAAAATGGATGTTCAGGTTCACAATGACTGTTTATATACAGTTTTGTATGAATAAACATTCTTTTGATAGTACGTTTCAGGTTAATATTTTCGTTATGGATTGTTTATTTGTTAAGGGTAGAAGCAAGAAATAATTACGTTAATATTTTATACAGTGAAATCTAATATATAAAATTCTCGTGTCTCAGTGTTAGTCACCATACTCCTCCAAAACGGCTCGACCGATTTTAATGAAATTTTATATGTATATTCGTTAGGTCTGAGAATAGGTTTTTAACTATGTCTCATACCCCTAAGTCACAATGGCGGTCCACCCCAAAATTTTTAGCACCAGAGTGCTGATAAGTTCAATCAGGATTTTTGTCTAGACATTAGCGCATCGAGTCACTTTTCAAATGTGTTTGCCAGATAATGTGGAGAGGGGGGGGGCGTTAATAAAATGCTGAAAGTCGCACAAGGATTTGCAATTTTTGATGATTGATCGCTAAATGTGGTGCTAAAACGTGAAAATTTATTATAAATATATTTCGAGTATAGTTAGAACACGCCTGGCGTATATTGTAAAACAGTTTTATTAGGCGATTTTAATATAGATTTCTATTCTGAAGAAGTGCTCTGTGGAACAAGAAAGGAAAACACTGTACACTCATGGATTATGATTCCCATTCCATGTCTTTGCGGCATAGTTGGAATATGCCTATTGGACGAATATGCCTGGCGCAGATTGTAAAACAGTTTCAGTAGGCGATTTTACGATAGATGTCGATTCCAAAGATGTGTTTTATGGTACAAGAAAGAGTTGATTCCTATTTTAACGCCCCCCACTCTCGCCAACCTAAAAAATCCCCGTATTTTGGCGAGCTTTGCAGTCATGGGTCTCTGGGAGTTATGCACAAGTTTCAACGGTACTTACGTATTATCCCGGCGGTCCGCCAAGACAAGCAATTTTTCACCAAGATAAATGCCTGCCACATGAAATTGTTGATAGTTTGGAATACGATTGGCAACAGTTTGCCAGCGAATTTGACGAAAATGTAGTTTGGCGGAAGTGACCGCCGGGATAATACGTAAGTACCGTTTCAGCGCTCCCAAAAGAACTAGATGAAAACTAAAATAAACAAATTAGCGATAAACGCACCAGTTAAGGAATTTGAAGACACTTAATTATTACAACTACACTAATTGGCAATCCAAAATAAATAAAAATGTAACGGCATGCTGTACTTACATGTTGTTCCAAATCGCCATTATAATTCTAAATTACGATTGCCACATAAATGCAAAAAATTGTCATTGTAACTGCATATGTTTAATGATCGCCCCCTTGGTGAGAGTCGAGGCGTTAAAGTAGGAATCAATCCAAGAAAGACAAACATGGTACACGAATGGATTATGGTGCGCATTCGAAAAAATATATAGAACGATGAAGTGTAGTTTTAATATATTGGCGAATATTGTAAAATAGTTTTAGTAGGCGATTTTAAGATAGATTTCGATTCCAAAGATGGGTTTTACGAAACAAGAAAGAAAAATACAGCACAGTCACGAATAATGATACACTTTCCAACTTAATGGAATATGGAACAAAAAAAATAGTGACGACGCATAAATTATGATACGATTTTAATATATAGCACTATAGTGCGTATTTAAAAATCTGAAAATGTTTCAGATTTTCATCCTTTTATTATTATTTTTTTTTTTGGACAAAATTTTTTACGGAATGACTATCAATAAGTCTCAAGGCCAAACTATGTTTGTTTGTGGCTTAGATTTGAGCACGCCATGTTTTTCCCACGGACAGTTATACGTGACATGCTCTCGAGTGGGCAAACCATACAGTGAACATCCAGTTTGTTTGTGTTATCTAAAGATGGTATAACAAAAAATATTGTATACTCTATTGCGTTAAGGGATTGATGTTATTTTTTAGTAAAATTATTGTAATTAGCGATATATATAAATTTAAAGAATAAATACCAATGAATTAAAAATATATGTTTGGTATTGTGTTATTTTTATATTCCAGCATCATTCACAGCGCTCCATGCCTCTTCCACTCATATACCACATCTTCACACACTTACAATAAGTTAGTCATTTCTTTCTACTAAAATAATCCTAGGAATAATTTATATGTCAAAACAACGTTTGCCAGGTCAGCTAGTAATTTTAGATATTTTGATTTTATTATTTCCATATTGCAATAATTTAGCGATTTTAATCAAGGTATGTGATAAGCATTGTTTCTTTTTACTCGTATTTGTTATGATTTCCTTTGTTTATTTGTTAAGGGTAGGAGCAACAAATAATTTCGTTATCAATATAATATTTGATTTTTTGATTTTATTATTTCAATATTGCAATAATTTAGCGATTTTAATTAAGGTATGAGATAAGCATTGTTTGTTATGATTTAAACTAGGTCTTTATTTTTGCTTACGTAATCTTTTGTCAGAATGCTAAATTATGTTTTAATTTTTGTCTTTTTTATTTCTTATTTTTGTGAGGTATTGTCTTTAGAATATTATTTGTTTGTATTATTTAATTTAATCTACTAAAAAGAGAAGGGGGGGTTGAGGGGGCACGGCCCCCCTCACATAAAAAGAAAAGTAATTAAATTTTATTAAACCGAATCTATATGTTCATGTATGCTTGTTATCTGTTTAATTTTTTTTTCATAAAAATATTTAAAAGCCATTAAAACATTAACGGCGACGATCAATTATCTCGGAAACCAGCGCCATCCGATCCGCCATATTGTTTACAATTGGTATCGGCAAGGCAAACTTGGATTGGCGACAAGATTTTGTCGCCAAATCAAAAGAGCGCCAAAAAGGGACCATACTAAAGCTGTTCCCAAAATATGCTATAAAGCAAAATTTTAATCTAAATCAAACTAGATATTTTTGGGAGGGGATAATTTATAAAATTTTTCATTTTACCCATCGAAAGTGTATAATGAAGCAGATTGTTGCCCTTTAACAATGTATTGGGGAGTCTAAAACACCCCTAGGCCCTCCCCTATATCCGCCACTGACTGGTCAGATGGACAGTTCCAAATTTCATTTCCTGCATTGTTACCTCCGCGTTTAACATCTGTCTTCCTTTTGTTGTCGACATTAATTCTAAGAATCTAGTGCTTCGACTTATTTTCGTAACTGCTTACACGGTGATGTTTCTTTTCTTCAAAGACTCAGAGAGAATAGAAAGTTTAAATAAAACGTTGTGCATGAGCACCATACCCTAGTAGCAATGACTGCTTGTTTTCTGCTCGGTCGTTCATCGACTCATCGTTAACTCATTGACTCGTCGAATTCAGTCATCGGCAAGTGCACTTTTGTTAATCTGCAATAGATGAATTTTTATTCATGGATAGAAGTGATCTAGACGAGCAGTTTCGCCGATGGGAAACCGAAAAACAATATCTTATCCGAAACTGCAGCTCTATAGTCAACGGGCCTTGCAAGTGTCCCCAGTAGTTTACACTTTACCCAAATTCCTATAAATATTTGCTAATTTAGATCTGCCTTTGCATAATCTAAGGTAAATTTTGAACAATTCTTGAATTAATCGCATAATTTGCTTCAAATTTCTTGTATTGGGGGCGGGGGTGGGGGTATCCCCCCCTTGCCCCCTCCCACAAAATTTAAATTTGAAAAGAAATATTTACAAAAAAAATATAAGTATTTATTATATAAAAATCGTTTGTAATATTTAAAAAAAGTGTTTAAATAAAAGAAAAGAAAATCTGTTTGAGCGTCAGCTGCATTATAAGAAAAACGGAAACTTCATTACAATGAGCAACTCTTTTGAAACCTCTTTAATGTAAACAGCAAGAAGAGAAATCAGTTAATTTTTAAAAGTTATCCAAGAAATATGAAATATACAATCACACTAAAATTCCTATACAATTGGCAATATTGTTTTTTAATTATTAATTATGAATGTTGTTGCTACTTACATACATTGGTAAAAAGTGAAATTAATTTCTTACCAATCGAATAATTTGACTATTATTAATAATAGCTGAACAACACTTTGTCAAAATTTCACCCCAAATCCCAATCTGAGATTAAAATAACCGCTACTTCACACTTTGCCTTATACATGACAAGATTCGATGGTCTAGGGGTAGCGCGCTTGTCTCTGTAATCAGTACGCTCAGTGTTCGGGCCCGGGGGAAGAAGAATATTTTTTTTTTTCAGTTAAACGGAAATTTAGCATACAAAAAACGAAAATATAATAAACAGAACGGACATTTTTTGAAAATTTTGCTGCCATTCGTTTATTTTTTATTAACAAATATATTTTAAACAGTTTATCGGTTTCTTTTCGTTATTTCATCGGTGTCATCGGGAAACGATGATCGGCTTTATGATCCCCCGAGCGGACATTTTGTACCAGTTGCCGATGAAATTTCCCCTTTTTTGGATGAAAAGCCGTGATCGGCCATTTCTCCTTCTCCTCGGATTTAACTCACCCGCCTCTCATCGACCGATGAGTTATTGCTACTAGGGTATCTGTCAGAAATTGTTTTGATGAGATGAGCTTGAGTAGAGCTTGGAAAATATATGGTTCTGTTTGTCAGTTTTGGTCTAAACTAGTCGACTTGAACTAATTAAAAAAAAAAAGAACTGTATGGTTTTGCTTTGCCAGAGAGAGATTGCAGAAAAAATTCTTAGAGAATTGGCTATCCGTCTCACTTTTCAAACTCGTTTGATTTTCCGTTTCGAGGCTAGCTGCAGATGCCTGATTTCTATTTGATTCTTAGGAGATCAACCATACAAAGATTGTTCATGAATATTTCAAAATGTCTGACTCCATGGACTTGGCTGATTGCTTCTCCAGCTTCAAGTTTCAGACCAAGACCTCCTATATACTGAAACAGACCTGTTCACGCCGAGCAAAGGCTTGTCCGCTTGGAAAAATGAAACCACCGATAGAGGGCGCTAGTAGCTAATACAAATATAGGAGTGAACATTCAATTCCTCATGGTAAGACTTTCAGTGTGGTAGAATTAATTAGCTTTAATTTTCACGATTATTATGTTTTCAAAGATGCCATATTGTTGTGTTCTCTTTTGAAAGTCAAATAGCAGACTTTTACGTCTGGATCAGATGGAGTAAAAGTTTCGTTCCATGAGTTTCCCAGCTATATAATTATAAGAGAAAAATGGATCAAGACCATTTTTCGAGAAGGTAAGTATTTAATTTTTGCACTATGATCGCATGATTACGGTTTGATTTGTAAATCGTTATTGTCAACAGTAATGCTCTGTCAATTCTCTATGTATAAAAATTCGGTTTTATGTAATTGCTTTTTTAGATTAATCAATAACCACCACTCAGTATGCAATTAACTTTCGTGTTGTGCACGTGTGAGTTGCGTAGTATGCGCACAGATAGTTAGAAATATAAACTAGTCATTCATTGACGGTATATTTATGAATAATATATGCAAATTCTACACACAATCATAGGGATTATAAAAATAGAATTAAAATAAGCAGAAAACAATGGCAGATTACTTCTACTAGCTCTAAATTTACTACTTTTTACATGAAAATATGTAAAGAAATTTATGTTGTAAATGTTTGAAAATACTGATATGGGATTGTCCCTAAGTAATGTCACAGTTTTTTTCAATGTTTTTGACCTCCTTCCCCTGTCACATGTATACACTATATTGCACAAACACACACTGCTGATTTGAAATGTTTTTGTTTTAACCAAAATGTGTTATGTTACATTTTTTGTTATCACCCCCTTCCTTCCTAAGTATGACATTTTCGGATGGCCTCTACTGAGTACTTTTCCCTTACATAAACAACATGAAGGGTAAAAAAGTTTTGCTCGAAACAACTATATGGGCGTTGAATTAAACTTTATGGTGTTGTTTTACAAAGTTTTTTTTTATTATTTTAAGCACTCGTTTTGCTACAAATTTTGACATGACATGCATAAAGTGGGCTACAATGAGTCGGATGGCTCCGATGAAACCCATGCCTTTTGAGCAGTTAATACAGCATTATCTGGGAGATAATATATCACCAGAATACGCTGGGGGACCCACAGCCATTGCATATAGCTGTTAATTTCTTATTGCTTTTACTTGATGTTACAATGTAGAGCTGATATGAATGACTAGGCTGAACAACTGAGTGAATGAGTGTTCATATTTAGAAGCTCCTTCTCCTTTTGATGAAGACCCAAATTGTTCAAGGAGTCTTTATGAAGAGTGAAATTCAGTTTATGTACCAAATAACAACAGAGCTGTGGCTTTATCTGCTGGAACAGTAAAACAAATTTTTTTTCTTTTGATATT
Organism: Cheiracanthium punctorium; assembly: GCA_038373885.1. Lineage (NCBI taxonomy): Eukaryota > Metazoa > Arthropoda > Arachnida > Araneae > Cheiracanthiidae > Cheiracanthium > Cheiracanthium punctorium. The sequence continues at coordinate 19,098 of JAWZYV010012104.1, forward strand.
GTTCATTCTAGCTTTCATAAGAAATTGGGAGTTGACAAACCACCGAAAATAATTTCATTGAAACAATTAAATTGATAATTCATTTGCTTAAAAATATTGTATATTGTATGGACTGTGGCTTTATTAAATAAATGGTTTGTATTAAATAAACATTTGATTTGTTCTTTAAATTTACCTCTTATTTAGTTTGCACTATCCAATTACAAAATAATAGAATGTCTAGGTTAAAACATAGATATTTAATTTTTGTTAATCGGTGAGTAGAATATACTATATAGTTAAGAAGTTATTTCTGATAACAGACTGCCCCAAGTACATTGCAAAAATTTAAAAACACAATGCTGATGAAAAATAGAATTATAAAAAAAATCAAATGATTTTCAATAAGTAAAACCCTGCTTTTAAGTATATTTAACTGCCACAATTTTGTTATGAAAAGCATTCATCAAAAAGACATTTTTTTTCATACTTCTGAAAAATTCCAAAGCCGTATCCAGGGGGGGACCACACCCCCTGGTCCCCCCTCCCCGAAATTTAAAATTTTGTTAAACAATAATAATGAAGAATTATTGTGAAAATTTTAGCCTTTTTCACCTTTTGGTACCCCGGCCCGGAAATTTTCAGCCCCCCCCCCCACACCAAAATTTTTTCTGGGTATGGCCTCGGAAAAATTTACACTGAAAATTATTTTTTAAACAAGAAAAATACTATATATCTCTTTCTCCCATGTTAAATATCACTCCTCTTGTGGGGGAAAAATCGTATTGAATTCAACTAAAGTCTTATAAATTATTAAAGAATATATTTTAAATATGCTTATGCAGTAATCTTTTTTTTTTTTTTAGAACAAGAACCATGTTAAAGAAATTTTTTTTATTCATATTTTAAATAAAACAACATATTGAGTCATGATCAACCTATTTTGAACGAATTTTAAACAAACAACGTTAACGATGAACATTTAATATAATGAATAAATTAAATTTATGTTTTTTCTTAAATAGACTTTTATCGATTACTCTATTACTTAATAAAAAGAGCTTTGCCCTCTATCGTAAATTTAAATTTGTTAGAATGCTCTGTCATCGTGCCGATAATTCTTCCGAATGACAATACTAAAAAATGCATTTATTTTTTTTCTTATTTAAGCTAGTAATTTTCTCTCAATGATTTTTTAAAGACAAACCGATATTACTCAAACGAAAAAAAAGGCCTGTTTTACTTTATGAAAGTAAATTTTAAAAGCAATAGCTGCGTAAAATACAAGATAGATCAATTGAATTTGCATGCTATTTGCAAAAAAAGTGCATGAGTTTGTACTGCCATCTGGTGGCGTTAAGCTGCGTAATTCAGTTTAGTGCGCGGACATTTTCTCCCGTAGAGTTGGCTAGGATGAACTGGTCTGTTTAGTATATAGGAGGTCTTGTTTCAGACGATGATTTAAGCAATGCCAATCTACTGTGGAAATTTCTGAAACAAACGCTGCACAACACCCTGGTATTATACTTGCTCCATCACTAACAAATCCGGCAAAATTTTCTCCGAGATATTTATCATGAAATAAGTATTTTTAGCTTTCTGTTATAATCTCAGTCTCTTGACTTAGAAGTTCAACTGTATGTAAGAAGGTGAGATTTGGCTCACAATCACATGATTGTCCATCTGACATTTTAAATATACAATGGAAGTAGTTTTGCTACTCAGAGTGGTCGATGCATCAATTAGAATTGAATTTTTACCACTGATTTCAAAAATGCGCTTTCAGATTTTTAATTGGACGGGACTGGGGATTGAATTCCTAGTCGAGTAGACTCTGCTATCAGTTCACTGGGATGATTTCAACTACTACGGTATGCATAGAATGAAAACAGATTGTTAGTGCAACCACAGATATGCGTGAATACTTTTTTCTTTTTTTCAGAAAATAATTTAAGATCTACAATAATAATAATAATCTCATTTGAATTCCGGAACGCCGTTCCGGCTGGCAAAAAGTACCGGAGCGTCGTTCCGGCCCCACTACACCCCTGCCAGCAAAAGCTTAACCTTGTCACCGGCCGCAAAGTCAAGGTTTACCTGCGAAGAACTCTCGCAAATAAAGTTTCGAGGGTTAAAAAGTTCTCGCATCTTGGATGTAAACGAAAACTTATTTCTCTTGCAAACATAACGCTAAAATGTAACATTTTTTCTCAGTTAAGGAGAGGAACTTTTCAAAATCGGAAACCAAGTGATATGAGAAACTTGAAAAGTCGCTTAAGCGTTATCCAGAGACGCTAAAAACATTAAACGTTAATAGCTGAAACCGAAACCCAAAACACTTTTGAAACTAAGGTAGAAATTTTGACATTCATTTTAACACTATTGCGGTTGTAAACTTTTGAAGGTTTTACCAAGAGTTACTCGCTTTAAAAACTATGGTTTTGCTTTGATTAATATTTTTTGAAAAATCTTTGCCAATTCGTCCCTTAAAAGGTTATTTCTATGCTTGTTTGCTAGGTAGTGTAGTGTTTTTTCAACTATCAATGATCTGGATACGATTTTTTTGATTTCTAGTATGGCCATACAGAGCGTTTCTTCTTCAAGATAACGTTCGCTGCGCAGAGTACTAATGCGCACATTTGCTGTACTATGGCTAACCCTATATTCGGCTCTGTTTAGGTGCTATATCCCGGGCTTCATCTTGCGTATTATTGGAGTTTTCCCGTAGTGTTTAGATTCGTTTGACGAAGAGGGTAAATTAAAAGAGGAGATGTGGTGGGGGTGTGTTTTTGTTTTACTTTTGAAGAATTTAACTTTTTAAAATATTTATGAAACGCCTTCGCTGTAGATCGCTTGAGAGAGGGCGATCGTATACTTAAAAAATGTCTTCGAAATTTACTTGCCGATTTTGTAAGGAACAGTTTGATGCTCCTAAAGGTTTATATAAACATCTTCAAACAGTTCATACTGCTGGAACTAGTAGAGATAATCGTACCTGTCCGATCTGCGGCGTTTTGTGCACTAAATATGAAGGATATCGAGATCATTTGCTATATATTCACGGACAAACTGACGAAGGGCAGAAGCTGGCATTTAAATCATTAAATGGTAATTTCTGTGTATTATTTATTTTTCTCAAATTTTGTAAAATTCAATACATTGCACTCATTATTATTTAATTGATTTGTTTTACATTTATGTTAGTTGTATTAGATTGCTTTTAAACGAAATATGAAATTTGAGATGAAATGCAAAACTTATTTTCATCAATTAAAGTTAACTTGTACTTTTTGATTCTAACGGATAAAAACTAAGTTCTTAGATCTGTTATGAACAAAACATTTTAATTGCATATTTATTAAACATACAGATTTTTTGATAAGCATAATTTAAAACCTGCACAAAGTTCGCAGCTCCCCCCCCCCCCCCCCCAATGTATCACTAGGAATTTTCTTTACATGACAGCTGTAGTATTTTGGTGATTTTTGAGCTTTTAACCACTAAAAGGAATTTTTTAATAGTATATGGTTGCTGTAAGAACATGTTAAACAGTTCTTTAATTTTCTTTGCTTTGAGTTGAATGGTGCAATTATTGTCATCAAAAATTCCGAAGTAGTCAAGACATGTCAAATAATAAAGCTGAACCCTTCCCTCCCCCCTCCCCTGTGTGCCCAAAGTCTAGAGAAATACCCGTAATTCTTAGTGAACCATATTATAATCTCTGACATGCAACTTACTGTTCCAGAAGTTGAGAACAGTTAGCATTAGTTGTCAATTTTTATTTATATTTGACTATCGTCGCCTTGTAAATGAAATATTGTTTTGCTCTTATTGATTGAGTGCCTTATGAAAACGAAAGTCACTAAATATGCCAAACCCAACTTATTTCAGATTTCCCAGAATTTTAATAGGTTTATAGACAGGACAGGGTTGAAGAAAAAAAAAAAAAAAAAACAGAAAAAAAAAAAAAAACGAATTTTTTGTATAAACCCCACCCCAGTCGGGTTTTAGTTAAAAACCCATTGTTTAGGGTAAAAAAAGAAACTGGTTTTTGTTAGGCAAAATTAAAATTTTTGGTACTTGAACTAAAAAAATTGCACCTATAAAAATGCAAACTTCAAACTATAGACAAACATAAAATTAAGGTTTAAATCACAAAGGAAAAGGAAACTTGGCACTGTCCTCCAAAAAATAAATGAATAAATTTGCTTCTAAAAACTTTCACTGCATATTCTTTTGAATAAATAATTATTAGCTTAGTAAATTATATAAACTTAAGTGACATACCATTAAACTATATCAAGCTATATGTAAATATCCAATATACAAAATTGTCCAAATAGAAATGTAGTAAAGCAAAACATATGGATATCGTTTACAAAAGATTTATCTTTTCAAAAATAAGAAAAATCACATTATCACTGTAACTGTTTACCCCTCCCCTCCTAAAAAAAGTGGTATAAGTAATAATTTTTATTAAAATATAGCTATGTAAGGCAGTACCTTATTATCAGCAGGGCAAATGGGGCAACTGCCCAGGGCTCACAGATTTTAGGGCCCCAAAATCTTACATCTTACAATTTTATAATTTTACAATAAAATTACAAACGTTTAAAAAATTTCAAAAGTTAAATAATTTTTTTTATAAAGTATGAACAATGAAAATAATTCAAATTTACGTTTGTGTATAAATTAATTTAAACTTATTTTTAATTCTTTAAAATGCTCTATAGTCAATATAGCATACCAATATGTAGGAAAATAACTAACCACATTTTGTAAAGAGTATTTTTAATGTTAAAAAATAGCAAAATTTTCGAATTATTTGTTATTTTAAGAAATATTTTCAAAAATGACTGTTTACAAAAAGTGGTTATATTCTGTACTTGTTAGCATCTGTAATATAGCATTTCTATGTAACATTTAACTAGATCTGTTTCTTTGACATCATGTAACTATATTCGTTTATTTCAGATTACTTAAAACAAAATTTGTGTTTGGAAGGGGTAAGATATTTAAATTTAAAACTTTCAGCATAAACCAATCATAATTTTTTTTTTTTTTTTAAGGGGGAGGTTTTTACAAGGGGCCTCATTTTTTTCTTCTGCTCAGGGCCCACAGTTGTTTTGATGGGGCTCTGATATAAGGAAAATAAAGTTAATTTACAAAATTGTACGAACAGAAATGCACACCCTCCCTAAAAAGTACAGTTTCATTTGTAAAGCATTTTTCTTCATAAAAACAGCATGATGCAACAAATAATAATAATGTCTTATATTTCAAGCTATGCATATTTCACTAATTAGTTACTCACTAAACTGAAGTGGGTTTATTCCATGTCAAATCAACGAGCCTCACAACCTGACCCCCTTAGAATTCAATGAAATTTGGTATGATAGTTGTATCTATAGAGAAAAAAATTAATGTGAAATTTCTAGTCCATATCACTTTTAGTTTTTGAAATATTTAATTTTAAAGTTTGTGAAATTAATGAAATTTTAGAAATTCTTGCACTATACAGTTGGCTCCAATTTCTCTCCTAACTATCATAGAAACTCCATTTAAGTGTCTATAGTAAGTAAACAGGTTGCCCTTTCTTATCATATGTAACAGGATTAAATTAAAAAAAATTAATTTAAAGTTCATCATTTTAAATTTTTAAACTTTAAAATTTCAAAAAGTATATATTTAAATTTTTTTTATAAAATTATATGTTATTCTTCTATTTATTGTTAACAATATCTGAAAGTTTCATTCTGGGATTACCATGGGTTTTCAAATAATAAATTTAAGAAAATTGCGATCATCTTGATTTAATAACACCAAAAGAAAATTTTTGTATTTTAAAATAAAATTACACTTTTAACTTAATATAAGAATTTTGTGAGAAAACAAATAATGTTAATAATGTTTTTCAACTTTTTTATTGGGGGTACACACAAGGCAATGTCTCTCCCCCCCCCCCCAATAAAAAAATAGAAATTCACTACAATTATTTGTTTTTAAAATTTCAAGAGCAGTTGAGTCCAAATTTGTTTTTGCTGGGGGTTTTATTGGGGGTGCTTTCAAAGTAGGAAAGGGGGTGTGCCTCCCCCCTTATAAATAGGAATTTTCAGATTTTATCTAACAATTCCATTTTTCTTTTTTATTAATAATTTAAAAAAATCATTGTTTCATAAAATGCTTCCACTATTCCAATGTGTTACAACTATTCCTTTAATTGTGAATTTTTAAATAATAGCAACAGTAAGATGTTATTTATATGTTGCATGCATATTCTTAACTATTAAGTAAATATTTCAAGTGTTACCTTTAATTGATGTGTATTTTTTTAAAATTGAATTTTAAATTTGAATGTAGTAAGGAAAACTTACAACTTGCAGCCTATGCACAAAGTAAAATAAAAAAGAAAGTAAACCAAATGTGCGATTTTTTCTTCAAATTTATTGGATGCAAATAGCATTTTTTTATCATATAATTTATGGGTAATAAAATGATGGGGATAGATTATGTGGATGGAGAAAGTTTACTTTAATTTCATCTGTATATGGATAAACATCCAGAACACATGAGTAAAACACCAAAAATTTGCAAAGGTTAAGTTCATTCTTTAATTTTATCATGATCTTATTGCAATCCGTATCCTTTTAAGATCAATCCTCTCAAACTCTGTTGAAATTCTTCATAGCCAAGTTTTAAAAGAGCCTTGACCTTTTTATAAATGTGTAGGGTTTCAAATTATGAGATTTCGGGGTCATTCCATGTCAAATAAACAAACCCACAACTTGACTAAAAATAAATTTGGACTCAACTGCTCTTGAATTTTAAAAATTTGTTAAAAATTTAACATTTATAAAAAAGTCAAGGCTCTTTTAAAACTTGGCTATGAAGAATTTTAACAGAGTTTGAGAGGATTGATCTTAAAAGGATACGGATTGCAATAAGATCATGATGAAATTAAAGAATGAATTTATATTTCGTATTGCTTCCAAAGATGGATACAAAGGATTTTTTTTTTTTTAACAACTTCTGGTTAGGACTATCCATTTCTTGCTTTGAGAGGTTATAAATTTCCCTGTTGGAAAACAATATATAAAAAGAGAGGTGGAAAACGTTTTATGGAAAAAAAATGTCATATGATTTATTTCTTTTAGTTTAATATCAAGCAATCTTTTAATTTAAAGTTAAACTTTGCAAATTTTTGGTGTTTTGCTCGTGAGTTCCGGATGTTTATCCTCATACAGATGAAATTAAAGTAAACTTTCTCCATCCACATAATCTATCCCCATCATTTTATTACCCATAAATTATATGATAAAAAAATGCTATTTGCATCCAATAAATTTGAGGAAAAAATCACGCAATGGTTTACTTTCTTTTTTATTTTACTTTGTGCATAGTCTGCAAGTTGCAACTACATTCAAATTAAAAACTCAATTTTAAAAAAATACACATCAATTAAAGGTAACACTTGAAATATTTACTTAATAGTTAAGAATATGCATGCAACATATAAATAACATCTTACTGTAATTATTATTTCTATTTTTTTTAACCTGAAAATGCTATTATTTAAAAATTCACAATTAAAGGAATAGTTGTAACACATTGGAATAGTGGAAGCATTTTATGAAACATAATGATTTTTTTTATTATTAATAAAAAAGAAAAATGGAATTTTGTTAGACAAAATCTGAAAATTCCTATTTATAAGGGGGGAGGCACACCCCCTTTCCTACTTTGAAAGCACCCCCAATAAAACCCCCAGCAAAAACAAATTTGGACTCAACTGCTCTTGAAATTTTAAAAACAAATAATTGTTTTAGTAAATTTCTATTTTTTATTGGAGGGGGGGGGAGACATTGCCTTGTGTGTACCCCCAATGAAAAAGTTGAAAAACATTATTAACATTATTTGTTCTCTCTCAAAATTCTTATATTAAGTTAAAAGTGTAATTTTATTTTAAAATACAAAAATTTTCTTTTGCTGTTACTAAATCGAGATAACAAATTTTCTTAAATTTATTACTTGAAAACCCATGGTAATCCCAGAATGAAACTTTCAGATATTGTTAACAATAAATAGAAGAATAACATATAATTTTATAAAAAAATTTAAAAATATACTTTTTGAAATTTTAAAATGATGAACTTTAAATTTTTAAAAATTTTAATTTAATCTTGTTACATATGATAAGAAAGGGCAACCTGTTTACTTACTATAGACACTTAAATGGAGTTTCTATGATAGTTAGGAGAGAAATTGGAGCCAACTGTATAGTGCAAGAATTTCTAAAATTTCATTAATTTCACAAACTTTAAAATTAAATATTTCAAAAACTAATAGTGATATGGACTAGAAATTTCACATTAATTTTTTTCTCTATAGATACAACTATCATACCAAATTTCATAGAATTCTGAGGGGGTCAGGTTGAAAATCCCAATTTTTTTGTTGATTTGATATGGAATGACCCAGGAGTAATTTTGCTTTTACTTAAATACTTTTTTGAGTGGGTATAGTAAAACAAAGCATAAGCACCCGGAAGATACCCGGGCAGCAAATCCGACAACCCTGGGCTGTACCCAGAAAAAATTTTCGGGAGGGTCCAAAAATTTTGGACGAGGGCCAAATGTTGAAAATGGCTGGATTTTTCACAAAGAGACTTCGTCATTACTATTTTGTTAACTAAGTTTAAAAAAAAATTTTTTTTTTGGAGGGGGGGGGGGGGTCAACCCCCCCTGGGTACGACTGCTGTGAGTTCTAAAAAGGCACTTCTATAATTTTGAGGGCACTTTATTAAAAAAATTGATTATGTATGCAGGCGTAGTGTTGACTCTAGAAAAAAATGGCCCCCAGGGGGGGGAAATAAAAAAAGGGCACTTTTGAGTTCCACGAGAATGTTACAAGTAGATAACATGTATAGAAACTGGTTAGTAACAATCTCAATTTGATTTATCCCAAAAGCTTTAACATTGTAGGGTTGTAATGTGTGTTCTGACTTACAATGCATAGTTAGCTCCCCTCCCCCTCTTTTGGAGAAAATTTCCTGTAAAAGTAAGCAAATGAGAAAAATTTATTTATAGACATTATTTTGCCCTAAATATCATATAAATAAAACATGTTCTGATTAATTAAATCTGTACAAACCTAGAAGTTTTTGATTAAAAAAAGAAAGGGCTTTTAATATGATTAATTTATAATATGAATTTTGTCCTTTATTTATTTTCTCGAAATTGCATTAAATACATATTTATTATTTATAAGAAGAGGGATAGTACATTTATTGAAGAAGGTTTCAGAAATTTTTAGCCAGATACGATTTGTCAGCAGAAGGGGGGTGGGGACTATAACTTTTTGTTCCTCAACTTTATCACACTATCATTGGGCCACAAGCTTTCATACTTGATTACATTCATATTCGATACTGTACCTTCATTGGTACAAAATAAAAAAAAATTAAAGTTGTTGTAGTGCAGGATGTATAAAAATTAATAAAATAAATGAGAATTTATTTAAATTCTTTTGTTTACAATAATTATTGAATGAGTACTAGGCAAAGAGTTTCAAAGTTACTGAACATAAACTTTTATTAGACTTTATTTAGAAGTAGTGCAAAAAAACAATTCAACTCATTCATCAATTGATAATTATAGAAATTACAAAAATTAAATTCAAAGCACAGAAGTTTGCTGTAATAAATGACAGAGAGTCATAAGAATTTTGTATTGCATCCAACTGTTGGATGTACAATACCAATTTAAATCTTATTACTGAAATGCATTTGTTCTTCCTCTTTTACTTCTAACTTAATATTGGCTCGTTCATGAAAATTTAATATTAAGTTTTTAAAAGGCAGTATTATTTTATCCTTAAAATAAATAAATAAAATTTATTATCATAAATTTAAGACATATGTTTTAGCATGTGAAAGCAGAAGTGCGTAGAGAATGGAAACGACGGTTTCTGGAAAAGGGGCACATATTTTCAGCAAGGCACTAGCGTTAATCGCAGGACAGCATGCCAAGATGCAATTTTTTACAATGAGGGCAGGCAGGGTGGCACTTATTTAAAAAAGGGCACTCAGAGCGACAATTATTTTAACAAAAGGACGGGCAGGGCACTGCACCCCGCGAAATATGCCTAGAAGGCTGGGGCATATCCAAGGGGGGGGGGGTCATAACCCCTACATGAAAAATTTTAGCCATACAAAATGTATATTCTTCACTATGTTATCACACACACATATACATATATATGAGTTGTAGTAGTTAACCCCCCCCCCCCCCCCCATGAAAAATTTCTGGCTACGCCCCTGCTAGAAGGAACTCTGTGTTATCCAGAATTGTCAGTCATAACGATATTGCATAGACCTGTAGTCACGTGTACGCCTACAAGCTATATACTTTTGCCCCCTTTTCCCCAGACTTTTTTTTTTTTTTAGTACCCACCCCACTTCAGAATTCCGTAACCTACTTGCCTCTAATACATGCAAGATGAATTCAAAAAATTAAAATAGTTGCAGTTTACTTTCCTTTGGTTGCTTTGAAACTACAATTAATGGGTTACATTTTTTGTCAATGAATTATTGTTATGGTCGATGAGTTAAACAATAGTTTTCCTTTACTTTTATTTTAGTCTAAAGCTCTTTGAAAGCCATAGATTTTATTCAAAAATAGTGCCTACCCAGGTTATTTTCAGCTCCACCCACTAATTCAATCTTGGATAGAGACCGGATATTGCAAATCAACTTGATTGCATGATAAGACATCAATCAAAAAATATATCCATCTGTCTTATGTATCACTTTATCAAGAATGTTCAAGCATAATTTTTCATCCTGTCCCATGCATATTATACATAGAACTGTAGTAGTATATAGCTGGATAACTGGCAGAGAAGCCGGATATCCGGTAGTTATGATTTGGATATCCGACAGATATTGAAAAATCAGCCGGATATCCGTTACATCCTTAGTACATACGCATTATCCCGGCAGTCTGCCAATATGAGTGATTTTTCACCACAATAAATGCCGGACACAAGAAATTATTGATAGTTTGAAATACGGTTGGAAACAGTTTGCCAGCACACTTGACAAAAAAATAGTTTCGCAGGAATGACTGCCGGGATCATACGTAAGTACCAGAAACCCTTCAACTTCTGCAATTAGGAAGTGTTTCTGTAGAAATTCGTACAATACATTATCATCCAATACAGTATTTTTATAATCATTTTATGAATGGAAATTTCACTACATATATAATTATGCCTTTTCATACATTTTTCAACGTTAGTTCTTGGCATCGCTACCATGACCAAAATCGACTTTTATGATGACACCCAAACTTTGTAGCAACCCTAACCTAAATAAATTTAATGACAAATACAGTTAAAATAAAGAAACATGATTTTTGTTGAAATGAGTCCAATAATGTGGCCAACACTGCACTGTATATAAAGAACAGTAAGGTATGGGACAGTGATGCTGGCCACCTTGGCATCGAGTAATAAGCAGAAAATAGTTAGCAATACTTTATGCAATGCTGTACTTAGTATAGCATACTATAACTTCAAAAAAATAAATTTATTCTGTAGAGATTACTGAGTAATGCAATCAGGTTTTAGATTTTTTAATGTAATTAGAAATTAAATGTTTGAATATTTCAGTTTATTTTATCTGATGTCTTAACCCTGATTACAAATTTTTATGTCATTAAAAATGGACAAAATAATTATTTTGACTACATCATCAAGCATTAATTTTAATGGATTTATGTTTTCATTTTTTAGAATTTCTAGTTTGGAAAGCAGAGCTGGAATTGAAACATAACTGTAAATATGTTCTTCAGACATCTCCAAAAGTTCTGCCATCTAAAGAAAAGAAATATTTCTACCAATGTGATCGTTCAGATCCGAAGTCTAAAGACAAAAAAATAACCTCCGTTGTGATGAAAACATGTTCATCAGTCATTTCTGTTGTGGAAAGCAATGGAGTTTTCAAAGTTGAGTACTGGGATGTTCATTCTAACCACTGTGACAGCCCGTCGTCCCCATCGGTTCAGACTGAAATAGAAGCTGCTATCAGTTAGTATTTTTTAATGCATATAATACAGCATTTTCCTGTTATATCATCCACTGTAAATAACAAGAAAACTGTGCAGTATATCAGGGGACTGGGTGATTCAGGGTTGTTATGCTTTTATTTGCCCAACCCGAAAAAACCCAGTTTTTTTTTTTTTCGAAAAAGCCCACTTGAAAAACCCAATTGTCTTTTACATAGCTAACACATCTTTTGATATCAGTACACCCCTTGCTCAGTTTATAAACAGTCCCACCACTACCCAAGAAAAAAAAATCAGAAAGACTTTTTCTAGAAAAAATTTTTGTGTATCATTTGAATTTAAATGAATAAGGATTTTTTAACCTTAAAAAACATTAGTATAACAGTTCTAATTCAGCACTATTATAGTACTTTTAATTTCATTGTTAAAATTATTACTAATAATTAGTTTATCTAAGAGCAAACCATGATTGGTTATTATTGTTATTTATTTATACATTTTTTTCATGTATAATTGATAATTATTATTAATTTAACGTTTTTTTTCATCTATAGTTGATTTTTGTAACCCATTAGTTGCTTTAAGTTGTATTGTTATTAGTAAAAAATTTTTCAAATATTATGAAAGCTCATTGGGTTTTTAACAACACTGGGTTGTGTTAAAATTTTTTTGATGTACAAACATAAAATATATTAAGATTAGTAGTTCCAAGTACAACAATAGAAAAAAAAATTACTTAATCTATAGAAGCCCAGAATTTCTATTTAAATTTTTAATTATACGTACAAATACCAGCATGAATTAACTTAAGAGATTTTGATTCATTTAGATAGAAAATTTATGAAAATCTACTTTCTTTTCACCCTTATTCATTCTCACAGCATGTGTCTAATATTATTACATTTCAGTCTTGGGTGGAGATGTGAAAATTCCAGAATTTTTTTTTTTTTTTTTTTTTTTTTGGGGGGGGGGGGAACTTTTTTTCTCTCTCTTCCCCCCCCTCCCCCCTAAGAAAATGGGAAGATTGACTTTTCACAAGTAAAATTTTACCTTCTAGTTATATTTTCATAAAAAATATAAAGAAATAAACACTCTATTTTTTTTACTTAACATCAAAACATATATATTTTCATGTTAAGTATACAGGGATTGAAGTAACAGGAATTAACGGTGGTCTGAGGCCCCTAAAATATATAATGGAGCAGCAGAATACAAAATTTCTTAGTCTGTTGGACCAGAAACTATGTAGAAAAATAGCTTAAGGTATGCTCTTTCATTTAAAAATAAAATTGGCCTGAAAAAAATTTTTTTTACTACATTTTTTTCAAAACAAAACTTAATTTCCGAATATGCCTCATGTGTATATATATATATATATAGAGAGAGAGCCTCCCATAGTTACACATTTAGCTTTTTTTGTGCTAAGTAACTACAATGAAATCCTGTTATTTTGTTTTTTCTTTTGGTAGTAAGTATTCGGTTTTTAGGGCCTGCTGAGCTTAATCGATGCTTACTACCCTACAACTTACATTCTGTACTTCACCTTTCACTTTGTCCATATAATCGTTATCCCTTTTATTGGTATAAAATATTTTGCTCTTAATGGAGATGTTGTTATTTTTTTCTATGAATGTTTCCCTACTTCATAACATATATCATTCCATGGATATTGAGAATTTTGTATCTGATATGTGGATGCTACATTGATTCGTATGAAATTAATGTGGAAGTTCTAACTTCACTCTAATTGAGTAGCAAAATGTGGTTAAGTAGTAAAACACTTATAAAGATTAATTATCTTTACTATGGATTAATTAGTTTCACTGCAGGCATATTATATTCTCCAAATCTGTCAACATTTTAATCCTGCTAAGTATTTAAAATAGTTTTCATTTGTCAAAGATGCTAATAAATTTTTCATAATAATATTTAGTATAGATGAGGTATCATTTTGATTAGTTTCCTTATTTTAAAGCATTGAGAATTTTGTAAAACAATTACATGTAAATAAGTTGTTTTCCTACCAATAAATTATAGAAGTTTCTTGCTCTTTTATGTGTTCTTACACCTAAAATAGAAAGTATAATTAGCTTAACCTAGCATTTTTTGATAATTTTATTAAAGTAGTGAAATTTTGAATTTTAAGAATTAACAGTCTTCTGTTTACTTACAAATTAATTTTTTTATTTTCTAGGTTCTGTTGAATTGGTGAATGCAATATCTGAAAGTGATGACAGCTTTGATAGATCTGATGACTTGATGCATGATAATTCAAGCATTGCAAAACAGTCACTCTTTGCTAAAACAAACTTACCATCCAGTGTAAATAATTTTAATAGCTCATCAGCTGTTGGTGTTAAAAATGTAAAAACTCTCCAGTCATCTGTGCACATTGATGGCACCAAGAAGAAAAACACTAACACATCAGTGCTACTTAGCTTAGCATCTGTTGCATGTGGGAAAGGTATTGTTAAAAAGTCTATTGAACCTTTGAAAGATGCTTCAAAACCAGAGGCTGAAGTCAATTCAGAAAATGCTCCTTCAAAACCTAATGAGAATCTTCTTTCTGCTTCTGAGCAGCAAAATGATGATTCAGCAATGGATACATCCGAAGTTGAAATTTTACCAATAGAGCCAAAAGAAGTACCTACCACAAAAACTGTTGTTTCTGCAACAACCACTGCATCTCCTTCAGTATTGGCACCAACTAAAACACCGTCTGGACTTGCTGCCATAGCTCCCAAAATAACAAATGCCACCACTATCACCACTAACAATGTCAATTCTTTATTCAGCAGTAACAGTGCTTTTTCTAATCAACTTGTCATTGTGAACCCTGTTGGTATGAACCAGAATCCATTAAGTGCAAACCAAAATGTCTTTACTGCTGGACAGAATATCTTAGTCTCCCTTGGCTCACTTGGACAAAATGTTGTTCCGGCTACTACTGCACCACAGGCAATCACCCCAGTTACTGTTGTAGGAGATAAAAACGCTACACTGTCTTCTGAAGTCAAAACGACAAAGGCAGAAACTTCTCTGAAAGTTAATTTACCTGATGCATTAGCGACTACTAAAAGTTCATCTACCCAAAGTGCAACAAATAGTGTTTCGAGTATTGTAACATCCACACCAACAGCTACAAGTGTAGCTCCAATCAGTTTAACAACTGCAATAAACCCTGCCCCAGTCATACTAAGCTCACTTCCAGTGGGTTCAACATTTATGTCTGTCAACAATAATCTGATACCAATTGCTACGCCTTCAGGAGCATTTTTGCCTACCAGCTTACCACCTAATATTGTCCTAACTCCAGTACCAACCACTGCTGCTCAAAGTAAAGACACTTCTATCAAAACCATCCCAAATGTGCCTCCTAATATAGTTTTGACTCCAGTGACAAGCACTACCCCACAGCAGAAAGATTCTGCATTTAAAGGTATTCCAAATTTGCCACCTAACATAGTTTTGACTCCAATACCAAGCACTACTGTACCAAATATGAGCACTGTGTCTGTTCTCCCTACAAGTACTCAAACACCAGCTCGTTTTAGTGCACCTTCCACTGTTGCCATCACTGTATCAAGCATCATAAAACAGCCAGTCTATTCCTCATCCACCATTAAAAACATGAGTAATGTTGTAACATGTACATCGGTTGTTTCTTCAACAGCTTTTAATACATTTTCTAAGAACAAGAATCAGAAAAAAAAATCTTCTAAAACTGCACCGGGCAGAGTCTCACCTATAGCAGACCTTCCCAAATTTAAGACATCCACACCTGTGAAAACTTATTCCAAAATGAATAAATACACACCCAACCCAATAGCACTCAATTCTACTAAAATTGTTCCAGCTTTAGCTAGCAGATCGGGTAATAATATGTCATTGATACCGATTAAATCATCTGTTTCAACTATGCCTACGACATTATCTACGAGCACTAAAAGTGGTCCTTCAGCAAGGAAAAGAATAACCAAAAATTCAGGTATCAGTTTATTAAACAACACATCTGCAGTAGGCACCAAGGTTGTGAATTCTAACTTTAGTTCATCTCCTATCAGTTCAGTCTCTAATGCAACAATAAAGCCTCAGCAACTGGACGTTCACAAGCCTGGAACGTTACTTTTTGAATCTTCTGGTGAAGTCTATATGTTGGAACCTATTGAGAATGATGTAGAAAACACAACCTCATTGAAAAGAATTGCTGTTCAGCCAAGTCCTACAAAAATTAAGGTATTTAATCTTGCACAATCGGTTTATGAATAATATTTTCATATCTTTTTCATGAATAATGATTTGCTTAGTTTCAAGAAGACTGACTGCTTAGAATTGTTAAAGTCAATTACATTATTCTGGAAAGAATAATGTAATTCTGTTGCCTCAATTTCATAAATCACTTAATAACTTCCTGTTCCATATTTTCCAACAGTGTAGGATTTTTTCTCCTTATTTAAAAATTTGAAATTAAATCTTCTGCTATGTTAGTGAACCAAAACATATTTCATGATATATATCTTTTAAAAAAGGGAAAGGCTTTATTTCTTATTTCTCAAAATATTTTTTAATTTGGAAGTTGAGTATTTATATATTTAAGAAAAGAAAAACTTTTTTTAAACCATCCAATAGACAAAACCTCATTTATATGCTTACTGCAAAACATCATCTTTTTGGTCTAATAAAATGCATTTTTTTCAAACTTTATATATTTCATTTTTCCCCAAATTTTTGAACTAAATTTGATTTGTTTCTGAATTCTTTCAACCATTTAAATAAGCATTACAATTTTTATGCAAGCGTAAATTTATTTTGTGTGAAATTATAATTATAATAATTTAAGGTATTTTTAGATAAAAGAAGGGCGAGAGGGGTTTTCAGAAATTTTGAAATCGGCACTATATAAAGTTTGAATGAAAAGTAACTACATTATGAAGATTCATTTAAATAAAATATGCAGCAAAAGAAACATTTATTTTATAACATTTTATTTGACAAAAGCATATCAAACTAAAATGCCATCAGGTGAAAAATGTGTCATTTGGTGTAGTTTTAATGAAAAAAGTATGCTTATCTTTAACAGGAATTTTTTATTTCTGAATGCTAAATTTTTGTAACAAATTTTCATCTTTACATAGCAATATTGTTAATTTGAGTTTGGTAAAACTTCTAGTCCTTTAGATTCAAAACAATTTTTTATTTCTGAATGCTTGAAACCGTGTATTTATTCATTTTGTTTCTATAGATAGAAAGATCTATACAGACAGATGAAAATCTTAGTGCGTCTATCGTAATAAGGAAAAGACCACCGCCAACGGACGATTCCGCAGTTATGTTGAAAGTAAAATGTTATCAAATGGAAATGAAATATTTAAGCATGCAAGCTGAGTGCAAGCGACTGAAAGTTGAACTTACCCGGGTAAAAGGAATATTGTTATATTCATTAAATCATGACTAATGTATTCTATCTCTCTTTCTTGAATTGCTTTATTATGATATGTGTTTTAAGTATTCATTCAAGTGCAGCCTGTCTGAAAAGTATCCAATCTTTGCCCTGAATTATTATAATTTTTTTTTCCTTCTGTGTATGTGTGTATGGGCTGCACAAAACCGATCTCTGAACAACAACAAAAAATAACTGGCAGTTACACCATGACAATTTTACTGCACATTCATTGCACCTGATCCAAACTTTCTCAGTAAAACATGAATTCCTGTCAATTTCTGCCTGTTTATTGTTTCTAAAAATGAAGATGGCATTGAATGGATCCTATTTTGATAGTAGGGAAGAAAAGATTACGACAGCAGATATAAACATCATTTCAAAAGGATCCCCAGTATTGTTTTTGGCAGTGAAAGTAACAGAAGGTTAAGTGTCAGGTGCTAGAGCCTACTTTGAAAGAGATTTAGGGTATAACATCACTACTGTATTTTTGCTTGCAAAAGGTTGGATATTTTCATAGATTGACAAAAGTGGTAAAATCTTATGAGCTAGCAAAAATTATTAGGAGCTATGCATGTATTGAATTATATTAATAGGGGGGGGGGGGAAATAAGCTAACTGCCAAGGGATACTTCTTAGTCCCGTGGGCGCTCGGGTTTTGTCAGACCCTGGATACTTTTTAAACAGGCCTTGCTTATTTACATTGTATGTGTATAAAATTTGATATTGTTCAAATATAAATACACACATTTATTTTATTTAGTGTCGCTTTGTGCATTGTTATGTTAGATAATAACTAGCAAAATGCTTATCAGAATTTTCTACAGAGAAAATGTGAAGAAACAGAAAAGATTTATAAAGGGAAAAGAAACAAAACTAAGGTTATAGTAAGAAGTGCACACTAGCACCTATATTCAAAATAATTCGATAAAAACTGACCGAGTTATGGAACTTTCAAAATCATACATTTCATCCATTTTCAAGAAGCTAGTAAGGAACCGTCTTGAAAATGGCCGAGAAAATGGATGAAATGTATGATTTTCAAAGTTCCATAACTCGGTCAGTTTTTATCGTAATAAAATGAAACTTTTTGTGTTTACTTTGTTTTTGTGTACTGCATCTTTTCCTAAATATAAGTGATAGGACCTGGGGACCGTATAAAAATGTAATTTTTGTAATTTTTTTCTAAATGGGTTTTTTGGTTCAAAAAGCACGTAAAAACATTCTTTGCCTTATTAAAAACATTTTTCAAATTGGACATGCATATCTAAACCGAACAGTTAGGGAATTAGCTATTGGGTCACATTAAGGCTGGACACTCTGTATATATCGACCATATGATAAAATTATGGAAATACTCGATACCCATAGGTATTGCACTTGACTCTGAGACATGTATCAATACAATTCTTTTTGCAGATGACAAGCAGTTTTTCAAAATAGTGAATATGACCTTCAAAGAGCGATATTTAAACCACACCAATTATGTCAGAATTACAACATGGAAATTTTAATAGTGAAAACTAAAACGATGGTATTCAAGGGGAAGAAACCCATAAGAAATAAATTGTCTTCAATAGCAAAACTATTGAACAAGTCTCAAACTTTAAATACTTGGGATGCAATACTTCATATTATTAAAATAAAAACCTGGATAATAAACAGCACACATTTTAAGCACACTTGTAGATCCTTTAGTTGAATTTTAGAAAAGAAACTCTTTATGAACAAACTCATTTTAAATTTTATAAGGTGATGGTGACACCAACACTCTTACATGATCAGAGACTTGGACCATTAACATCAGTGAACGATCCAAGATACAGGCTTCTGAAGTGAAATTAAAAAAAGCTGTAAAGGGATGCACAAGACTGGACTATCTAACTAATGATTTCATATGTTCCGATTTAAAACTATGAAACATTAACCATAAAATAATAGAATGCCAAAATAATTGGAACAAACGTGTAGACTGCACAGACAAGGACCAATTGCCGAGAAAACTGTTTTAATTCAAACTTAGAATATACTGAAACTGCAGAAGACCTATACTACGATGGATTGACCAATGGAGCTAGAACAGGCTAATAGCCTATTCCTGATGTAGATGATGATGATGATTAGGTTTTCAGTTATGTATTATGATCTACAAACTTTATTGGGGGGAAAAAGAAATAAAATAAAGTTTTGTGAATATGATATTTGTAAAAAATTAGGCTTTTCTTTACAAATAAATTTACATTTAATGCATTTTTAAAAATATTTTATTTAGGTGTATTACTAAATTATATTTATTGGTTTTATCTACAGGAGAGGTTAAAAAATGCAGAGGTTGCTGGAGAAAAATCTCCAAAGTAAATATGTTTTTAATTCTTTTTACGAGCTTTTGTTACTTAAATTGTGAAGTTATTTCCTAAATTATTGCTATAATTGACCTTTTAGAAATTTTCAGTGGTTAATTTTCATTCCATAATTTTCAAGTAACATGTTCCATGATATTTTTGTATTTATTTCCCTAATGTTTATATCAGAACATTTATTTTTAGTGGGATAGATCTTCACTTTGCTCAACTTAGAAAGATATTTCTTTTTGTATGTTCCGATTAAAAATCAGCTATATAACTTCCTCGCAATCAGCATACATCACTATACATATGCCACGCCTAAATGATAAATTTGTACTGAATATTTTCCTGAGACTATACTGTTCAGCTAAATAAAGGTTTGAATATAATGCTAGCACTATGAAATAGTCAAAGTCATTATTTTTACTATTATTTTTTATAAAATTAATTTTTTGTCTTATTCTAAATTAAAATAAAAATTTGCAAATTTTTAAACTTAAAGGGTAATTTTGCGGGTCCCTTTCTGTTGGTTGCCCCAAATGCCCTGCCGGGAATTAGTGCCTACTCAGTAGTGGACAAGCTGAAACCTTTTAGATTTCAATGTTGCAAAGAAGTATTAAATTTTCTTAGCCCATATCATAGAATACCCACATAGGCATTCTATGATTTTATACTGGGGTGATAATGTGTGCTTCTTTTGTTGATATAAATGTATAATAATTTTTTAAAAAATCATTATATTGAGAAGACAAAAATTCAGAATAATTTTCTAATCAAAATGTAGGAGCCATTTTAGTCTATTATAATTTTGTAAAAGATTTGTTTTAATAAATTATAATTATGTAAAACGGTCTTTTTAATTGATTGTAATTTTATTAAATGGGCTGCAAAATAAATCCAAATGTGCATTGATCTCTATCATTTTATAAATTTTATGCTGAGCCCAAACAGGAATTTTTTTTTTTTTTTTGTAATTTGAAATTTAGTAAGTGAATAAGTGTTTAATGATTTGGGTAAGAAATAATTAGGTTAAGATTTATTTTTACCTTTTTTAAAGAAGCCATACTATTTAAGAAAATACATAATTCATATGCATAAATAGATATGATCAATATAATAAGCATCTTTAAAATGATAACAGTTTTTGGTGAAATTTATTGATTATATTTTTTGAAAGCATTACAATGGGTAAAGTACAAGGTGTTCCAAAAATAACGATCCCTTTTTATTAAAACATATGAAGAGGTGCGTTAGCTATACCATCAAAAATACCAAAAACAGCTATGAACAAGGGCCAATATCAGGCTACTTTCAACATCAGTCAGATATCAATGGCTGTCCAGAACGATTTTCATCTGCCACACTATTGGTTCCTTTGAATTTATTCACCAGTAGCTTGATATTGGCCCTTGTTGGTGGCTGTTTCTGGTATTTTCTTTGGTGCAGCTGACCCATCTCTTCATATGTTTTATGACACAGTTTCCAAGAAATAATGGCTATTCTTTCTTCTAAGGAGAGCATTTCTTCAAACACCTCTGAAAGAAATCAATACATTAGTGTTTTCATAAAACCTGGATTGCTATTTTTGGAACACCTGGTAGATAGTGCTATGAGAATGATATAAAATATTGAAAATAATAATTAGTGTTTAAAAAAAATTAATCTCAAAGGCTGTTTTATAAAAATATTTTATTTTCTTTAAAAATTTTTACACTGATGAAATCTGAAGAATTGTTAATTTTTGACAGTATTCACATTAGTGATAATTTATGAAAAGGAATATATATACCACTGCTAGGCTTTAATTCTCTAGATATTTTTGTTATGATAATAAATACGAGTTACTAAGGTTATGGAAAAACTAAGGTACAAAAATATAAGGTCACTGAAACATAATAGAAAAGTTCTTATTTCATTTTTTAATGTAATGCTATGCATTTTTATTTTCATGTATATATAGAAATTTTTATGAATTATAATTTTCAAAGCATAGCTCCAATCTTATGATTATTTTCTTACTTCGGTAATAAGACAAATGCATAAATTATAGAATTATAGGTTAAAAAGAAATATAAAGTGTCCCGTTTTAATTTTACAAACAACATAAATTTATCTAATATGACAACTGGTAGTACATTTGTTTTTTTCTTTTTTAGAGTTGAAGATGATTCAGTTTCTGATTCGATATGTAAAGTTTCTGGAATAATGAAGGTAATTCTTTCTGTTCAGTTTCTCACTAGCAGAACTAGGGGGGGCACATAACTCACTAAATGGCTTGTATTAAAAAAGTCACAAAAATTTGTGTGTGTATATATATACATATAGACGGCCCCACAAATAGTTGAAATTTAGATAGAATGATAAAAAACAAAATCCATAATCATATAACAAAAAATACTCAAAATAGTGTTTAAAACATAAAATAATTAAAAACTTCACAAAATAACACCATAAAAGTTACTTGAATGGCCATACAGCTGTTCCAATAAAAAAAATGTATATTCATCGGTGACAATCATTCACAGACTGGAAGAATGGAACAGGCAAGAGTTCCTTGTTCCAGGCTTCCAGTCTGAATGATTGCCATTGATGAAAATCAAAAATTTTGTTGACCGAAACAACTGTATGGCCATTCTAGTAACTTTTATGGTGTTATTTTGCACTTTTTAAAATTATTTTTCAATACAGTAGAAGACCCAAAATCTGCACAGCTTGGTTCCAGGCCTTGTGCAGATTTTAGAATTTTGCAGATTTTGGGTCATAATAGGAAATTTATTCTATTTCCCTTCACCCCACCCCAAAAAAAAAAAAAAAAAACAAAGAGAAACAAATCATGTTACTTATTCTCAGTATCATGATATAGAAATACAGAGGGATAATACAATATACAAAATTATGAGATTATAGTACAACTTATTTAAACATGTATATTCGATAGTAGTTTAGGACTTTGAGATGTTCTAATTATAGTCCCCCCCATTATTTCCTGTTCTGTAACACAAAGCTTTGCTGCTCTACAAATCTGAGATATTTCTTTCTCAGAGCCCAACCTTCATTAAATGTTATTTTACCAATTTTTTGATCATTCTCAGTTGTTACTGTGTCATGTGACCATAATTGCATGTTAATTATGTCACTGTCAGTCATTTCAAGCATATGAATGTTACCATCAGAGCTCACAAACTCTTAAAATATTTTTTTTCAAGTGGGAATAGCTTATTTAGTTTTACTTTGTGGTTATAGTGTAGTTTTCTGAACTTGCATCCGGCAGGGCAGATTTCATTGTTTACACTGAACAGACAGTGCAGATTTTAGAGCCTTGCGGATTTCGAGTCGGCGGATTTTGGGTCTTCTACTGTACTAAGGACCAAAGGCCCTAGACTGGCTATGCTCGCTTTTCGTATGAGGCATTCAGCCCCTGATAAGGCTTATTTGTAAAAAAGGCACAATTGACAAAACCCAAAGATTGGATCTGATAAAATGTTACCAAGCTACACATTCCTTGGTTCTTGCATGTTCCTTGGAACAACTTTTACACTATTTTTAATTGCATAAAACTTATATGGAACACCTTGCATATTTGCCATCCATGGTGATTTTTTATAATTTGATTACTTACGTATAAGTATGATTAATAATTATTTCTAAGAAAACAGTCCTTCATATGTTTTCTTTGATAAAAACTACAGAACAGCTATTATATCTTGCTACTAGTGGCGACTTTTCAGTATTTGGAGATTTACACAGGCTTATATTTTCCATTAAGCTTATTTTTTCAGTTTTTTATTAATAAATCTAAAATAGAATTTCAAAATTTAAGTCAGCTTATCTATCGGCTTCCCCGAATTTTCTAAATCTGTGGACACCTTCATTGAAACTCAAATCTCCATGGTTTCGGAGGAGGTAACAGAACAAACTTTTGATGGCGGCAGCAGTGGCCGTTACTTTCTTTTAGAATAGAGAGAAACATATGTTTAACCCAAAATATCACTTGTGTTTGATTTTTTGTTCTTGTTGTTGAGGAATGAGAAATGCTGTACAAATGATATGCAATTTTACAGTGTAATTGGAGTTTTTTCCCCGTAAATTTAGGAAATTGAAGATGAATTTAGTGAAAATAAATGTGGAAATATTTATACAATGACAAAAACGTCTGTGCTTCGAAATTTGTATGAAGATTTAGAAGATCTTTGTTTACAGAACATTGAATTGTACAAAGAATTAGAAAATTACAGGTAAGTTTTTCTTTCTATTACATAACTATGAATTTTAATTTTTACTGTTTGAAAGAGCAAATGCTGTCTACCCCTTCCTCTGGCCAAAAGAGAAGGGTGGGGGTGGGGGGGGCTCATTTGCAAATGATCAGTTTCCCCTCTTTTGTACTGACCAAGTGCTTTATTATTACCTTCTTTCCATTATGAATCAATATAAATGCTCATTCCAAGAATATATAGTTACATTGATTACTGATTCACTGACTCTTGTCTTAGTTTGTACCACTCCAAAATAAAAATTTTACTCCATTATTCATTGCAGATCGAAAAGTTGAGCATATGGGAAACATAATAAAATCCACACCAGTTACATGATTGGCTTGAAATTTTTCTTTATAATGTAATATATAGGGTGTCCAGTGCTAATGCTGTCCAATGGCTATTTCCTAAACTGTTAGTCAGAGACACATAGTTCCAGTTGCAAAAATGCTTTATATTATATGGGAAACAATCGAAGTCAGTAAATCAAATCCTATAAAAATTTCAAAATTTAAATTTTTACACGGTCCCCTGGTCCTATCATATTTAAAAAAAATTTCTTTATCCAATTTCATGCGCCAAAAAAAAAAAAAAAAAAAAAAAAGTTAGAGCACTTTTCGAGTTGCGAAATAGGGGTTATATACAAAATGAATTTGAGAAAAATTAATGTACATGGTTTTGAGCCTTGTAATATTTATTAGCAAATTCATTAACTATTTTATGATTGTAGATTGCAATAAAGGAGATTGACGTTTAACTATGAGTATCCAATAAATTAACATGAAAAATATAGCCTATAGTGAAAATAGAACTTTTTAAAGAGTTATGAACTTGTGTTAAATAACATAAAATAAAAAACAAGGGAATTAAACTTTTCAATAAACATTAAATCAGAATATCAAAAATTTTAAAATACGAATATATGCCGTTTTAGAAACTTAAAATAATATTACAAATTCTATTAGCATTGCATTTGCTCAAAGTAGCTTCCTTCGGTTACAATGCAAACATGCACCCTTGTCAAAAACTCTTCCTGTACTTTGCTTAGCATACTCGGCGTTACACATCTGCAGGCTACACGTATACGATTTAGTAAGTCTGATGGACTTGTTGATTCTTTTTCATATACTTTATTTTTCAAGAAACCCCAGAGAAAGTAATCTAAGGGATTCAAGTCTGGTGATCTTGGAGGCCACTCAACACGACCTTTGTACCCAATTATATTATTTCCAAAATGTTTCTGTTAGAACAGTAAGAGGCTTTAGTGATTTATGTGCTGGAGCACCATCATAATGAAACCACATGTGTGACAGATCTCGTAGTGAAACATACTTGTCAAAGAAGTCAGTCACTGAACCTTCTAAAATCTGTGCATAGCACCATCGAAACAAAAATGGTCCAATTAAGTTCTCTTTCCATATGCCCCATCAAATATTTATCGACCAATGCACTTGATGTCTGTTTGGGGGAATGATATACAGGTTTTGCAGAGAGCAATAGTGACTATTTTGTGTATTTATAACACCCTGTCTTGTAAACTGACAATCATCGTTAAACATAATGTCACTAACGAATGACATATGATTTTGCGTATTCAAAATGAAACTGTAGAAATCAAATCTACTTTCTTTGTCTCCAGGCAATAAATCTTGTACCAAAATGGGGCGATGTGGATATGCATCATATGTACTTAAAATATTCTATACTTGAGATTTAAAAAACCACATGCTTCTTACACTAGACGTGGATGAGTGAGATCATATCCTAGGTACATCTTCTACATTCATATTCTTTGTTAAATCTGTGATGCTTCTTGATCTTTTACGATTTAGAATGCTACTGGTTTCTCTTAAATGCGTCACTACATTTGATACTGTACTAGCAGATGGGTGATTGTCATTCGGAAATTTTATAGCAAATTGCTTCGCAGCCTCTCGCTTATTCAGATGAAATTCTCCGTAAAGTAACACCATTTCAGTATATTCATTAGTATTAAACATCATCTTTTGTTTTTATACTCAATAAGCTACTTTAGACAAACATTAACAAAGTAACTTAAACAACAGTTTTTCAACTCCAGTTAAATATTAAAATTTAATGTTTATCGTTTGTTGCCATATCAGCTGGAAAACTGAATCTCAAGCAATTATCGTCTTCCAACCATTTTACCTGAAACACGATATTTCATTTCAATTTATTTAAATACACTCAAAAATTTGTTAAAAGTTTAGATGTTCTACCTTTTTAATAAATTTCTCATTGTTTCAACAAAACATTTTTTTAAATTTACACAACTTATTAAAATTCTGCTATTTCGTTTGGAGAAAAAATTTTAAAAAGACCCGGATAAATTTTTTTAGAGCCTCACTATAACCTTCTGCTTATAGATTAGTATTCTAAAATTAATTTTTCTTCTTTCTCTGCATTATCCCAGAAAATTAAATTAAAACCTATAAATTAAAATTTCAATATTTATACAGTCCCCTAATGGTTCACTGTAATGGGACATTTTTGAATGTTGAGAAGTGACTTAAATCAAAATGTTTGCTGCTTCTAACTGTGTGAATTTTGGCCGTATAAGGATATTTTTTTTTTATTGTGCATGAAATTGTATAAAGAAAATTTTTCTAAATATAACTGATAGGACTGGGCGACCATATAAAAATTTAAATTTCGTAAATTTTATAGGAATTTATTGATTTCAATTGTTTCTGATATAATAGATTATACAATTTATAGCATTTTTGCAACTGGAACTATGTGTCTCTGACTAACGGTTTAAGAAATAGCCATTGGACAGCGTTAGCACTGGACACCCTGTATGTATATATATATATATATATAACAATCTGTGGTAATTTAAAAATCTAAAAGCCACCTGTTCCCTAATTTTTAAGCAATTTTTCATAATTTTCAGCTTTTTTCTATATCTGAGAGAGGAAAAAATATATATATAAAACATTTCAGTGACAAAAATAAGTATTGCAAGTGATAGTAATGAAGCATTGATATAAGAGGGGCTGTTCCCAGCAAATCAAAATCTAAAGAATGTAAAAATTTTCTGCCAACATGCAGAGATTCTGCATGTTTTCAGAAAAGCAAGCAATTCTGATTTCAGTATAGTATAAAAATTGAATCTGAAGTTATTTATTCTAAGTGGACAAAAATTAAGTAGATTAAGTGCAGACATGTTTTTGTCAAGTGTTATTATTTGATAGAAAAACATTTTTTTGTCAAATGTTTTTCTAGCTAAATTGCCTTCGCAACGAGCTTTATCTTCTAATTAAATATATTATACAGTACTTGCAAACTCAACACATTTCTCACCTCAAAATTGAAAGAAATTCTGTTTATATATGCTTTGGTATTGCTAGACTAAAAACATAAATTTAACTAGAGCCTTTTTGTTATTTATTTTTATTCTCTGAGTATTGCACCTTTAATCTTTGTAGAAACCAGACTTATGCTGTTTGCATGTACTAAAGCCTATAATAACTAATTTATCTTTATTCCTATTTTTGAGACAGTAGTAAAAAATTTAGTAACAACTTGTCCTTCATTATAAAGTTTGACACTTGGGAATATCCTTTTAAAATTAATTGCTGTATTATTTTAGTTTCTACTTATTTTCTAGTTCACGTGAAAGGTTAACTCAAACAAATATAAATAAAGAAAATAAAGGGAAAGTGACAGTTTTTTTTTTGGGGGGGGGATTGAGAAAAGAGAAGACTTATTAGTTTTGTGAATTGAGCATGGTGTAATGTTTTTTCACTGTACAAAATGTACATTTTAAAGCATTTTTATATGAAATGGGGAGGGGGGGGGGAATAAAATTTGATAATCTATATATATAAATGAAAATGTAAATATTTGTTTGTTCATAACCTCAAATTTCCTAAAGTTCTTTATTGAAATTTTGGCACATGTTGCATTCGTATAAGTGTGTGTTTTTATATGCCTATTTTATAGATGTGACATTCATGACAGGTATAAACATGCTTTTTTTGCCATCACTAGCAAGAATTCTGTGGAAACTCAATCCAGCTGATTCCGATTTTCCTAATTTCTGTTTTTCATCCAAGGGGTTGCAAGGATGATGGATTAAGGGAAGGGGTATGTGATTAAGAGCCATACTTTTGGTGTGGAAATCTAAGTGTATTAAATAAAAATGTTTATTTGTTGAAATCTTCAAATCTCCAAGAATCCTTCAGCAATCGCTTTTGTTACTACTACTTTTGCAGACTGTGGGAAGTGGTTCTGGCTAATGCTAATTCTAACTTTTTTTCGTTTGTCTTTTCATTCCATTTATTGGTGGAACTTAGCACTTCTTTTCCATTTACTGTGCCACAGCAGCATGTGGCCAGGTGAGCTAGTAACAAATAAAAACTTAACGTGAGCAAAAAAGTAACTGATATCCAAAATTAAGCACTTTTCATAGTGAAACATTTGGAGGGCTCGGACATGAAGTATTGATTTTTTTAAAAAATTAAAATATCAAAAATTTTAGAGAAGTTCAGTAGGAAAAGAAATTTGTTATAGAGAGACTGTCACTTATGGTTTTTAAAAATTATTATTATTAAATTATTAGTAATTGTATGTTGTTTATAATGTATAATATATATATTTTAATGTTTTTCATTTTAGAGCACATGATAAATTTTACAAAAGTTTGAAGAAGAAATTGTATGAAGAAGAATTTGAAACTTGAATGTTCGATGCAAGTCTATTTTTGTATGTGGCTGAGTTGATCACTTCGTAATCTGTACTCAAATGCCCAGATTTTTATTGTTGTAAAATCATTTTAAAACATTTTATCAATAAAGACTAATAATATCTAAGCAGTCTCTTATAATGTGCTGTGCATTAAAAGTACAACAATGGATAAATTTTTCATCTGTGTATCAAATATTTTTTCAATTAAAATGTTCCTTTATCATGGGTTAATGCTTTACTGATTGTGTTAACGGTTTTATTAAAATTTTAATACAATTAATTAGTCTTTATTCATTCTAATACTTGTACATTTTTATTTTATTTTTGTAGTTTTCAACCGGGTGTCTCCGAATTCATGGGCCAAAATTTAAGGGTAGATAAAATACATATAAACAATCTTTTTGTACATATGTAACTCGCATATCTCAAAACCTATTGGTCGTAGAATGTTGAAACTTTATATTTAGGATTGTTGTAACATGTAGCTGTGCACCTCCCCTTTTGGTCCCAATCGACTGGATAGTTTGTCTACAGGACTGCCCAAAAGATTCTAAATACATTGTGCTCTATGGGTCGAAATTCATTAAAGCGTATTTTAGAGATATTAGGCTAGTTCAAACAACTCAGAAGTGATATATGCTGTTAAGGGTTACAAAATGAATTTTTCCATTGAAAATAATGTCTTTATCATTTATAGTTCTGCTACAGGAACACTCAAAAGATTTCCAACGCATTGCGGTCAATGACTGTTTTAGGGACATTCATCCATTTCAAGCACAATACCATCCTACCATATAATTTGGTAATGGTCCGACCACGGTTACGTGCCTCCTTCAAAAAGTCGCCAAGCTTGGCGACTTTTGGTGTACATGTGTATATATTTAACTCTCAAATCTCAAAAACTATTATTCATAGAATGTTGAAATTTCATATATAAGATTGTTGTAACATCTAGTTGTGCATCTCGATTTTTAGTTCCAATCTACTGGAGAGTTGCGCTCTATGGGACGAAATTCATTAAACTCACATATCTCAAAAACTATTAGGCGTAGAATGTTGAAACTTTATACTTAGGATTGTGTTAACATCTAGTTGTGTACCACCCTTTCGGTTCCATGTGACTGGATAGTTTATCTACAGGGCCGCTCTAAAGATTTTAAATACATTATGCTCTATGGGCAGAAATTCATTAAAGTGTATTTTAGAGGTATTGGCTAGTTCAAACGACTCAGAAGTGATGAATGCTGTTACAGGTTACAAAATTAATTTCACCATCAAGAAAAGTATCTTTATCATTTATAGTTCTGCTACAGGAACACTTACTTTTTTTTTTGTGTGTGCATACATATTTGTTACCATAACTGCTACTTGTGCATAGCCCTAAACCTGTAATAATTCTGGTAATGCTATAATTTAAATTTAAATATGGAAAAGGTGAGTTTTGCAGCAAATTTTTATGGGTAATGTTAGTTATAAACCAAAATAGTTTTAAAACAAAAAGAACCAATAAATGGATAAATAAAAATCTGAAAGTTAGTTTCCTATGTTAATTTGGAGAGTAATAAACATCAGGGTGGCCACGCATCCTAGAAAACCTTGAATTTACAAAAAAAAAAGTTCAAGGCCTGGAATGTGCTTAAATTTTGAATGGATGTCTGGAATGTCCTTAAATTTTGAAAGGAAGTCTGAAATACCCTTAAATTTTACCATCCAATTGCTGAATTTTTGTTGTGTTATCGGTTATTCCCAGCCCCTATGATAATGAAACAATGTACCATGGAGGAAAAGAAAAATCACAATTGTTGAATAATTGCAGTTGAAATTTTTATTATCCTGAAATTTGTTTGTAAATAGTTTTCTTATGATGTTGATTATATTTCATTATATTAAAATTAATGGAATACATATTTCCATGCGAGTATTTAAAGGCATGTGTTTCCTTCCCCTCTCCTCCTTCAATTTAACTTGTACAGGAATTCTTTTTTCATGAAGAAAAAAGAATTAAAGTCATGTCCAAAAGAATTTAATTAAGTAATTTAAGTCATGTCTATCTAAAATGCACGAGTTTTGTTCCTACTTATGAAAGCTGTTATTTTGGAATTGAAGAAGAAATATCATTTTTACATAAACATGCAAGTTTTATATTTTTTTATACTAGTATTTGTATAATTATAAACTAATTTGCAAATTCCCTTTCACTTATACTTTCCTCCTCATTTAAAATTTATATTAAATTAAATAATACATACAAAAATGTATTAAGTAATACCTGGTATCAAAATATGGTGTTTGCCAAAATTAAAATATTTGCTTAAACGGTACTTGCTCCAATTTACATTGTCTCTCAACAATTATGAAATTGTATTAAGTGTGCGTTTCAGGATATCCTTGAATTTTTTCTCTGAGAAAGAGTGGCCACCCTGAAACATCAAAAATCAACACACAAAAACATTTATAATAAAGGTTTCTTGGTTATGCTTTAAAACATCAACAGATTATAAAGAAAACAATCCCATGATCCTTTGCAAGCCTCCCTGATTGGTTGAATTTGGGGAGTGTGAGATTTGCTACAAAATAGTTGTTGAATTATGAGAGTTATGCATCAAAATGATGTTTTCAGCTTTAATTTGTTCATTATGGTCTGAATTACCATAAAAAGAGTAACATGGTGTTATGAACAACTCAACATCTTAAAAAGTGGAAAATGTGATTTTTGCATTTACACCCTCCCTAATGAAAACTTCAATACTGCATGAGAATTAGAGATGAGATGGACTCGAGCCTGAACCGGGTTCTGAAATTCATGATTGTGTTCGAGCTCACGAGAAATTTCTCCTTTATTGACCATACTCCTTGTAAACAGGCTTTAAAAATGATTCATTGGAGAAATAAATTATTATAATTTCATAAACTTGAATATAAAGGATTAGAAAGTGCATTAAGATTTTGCTATTATATTTGTCTTTAATCTGCACAAATGGCAAAATTTATGATATTCTGTCGATGAAGTAATTGATTTTTATTTATCTATTAGCTGAAATTTTGGCTTCGGGCTTTAAAAAATGAGCCGATAATGAACTCATCTCTAATGAGTATCTAAACAAAAGGAAGATAGTTTTATGAAAGGCTTGTATTTAAAATAAACAATTTTTGTTTCATTAACAGACTACTTACTGCTAGTTCACCATTTGGATAGCATTGAAAGCTTAACTACTCATGCTAAGCAGGTTATACATACATATATTATTTTTTTAAACAAGGTGGGGGAGAGAAAAGTATGCCTTATTGAAATTTAAAAGCTACCAAAATAAATAAGCAGGGTGTGTCTACCGCCAGGAATTTTTTTCCCGGGACCTCCCAAAAGTCAGGAAATTGACTTTCAGAAATTTGGTAGACACCCTGATAAGTAAATCATTAACTACATAAAAGAGTTTATGACATACAGTATCTCTAATTGTACTATTTTCTCCCACCAATCCCCTCCCCTCCTTTAATTTGGGCAAAATTGGCTGATCTTAAATTTAACATTGAACG
Source organism: Cheiracanthium punctorium (assembly GCA_038373885.1). Classification (NCBI taxonomy): domain Eukaryota; kingdom Metazoa; phylum Arthropoda; class Arachnida; order Araneae; family Cheiracanthiidae; genus Cheiracanthium; species Cheiracanthium punctorium. Next base: position 51,427 of record JAWZYV010012104.1, read on the forward strand.
TGCCAGTGGCAGATTAATGCAAGAATGGGGTTTTGCCAACTGGGATATATTTTTGGGAGGGGATACTCCCCCCCTTGATGACGCCTCTGCACATGCATGATTGAAAATCATTTTCAACTTTGGTAACCCCATAATAAAACAATTCCCATTTACAACATAGTCGGAAAATGTGAACAGGCTCTCATTTATTTCGAAATGAAGTTAGAGCCTAAATTGTTCCATGCACCTATTCTCAAATCACTAATTGACCAGTAAGCATATTTATCCCTCTAAATTCCCCCAAGAAGCAGAGGCGAATTTGAATTTCAAAATTTTATTAAAATAATTAAAAATGAAATACAGAGGATTTATCCATAGTTTAAAAAAAAAAGAAAAAAAAAAAAACCTATTTCCATCTGCAGTTTGAAAAGTTGTTTGTTACTGGTGTTTTTTTAAATATATTTCATGATACAGTTTTCTTAAAAATATGATTGAGAATTTTTTTTTCTTTATTATTACTACTAGAAGTCAAAGCCTGTTGTGTGGATGAAATTACAACAGGCACTAGAAAAAAACATTTGATGAAAATACGTCTACACTCAATATATTCAATCTTCATCCACCTTGAATAAACTTCATATTCAATTTTTATCATATACCCAAATAAAATTTAATGCTCTTCTGAAAACACGCAGATACTTTTTGCATTCAAAAGATTTCATTTTGTCTAAACAGCCCCTCTTGTATCAATGCTTCATGCAGATGATCATTTTAATGAAAATAAATCAGTAAATAAACTATGCTAGCTGGAAAAACTATTTAAATGAATTGGAATTGCAACTTCTCCTTCAAAGCCTGATGGCCATGACAACAATATGACATCATGTCGATTGAGACAGCTAATTTTGTCAAGCAAATGATTTTTTTTTTTTTTTTTTGCTCCTGGAAATAAAATGGAACTGAAAATAGAGAAAAATTGCTCCAAAATGTGGGAACGGGTGTATTTTCAGATTTTTAAAGAAGCACACTGTTTTCTGTATTTTTAAACATAATTATGAAAAATTTCAAGTGAATCATACAAACGGTGTAGATGTTATTAGGCTTTTTGTGCTTAACTTTTTAATCTTTTTGGAGTAATTGCGATAACAGTTTTATCCTGGAGTGGGTACCCAGAATTGTTAGAGAATCAATGAGTCAGGGATCAGCATAATTATATAGTAGGATTGTTTTTTGCATGTGACTGTCTGTCCTATGCAACATTATACTCGTAGCTTGTAAAGTAAATAAAAAAACTTTGTAAAAAACACACATAAGATGTTATAGGTAAGAAGATACGCACGTTTCGACCAGAAATTGTTTTGGCCTTCATCAGTCCAAGCCCTTCCTCGCAAGGAACACAGGGAACTGAAAAGAGATAAACATGCAAGATGTTGCCACAAGGGGCAAAGAAAAGTCAAACAAAAAAAATTTTTTCATTTACTTTATCGTTTAACACCAGTATTTTGAGTGTTTTTTCCATTATAGCTGTGTCATTCACTCAACATAAAAAAAATAAAAATCTCAGTATTTCGAGCCTCGTCAGGGGGAGACCCCCTTAATTTTTTAGCTTCATTATTGCCATATTAAAACAATATTAATTGACTATGTCATTTTATCACCCATCTTTCGCATATTTTGCCTGGCAACCCTATGTTGAAATTTTTATGAGTGTAACCTATTTATACAAAAATACATGTGAAGCATATTCTACAGCTTACGAAGTATTGTAACAATAGATTAAAGCTGTTGTGAACTAATAGTATTTAAATACATGTAAAATTATGTCGCTTTTTTATGTCGCATTTTTGGGACACATTTTTCAATAAAGGGTGTTGAGAGATAAAATGACATTAATAAAAAGCCCTACATACACCTGGATAGTTTGCATAGTTAAAATTTTATTTAAATTCTTATTGTTGCATTAATTAATATAAAGAGGAAATAAAATTCTCAATTTCAACATGAGATGCATCATCATATTCAGTTTCCCAATCAGTAGATACGTTTCTATTTTTAAGAATATCTTGTTTTAAATGTTCTTAAAAAAAAAAAAAAAAAAAAGTAACACTTGACAGGTATTTATAAGATTAAAGCAACATTTTACACATGTGAATACTTTTTTATGAGTTAAAGTGATATTTTATAAAACTAGTTACTATGATCAGATGATCACTTAACCAGGTTTTACTGCATACCATACATTTAAAATTTTTGCTTTTGTAAACAAGCCTCTAAAGGCTGGGCGGGGGGTAGGTAAAAAAACAACAACAACAAAAAAGCTTTTTTTTTTTTTTTTTTTTTTTTTGTAAAAAATTTCAGGGCAACTATCTACATTACTGAATCCTGGAATCCACTCAGATTTCAATCAACGCAACATAAAACTGTACTGAAGAGAGTAATTAATACAAAGCAACTCATAGATAAAACTTTATTAACAAAATATTTAGTATATCAATATAAATTAAGAGTGGCACAGTTGATAGATTGTATAACATTAATATATACATATAAAAAGTGCAGCAGTGTTTCTCCTTTTCTTTCATTAACAAGTTCAAATATCATTGCTTTTTTCAGTTCTATTACATTGCTTTACTTAGTTCTTTTTGATAAATAGTATATATACAAATTCTTTTTAAAGTTTCCTTACTGAGGATAATGCTCAACAATCATGCCATGACCCTGTAAAAGACAAATATCTATTAATAAGATTCCATCTATTTACATACATTAATTTAACAGCCATTTGATAGAAAATTGCATGTGTACAGTTTCCAAGAATCTTCTAATTCAGAATTACTTCTAATCTCAATCTAGTATGTTTTGAGAAAATACTAAACATTACCTGTGTATTCATCCCTGTCCCTCCCTGCCAATATGCACAGAGTATCCATTGGCAACTAAAAAGGAGACTTGCTACTAAATTGAAGATTTGGTAACTTGGGATATTATTTTGGTTGAAAAAGATTATTTTTATACTATTTTCTATTACTTGGTGACTTTTCCTTTACTATAGGTAACTAATTTGTAACAAAAAACACTCAACAAAAAGTGGTGTAAAATGAAAAATTAATAGTTCCAGGTAGTTTCTGATCTGGTAGACACTTGATTGTCTCTAACTGAGGAAGGCTGGACCTTTCAGGGTTCATATGCTCCTTAAAAACTCATTAAAATTTGTTTTACAAAATTTAGGGCCTTTAAAACTCTAATATGATGTGTGACTTCTTAGAAACTCTCTAATTTTTCATTTACAGTAAGAACTTTCATTAAAGAAGTGCACAGTCTCTGCAACTTTTCAGACTGCAGTGACTTAGACCTGGTGATGGAAGAATTTATACTTCTTAAACCAATTTAGGGTTTGTTACGTACAGAAAACTATATAATAACAGAATAAAAATGGTGTGAAGGTTAATATTTGTCTTTCATTTAAATTATTTATTTATTTATTTATTTATTTTTGGACATGGCTTCAAAAATCTATATTTTTCCATATTCATTGTGGATTAAAATTTCTGTTAAAACATATGTAATGAACAATGATAATTATGTATAAATTCTTTTGTTAACCTTAGATTTCTTGTAGGGCAAACTACTATGTTCGATTTTTTTTTTTGTGGCGAGCTATTTAAAATAATGATTATTACGAATAATTACATTGGCAGTCCAGAAAAAAGTGGAATCTTCAAAAAAAGTTTTGCAGTCCTTAAATACTTTTAAATTTCATTTTGAAAAATGAGTAGAAACCCTGCCTTTTCTACTGGCTGAAATGATCATTTGTTGATAAGTAGGAATTGGAGAATATGATGAAAATACACTGATATAGGAGAACGACTTAATAAACTGCTCAGGCACAGCCAGCTGTGTCAAACATGTTCTTTAGCTTTGTGGCACACAATGGGCGATTTGATCGACTGCCATGCTGCTGGTAGTTAAATTGAGTGATGGAAATGAATGGACTTTTTCAGCTTCAGAAAATGATTGCACTTTAACTCTTTAATGTGCAGTGTTTCCGCTCTGGGAACACCAAACTCTGACGTTTTGACTGTTGCCAGTCACGAAGAATAGATTTGATTTCTATAAAAATAGTTGCGTGTGACATAGCTCCATGAGAATCCTTTACATTTAGCATGTCATTTCCCATTAAAAAAGGGTCACGATTATTTTTAACAGCACTGACATCTGCTGAAAAGTGGAACAATGCGAGAACAGCTGGATAGATTGCCCAATGCTGAAAAAAGGGTTGCGCCTCAAAGGGTTAAAGGATTAAATTAAAAAATTTCTATTAATTTATAATAATAGAATCAGAGCCTTGAAATCCCTAAGAGAGTAACATTAAAGGTAAATAATTGAAAACTCCTTACCAATCCTCCTGCAGCACAGGCAGCAACTAGACCATATTTACCACCTTCTTTTATCAGTCGATTGGCAGCAGTTGTTACTAACCTAACACCAGTAGCACCAAATGGATGACCATTGGACAATGAACCACCCCATAGATTAAACTTGTCGAGAGGTGGAGCTCCAGTCTGTTTAAAAGTAAAAATAAACAAACAATAAAGTTTTGTCCAAACTACACTGATTCACTAATTGTGACAAAAAAAATTATTCAATTTAGGGATGCCTGCAATTTTCTGGCATTATTGGAAAACAAGGAATTTTGGATGACTTACAACAAGGCATTTTCAGACATACATTAAAATAAATAATAAGTAAAAAATAATTACAGAAAATGGGTGACTACTGAGATGCAGAGAGCAGGTAAAATTTTATCTAGTTATACATTCTCATTTTTGGAACAAGGTAAAAAAAATACTATTTTACATGGCATTTACAGTAGAACCCCGATCTATCGTTCCCGCATTCATAGTTTTCCTGTATTGATCGTTTTATTTCTATGGTCCCTGCACAAATTGTATTCGAATAACGTTAAAGAAACCCGCATGTATCGTTCGCCAAAAAGTGACTTTCCCGCGTTCATCGTTGTAAAATATTTCTACTGACCAAAATGAAATTGAACAGGAAGTGAATTCATATGGTATACGAACTGTAATTGCTTCTTGGTATGATTTCTTGGTTCATTGATGATCAGATGAACAGTGATTGCATGTTGGTTGAAGAGAATGTACATAGCGCGAATTATAATTCCATTAATCAAGACGGTGAGGCATGCGGTATCCTAAACAGAAAAAAACGTGTGATGATGCAAAAAATTAATATAATGGCGAAGCAGAGGATAATATTCATGCCGATGAAGCTGAGAGTACACTAGTACGAAGTTTGTCTGAAGCAATAATGGTATTTGAAACTGTATGAACTTTTTTATACAAACATAAAATCACATGAAAGGTCCAGTATAGTAAATCTTGAAAATTTACTGTTTAATTTTAAAAAATGATGAATAACCCCATATAAAATTACTGAATTTTTAAAATTAGTATCACTTAATTTTCATTTTCGATTTATTTGTTTTCAATTTTGTAACAAATTAGTATTTGTTGCTATACAGTCATTGCGTGTATGCATAAAGATTGCTTTATACTATTTTGATTTGAACCCACATTTGTCGTTTTCCTGCATTCATTGTTTTTTCCTACGCACCCCATAAAAAACGATGAATTGAGGTTCTACTGTACAAGCATATTTCAGTAAATTTATTTACTGCTCAAAGGGATCATGTTACAGATTTAAAATAATACAATAGTCCAAAAGCTATCGTAAAACTGCAGATAGGATCATGGGATGCGTAAATGGACACATCATATGAGCTCTGGCAGTGAGCTTGTTAAAATGGAACTATTAAATGTACACTATTATACAGGGTGTCCCAAAACGGTGGTAACAGGCTTTAATGCTTTATCTATTAGAGGTAAATTGAAAAAATGGTCACGATAAGATCGGAAATAAGATTACATTAAGAAAAAATTCCTCTTGTTAATTTTTAAAAAGGTACACTTTTTAAAATTTGTATACAGCCCCAATACTAAATAATTCCCAGTCAGTAAAATGTGCCCCATACACTCGTGAGGTGACACACAAAATTTGAGAACTATGCCTTAAAAAGTCTCAGAATTATGAAGATAAATATAATGCTGACTTAAACCACTTTTCCATAGCTCTTGAAGGAAAAAAATCACGCCGAATGATTGCCGTTCAGACCGTACAGAAATTATGAAAGAAAATCTTTTTTGTCTATTCCAGCAATAAACGTTTAGTATATCCAAAATTATGCATAGTTCCCAATCATCTTTCTTTAACTCTGTGACATATGATGAAAGGCTCAAAATTGGTATATCACATGATCAGTGTATAGGGTACATTTTATAAGTTGGGAATGTTTCTGTATGGAGATCATACACAAATTTTAAAAGTAACTTTTTGTAAATGAATGAGAGAAATATTTTCTGAACGGAGTCTTATTTCGACCTTATTTTGAATATTTCTTCAATTTACACTTACCACTTACCCCAATAGCTAAAGAATTAAAGCCCGGAACCACGTTTTTTGGACACAGTGTATATTTTAGTCTTCGTAAAAATTAGACATAAAAAATGTATTTTTTTAAAAAATTACCTTGCTTTTACGATTCATATAAGTTTGGGCAAACCAATCAGAATCCATAGCCTTGAAGTTTGCTAAAATTTGTCCCTGAAAAATACAGATTATTTAAATTCCATCCATATGTTATAAATATATACATTCAATTAAAGAAAAATGACTTACAGCAAATGCTTCATGAAACTCAAAAACATCTATGTCCTTTACTGTTAATCCAGTTTTCTCCAAAATTTTAGCAGTAGAGTAAGTAGGGCTAAAATAAAATAAGAGTATGCAAAGCATTTAAAATTTGAGGTATGCAACATATAGCTGACTAATAATCTTAGCCTCTTTACTCAGTGCAAGCTCGTTTTTTTTTTTTTTTTTTTAAATTTGTATGAAACACATTTAAAGAGCTTAAACTAAACATATTTCAATAACTATAAAAGTCGTACCTTTATCAACAGAAAATTACTTACCACTTTCATATACATCAAAATACAAAATAATATATATGTATTTAAATCGTTATTTTATATGTATATTAAATATAAAATACAAACGTAAAGGGAGGGGTGGAAAGAAACCCACCCCTCCCTTTATGTTTGTATTTTGACTCCCTTATGTTTGTATTTTGCTCTTATAATAGTTGGTTCTACATGGAATAAATGAAAATATCATTATTGACAAGGAGCATCAAATGTAATAAAAAAAGCTCACAAAAAGTCAAGATGGGTCAACAGCCTGAGAAGTGCATTAAACTTAGAAAATTGAACTGATAATTATAATTTCAATAATTAGAAGAGGAATTGAAAGATTTGGAAATTTCTTTCTAGAAGTATATCTACTGCATATTATGCTTAAATTTGAGAATTTAAGCATAATATGCATGAGATATATTTCTAGAAATCTAATTCTTTTTTTTTATCACTATAACATAAATCATATTGATAGAGAATGTAACAAACACTCAACATAATAGAAATGGAATTTTTTTAGAGAAGACAATTAGAATTTATATTATTCGTAGGTTCTTAACTGAAGTACTACGGAATTTTCGAAATTCTATAACACAAAGAAGAAAATAAGTTAAAATAGCTAAATTACTTCTAAAAATCAATCAAGTAATAGGAAAATAAACTTTATGAGCTTTATACAGATTTCCCTACTAAACATTTGCAAAATGTACAACAAAATGTATTTCATATAAATTAAAAGCACAGTTTAGAAGTTTATATTCAATCTAAATATTGTCTGAATATTAGTGTTCAGACAAATCACAGTACATTATATTCTATTTTAAAGACACATTAAGACAAATCAGGCTTCTTACCCTAATAGCAACTGATCCTTTGGATCTTGAGATGTATAAACAAATGCCCTAAAATAAAAAATAAAAATCAGATTGTCTGTAAATAAGTAAACCAAGATGATTTATACCACATTGTAGAAGTATTATTATATAAAAAATATATACATAAATGAATCCTAATTTAACAAATCTTAAAGCAAATCATGATATCCCTTAAATCAAAAACACTAAAATGGTTATCAAATTTCCTGCCAAAATTAATTTACGAGATTGAGTACTTAATGATAACAACTTAGAATATTACTAAATGAAAAGCAATTAAAAAAAAAAAAAAAAAAAACTTTAAAATTTGGAACAAAATACATGTCAATATACAAAAAAGTATTTGGCATAAAATTACACTCAAATTAAAAACTGTTTCAATCATAAGCCATGTATGCATTTAAAAAGAAACAGCTAAAAAAGAAGTTAAATTAAAAACCAAACAGATCAAGTTGTAAATTTAAAACTAATTTTCAAATACACATAACTGAATACAGTTAAAGCTCACCTTAAGTATGCTTTAGGTTTTAAACCTAATGAGAGAGCCTTCTCTTCAGTCATTAACAAACAAGCAGAGGCACCATCAGTCTGAAACAGAAAATATTTGGAGATTCAACAATAATGTTTGATTTACTTGAAGTTTTATAAAGCATATTCTTTAAAGATATATAAAAATTTAATACAATAATACATACCAAAAAAGATGCATTTGCAGCAGTTACAGTTCCATGAGGTTTGATGAAAGCTGGTTTTAGTTTGGCCATTTGTTCAAGAGAAGAGACTCTGATTCCATTGTCTTTTGTGATTGGTGCATCTTTGCCTACCCGTACAAATAACAGATACAATTTAAATATATTAAATAAAAATAACTACAGTACATGAAATCACACACTTACTAATAAATCTGTGTTTATGTGGACAGTTGAAAAACAAACACCAGTTACAGCTTCAATGTCTATTAGTGGAAAGTTGTATTAGTGTCCAAAAAACAAAAATAATAAATAGGTAGTTAAATATAATCAAAGAATATGAGTCTGAAGTACTTAGTGATAAAAATAGGAAACTTAATCCCATAATTAAAAATAGATTTAAGAAGAAAGTAAATAAAGTCCTGTTATCTTGGTACTGCAGAGCAGCAGGCATAAAAATATCTCAGGCAGCCAATGAAAATAAATAATTAAAAATTAAAAATACCAATAAAAATGAATTATCTTTAAAAGAATTAGAATGGCTCAAGAGTTTAATAAAGAAAGTCTGAATATTAATGAAATAAACGTAAAATGTAATGACACAAATACAAACGAATGATATGCAAGGGAAGGGTCAAAATGACCCCTGTTGGCTGTTTTAGGTATTCCTATAATTATTTATTTTTCCAATTAAAATAGAAATGTAAAAATTTGTTACATCGTGCTTGGAAGAATTTTAGGAAAATTAGAAAAATGAGCTGCAGTGTTAAACTGTATATTGAAATAAAGCATGATATTGGGAAAAGGGTCAAAATGAGCCCTACAGCACTTCTAGTGTTAAACTATGTTTTCTCCTTTAAAATAAGTCAAGGAGTATTTTCACTCCTTGAAAAAAATCCTAGCAATATCTCTGAAAGTTATGGTTTTTATTGCAAGGCAACTTCAATCCATGAAGTTCTTAATGTTGTAACACATGCTTTAACTGACAAAGATGGCACCACATGGTGATTGAATGAGAACGAAGTATTGGAGAGGATTGGAACAAGTGATGACTATGTTTGTAAGATATCTTGTAAGATTTAAATGACCACGAACGGTGACAGAAAAGCACTTCCGCACAATATTTTAATTTTGTAGGTTTTTAAAGTTTTTGTTTTTAACACTAAATATGTAGTTTTCAGAAGGATTTACTTAAGAGGCAGCTTGTACTGCCAATGCATTACCTGGAACAGTTATTGGGACAATATCTGAAAGCAAGCCTTGGTCTGTGGCTTTCTGAGCGAGGGTATGACTTCTTAAAGCATAAGCATCTTGTTCTTCTCTAGATACTTCAAATGCTGCAGCCAATCTATCACCTGAATGACCCATTGTTTCACCAGTAGAAAATTCAGCAACACCGGGGAGCTAAAATTTAATATAGCATAAAAATACCAGTGAAAATGCATGGAGAAAAAAAAATAATGCTATGACAAACTACTTAAAAATGCTTGCATCAAAATAAGACAAGCTTACCCTCTTCTTTACTGATTAAAGCAAAAAAACTATTAACTGTTTATATCAAATCACATAATAACAAATGAATCTCTAATAGTTTAGTTAAGTCGTCCTTAATAAAAGACACAGACAGATAGCATAATAGAAAGTTTGAAGTTTTTAGCAATACATCAATTAGAAGAGCTATATGCTGCAAAGAGAAGCATGAAAGTTAAAAAAAAAAAAAAAAAAAAGCAATACTAAAAAGCCCCCAGAAACAAATATTAAAATGTTACACAGATTTTACAGAATCTATTTTACAAAATATGAATTTGAACTTGCTTAATTCTTAGGTTTTAATTTTAGAAGATGAATCAGTGATTTATTAAGTTATAAAATTTAATTCTGTTATGATACAATTATAAATGTTAAAAAAAAGGAAAAGAATTGTTATAATAAGAATATTACCATTTTCTTCTAATTAGAAGCCTTTTCCAGAAAGTTTAACCCTTCCAGAAAAATGGAATTTTCGTTGCAAAAATAGAAGATTGACCTTCATAAGAATGTATCCAAGATCCTATCAACTTAAGATTTTTTTTTCTTTTTTTTTCTGAGTATATTATAACTTCTATAAGTTTATTATTTGCAAGAGTTTACAACAAAGTTTTTAATAAGATATTTTAGAATTTTTTTTTATGTCTGTTCCTTGACATTTTTTTTTTTGGGGGGGGGGCAGTTTTATCCAGGTGTAATTATGTGAATATGCATAAGAACACATTAAAAAACCTCCTGCTCAGTGTATGACAGGCAGATGATCCATGTGTACGTTTGGCATAACACAAAATGAAAGACTTATTCTATTGGGATAAAATCTGTTCAAAAGTTCTGTTATTTTTTAAAAGAACTGCCTTAAATAATACTGATATGGATTTGTGTAGTTCAAAATGTTTACATCATCTCTATAGAAAATTATCAAAGGTATACCTGCAACATCAGTAAAACTACGTCCATATCAATAAAATTCCACTACCTATCAGTAAAACTAAATTTACCTTTTTTTAGTGATACTTAGTTTTAATAAATAGTAACAAGAGAACAAAATTTGTTTCTTGTTTGCTTTTGCTGTCAAAATTTTTTTTCAACTTTTTTGTAACATTTTCATTCATATCTGGCTCTTGAAGTTTTTTGTTGAGGAGGGGAGGGATTAAAAAATTATATACAAATTTAAAATAGGACTAATTTTTTATTCTTACGGTATTTGAGAGCAGTTCCCAACAAGTGAGCCAAATCCCTCTTGAGCGGTGCGGGACACAGCAGCGTTTGCAGGGGAAGCATTAGAAAAACATGCAAAAAGCATGTAATAATACATGTCTTATAAAATCATTTTTTTAATTTTTATTTTTACTTCAAATGTTTATTCAAATTTTACCAATAACATTATTTTGTAGAAAAGCCAACTACCGTATTTTCCGGTAATAACGCCGCACCGTGTATAACGCCGCAAATAGATAATTATTTCTATTTATAGAACTAGTTTAATGCCGCACCGAGAATAACGCCGCACTTTTTAAAAAGTATTATAGAATCAAGCTTATCAAGTTTAGATGTGTTATTTTAGGTAATACTATAAAGTAGTACACATAAAATTAAACAATTATAATTAAAATAACTTACTATGTAATATATAAATTTACGATGTTTGTCAATACGTCATTATTAGTACAATTTATTTATCTATTTTTAGAATATACATTTGCATATATATATATATATATATATATATACTACAGACTGTTTTCTACTTCAGAAAATCCGTCAAAATCCTCTTCCTCAGTGTCAGTCTGGAACATTTTTAAGTGTTCAGATGGCAAAAGTTCATCAACATCTGAACCATTTTCATCATCGGAAGACACACTAGAAATTGCAGGAATCCCATTAGTGCTATTTTGTGAAAAATCGATAATTTCGGCTTTTTGAAAGGCCTCTCTACCACACCATTCGGACCATCCAGGAGCCAAGATCCACTCACAAACTTCGAAATAATTGCTTTACGGATCCGGCCTCCTTTTGTAAACATATGATTTTCTGCCGACATCCACGATTCCCAGTGATGACGCATGCGAGCTTTAAATGCCCGATTTATACACAAATCCAGAGGTTACAATATTTTAATCAACCCACCAGGTACTATTGCCAGTCTTGTTTTCTCTGATCCTAGAAATTTTTTCGTTTCGTTTGAAAGGTGCGTTTTCATCGAGTCCATGATCAGTAGACAATTTTTTTGAAAAATGAAATTCGGTCTTTTTCTCCAACATTTTTCTGCCCATTCCTGCATAACGTCCTGGTTCATCCAGCCTTTTTGATTTGCGAGCACAACTATTCCCTAAGGGAAATTTTCTTTAGGAATTGTTTTCCTCTTAAAAATAACAATCGGAGGCAATTTATGACCTGAGGATAAACATGAAAGCACCACGGTAAAACTGTTTTTCTCATTCCCTGTTGTAACGATAGGGACAGATTTCACACCAACAAAATCTGCTGAGTGAGATGCAGGCATGTCGAATGATATAGGGACCTCATCCTATTCCCTATCTCGATCTTCAGTGCATCTTCCTAGTTTGCAATCTCTTCTTCACAAACTTTAAAAACGAAGTTTTCTTCTCTCCCAGCTTTGGCAATTTCTGGCCAACACTTGTCCGGGCTCTCATGGTCAGATTATTTCTTTTAAAAAATCGGTTGCACCATGATGGTCCACCTCTAAAATCGGCCAGACCATTCTCTGCCGCCATCTGCTTCGCTTTTATTCTTATTAAAACAGTTGATAAAGATCGACCATTTTCCCTTTGATTCTCAATCCAGTCACAAAGCTCTTTTTCCAAATCTGGCCACTGTGCTTTCGGTCCGCGACGTTGAGCTTGTTTCTCTCACGGCATTTTCAACAGTATTTCTTCCTGCTTTCGCCACGTTTTTCATCCACATTCAGCTCTCGTGCTACTTGTCTATTGCCGTTAACTTTTGCTAATGAGATAGCGTTTAATTTAAACTTTTCTGTATAACTTCGACGCTTAGAATTGTTCGAAAACATAACGGAAAATAATCAGTATCGGAGCACGAACACTAATAAAATGAATAAAATCGAACGAAGAACGTGAAGTAAAATTAATTTGAGTTGTTGCCAGACGCGAATATGCATATTTTGTAATGCTGAAAAGATTTGGAACATAGAGATATTACCTATAGGTAAGGTTTAGCGCTGGCGAATATTGGAGGGGGAAAATGGGAGGGGTTATTCCTGATATGGCATACAGAGTTACTTGATGTGATTGGATGCGATGCCGATCAAAGTACTGTTTTTTGATTCTGAAAAATGTTACTATACGTAAACACCGTGATGGGTTTTCGCCATGCGATACTTTTATAGGAACGGAAAAAGATCATGGATTATTTTGTTCCTTAACCAGATTTAAGATTGGGTTTTTTTTTGGAGGGGGGGTTAAATGATCAGCTGTAACTTTGGAACTACTTACAAGCCGCACCCAGTTATTGGCCGCATTTTTGCTTCCGAAAAAGAAAAATATAGTTTAACGCCGCGGCGTTATTACCGGAAAATACGGTAAGTGTTCATTGTTGAAGAATAAAAAACTGTATGTATTTTGGGAATGTGTGTGTGTGTGTGTATGGGGGGGGGGGGGCATCGTAACTTATCCTTTACTAGGGAAGGAGGCACAATGTTAAAAGGTTGGGAGCAACTACTTTAGAGGGATGGAAAAAGATTGAATTGAAAACAACTGAAAACATGGAAAATAGCTAAAAATTTGTAAAATTTATTTGTTATCTGTATATCAAGTAAATGAACACAAAAATCCATAAAAGCTGGAAGATATGCAAAGGGGACTTTGCTACACATAGGGAAGAGTATTCATCTCTTAATAAATGATATCCTATGAACTGAAACATTTTACAAGACAAAACAAACATCAGATGTGCTATATTACCTCTGGTGCTAGATATGCTGGTCGAAACTTCATAAGTAATTGAGCTTTTTGAAGAGCAGTCTTTGCTTTGTTAGCAGATAACATAAGCTTACGCATTGAACGATTGAATCTAATAGGCACATCGGATAAAAACTCAACACCCCCAGCAATAGCAGCATCCATTTGTCCTGTAGCCAGATAGCCATAAGCTAAAAAAAAAAAAAAAAAAAAGTCATGCACTATAAGTAAAACAGTATATGTTGACAAAAATCATTTAAACATTTCTACAGAAAAAAATTATAATATTGATTTAAAAAAAAGAAAATGCATCCATATTTTTATTTTGAAGAAACATGAATCTAAACACAACAATGATTTTGATTAATAGGAACGAAATGATGTATGTTTTAGTAAAAATAAGTAAAAAAATAATAATACTTTGAATATTTTAAGTCTTTCTCATTTTAATTCATATGCATAGGAAATTAGAAATTTTGGATAGAACATTAAGAATTTATGAGTATTGGTTGCATTTTAGTAGAATGATGTGGAAATTGTTGACAGCATACTTCACAGTAACATGCAAACTGCCAGCTCTCACCCCTCCCCCCCAAAAAAAAAATTAAAAAAATAATTAATCCTTTACACTGCTAAAGCACTTAAAGGTATAGAACAAAACTTTATTTATAAACACAAAATTACAACTGTTTGCCAAATATGAAAGAAAACTTGCGCATAGACAGAAAGTTAAATTGCTTTGAAAGCTTAGTTAAAATTTAATTACATATTGTTTATTGTTTTTTAACATAATAATGTTTAGCATATTTCTTGCATTTTATATTAAATACACTGCTTATTATAATTAATTTAAATGTATTTTAAACAACTTCTAAAAACCAGAAATTTCAAAATTAACAATGCAAGCAATTCTGGATATGCATATTTTTTTTTATTAAAACCAACATAGATTATCAAAAGAAACTTTATTTGGATTTCCTTACCTGTGGTAATAGCCTGATTAGCAGATATACATGCCTGAGTTACTGTATGAGCTGGGATAGACAAAGGAAAGCCAGCACCTAAAGAAGCCTAAGCAAGATAAAATAAAAATATGTCTAAGAATAAATTTTAAATTTATACTTTGTTTTTAAAACTATATCAGGGAAAGATCAAAATATCATTCATATTCTTGACTGCTCAAGATTAATATTAAGGATGCTGAATTGCGGAGGGGAATAGACTGTCTATATTTTTGATATTGCTATATTGTCAAAAAATAGTTAAATTGTGCAAGAGCCAGAGTTGGCAAGTTTTTGATGCATGGTAGTTTTAAAATTACTGTCATCTTATCTTACTAATATATAAATGTGAATGTTTGTATGTATATTTGTTACTCTTTCATGCCGAAACGGTTAGGCAGATTTGGATGAAATTTGGAGTAAAGACAGTTAAAGTCCTGGATTAACATATAGGCTACTTGTTATCATGTGGGAAAAAAAAATAAATAAACACCGTTCATATAATATACAATATATATATATATACAGGGATGTGCCAGCTGAAATTAAGTTTTGGAGCAATTTGTGGAGCAAGAAAAAAGACATTTTTGGAGCAATTTGGAGCAAGGAAAACAGATTAGTGTAGCAATTTGCAGCAAGAAAAAGTCACTTTTGGAGCATAAGAATGTCAATTTTGAAATACAAAATTTATTTTTGGAGGGAAAGGAAAAAGTCACTAAAGAATGCCAATCAAAAAAATGAAAATTAAGGAGGTTCTTAAGAACTCTTAGCTTATAACAAAGACCAGTTAATTTGGGGGGGGGGGATTCCGAAGCTTATGAAATAAATAAAAAATTCAGTTATTTTATACATTGCTATACAAAATATCTATTTTAAATCAAAAATACAATATTAACTAAACTATACTAACCCATTTATGCCTAGCGTCCCTTTTTTGGGACGGCATTTTCGCTATCAGTCGAAAGCGTTATTTATTTTTCCTAGCCTTTATTCACGAGTATAGAACCTCAACTCCACATAATATTTTAACGTGACCCAGTAGGATGTTGACATTTCAATTTTTATACATATGATTTTAAAAGAAATCATCCCTTGCTCAAGAAATTGATATCAGAAATTTATCTATTATTGCTGGTACAGTATTGGACCCTTTATCCGGAATTCCGAAAACCGGAAAGTTCCAAAAACCGGCACTTTCCCCAATTTCTTTCTTTCTTTTCTTTTTTTTTTTTTCTTTTAAGGCTCTCTGATCTAGGTACCATATTTTTTTTTTCCACTACGTAAAATCTCGACTATTCGGCATTCAAGTAACCGGAAAAGAGGATGCAAATTTCTAACTGTTAGACACTGGAGGTTATCAATAATTCCACGAATCGTGGTAGTATAAAAAAAATAAACAGACAAAAATGCTCACAAAACAAATATGACGGACACACGTTACAAAAACAAAACAATTTACAGCTGTGCCGGCGAGCACAGAGAAAAATCAGCTCCGTACCGATAGCCAAAACAGAAAAAGTGCTGATTACATATTTATAGCTAGTGAGTCCTGACCTACTTATTTTGCCCATCTGCATTCCGATGATTCAACAGTGTTATCTCTGAAGAGAAGCTCGAGAGGGAAGGAGGGGGACAGAGAAAACATTACTGTTTGTATTTATTTCATTAATCATTCTCTTAGTTTAAAGAAATTACCCGTTAGAAATCGAAAAGTGGTTTTATTTTTAATTTACTATTATTTTTCTCCCCAACGATGCAATGGTATTATTGCTTTGTAACACTGCAATATAAACGAATATTATCATAAATACAATTTAAGACTGTTAAAAACACACAGTTAAAAATAGATCCGTACGCACGTGTGTACCGATCTATTTTTATTTATGAGTGTTTTTCAACATGCATTGATTAACATTCCAAAACATTTCGGATTAGATCCCCCCCCCCCTCCTTAACAGCTTTGTCGACAAACTTTTTTTTTTTTTTACACTTAACCAGGGTGTCTACCATATAAAGTAAGCTTGATTTCTTGACCTTTTCTTGACCATAACAAATACGAAACACTAATATCAAAAATACATTCGTGCCAGGGATGCAGAATATGTACGATCCGGCAATCTAGGATAGGGGGAAATTTTGCAGAAAATATACAACTGATTTCGATTTTAACAATGAATTACAAAATTCTTAGAGTTATTCTTTCCCATTCCTATTTTTAAAGCGATTTTTTTTTTCAACTTTTTCACCGATCAGCAGTTTGCTTTCTCTTAACTCGGACCAATTTCTATTTAGTAAACATGTATGTAGCTTGTACATTGCAAATATTTTTACACTTATGGTAATACAGAATTTACACAAGTCTATAAACATATCATAAAATTTTGGGGAAATTTGCATATGGATTGAGGGAAATGTTGAGAGCAAAAACAGTTTCTGCACCCCTGCATCATACTGATAGAATGAAGAAAAATTATACTTCTAAATTTAACACTATTAATATACAGGGTGATCAGCGAATAAGCCCTGATTTCAAAATTCAATTCAAAATTCCAATCTCTACAACAAAGATCGACAGAATTATGCGGTAAACTGTACGTTTATTAGCAAAACTGTAAAAATGGTGCACAAAAGTTTAGAAAATTTAGTTACGAAAATCGTCAACTAAGAATTTGAATGAAACGGAAAAAGGGAGTTGAGTCGCTAATCGTGACCTAATGCTTCATTTCTTGACTTTCGTGACCATTTTTCTAATTCTTGACTTTTCCGTGACTTTCATGACCTTTGCATGATGGTAGACACCCTGTTAACTATCCGGAATTTTCACTTATCCGGCATTTCCCGTGCTTTCCGGATAGTCGAGCTTTTACTTATTTAAATTGTGTCCTTTTATTTAAACAGTTTTTCCTTTTCCTGTTATGGGTTACGTTACAGCTGCGTGTGTTAGGGAGAAAGCAGGCGGGTTACTTCTCTATTTCGGCCTGCCTCAGATTGTCTCTATATTTTTGTGGGGAACATTGAAACAGCTAAAGTTTAATGAAATGTTCAAACAAAATAAAAAATAAATGTTTAAATGTTAGCTTTTCTCCTCTCAAAATTGTATATGATCTAATTGTACGGTCTCGTTTTTTTAATTTTGTTTCGTAATAGTGGGCATTTTCTCAACGTTTTTTTGTAATTAAAGCTGAAAATTCGAGCTGCTTTATGGGGAGCTCCAATTACGGAAGCCAATACTTCCGACAGAGATTTCACTAGTTATACGCATATTTTTTCAATTAGTATTTTTTCTTCAATATTTAACTATATTTTAAAAGGGCTGCAAATGATTTTAATTGTCATCACAATGATGCTATCAAGGGAGCGAGCGAGGTATATTGTTTTTGGCCATCACGTAAGCTATAAGCCGTCTTTGTAATCCATATGCGGAGGCGAGCGTGCGTAGTGGCGGGAGCGGGGACCATGGTTCTCTCCCGTAGGGATGGTTCTGCATATCTGACAGAATACCTCGATACCGCGATTCGCAGCATTAAAGTTTTATTTTACAGTAAGTTTTGATAAATTTAATTATTTTTATTTTAAAATCTATTATGAATGCCTTACTATTTACATAATTATATGCAGTAATTATCATAAAAGCTACTTATACTTAAAGACCGGTTCTTTTTTAATTGTACTGTGCACAAAGGGTTAATTTTTCGGCAGCGACCCGAAAACCGGCAAATTCCATAAACCGGAATGAGGTCGGTCCCATACTGTATTAGCAAAAATAGAAGAAAGTCTCAAAAATATCTGGGCACAAATGGGTTACATAAAGTTACAAATTTATATATAATTAAATTTAAAACAGAGGTCAATTTTTACTCTTAAGGCATTGCAGGTTTTAACAGAGGGATGCCAAAGAAAAAAATATTCATTTTTAAGATTAATAGAGAAAGAGTAAAATTGGAATGCTTAGAATGTGTGATGACTTTTGTAAAAATTCGGGAGATTTACAAACATTTAAACATATATGGAAAAATTAAAAATGTAGCAGTTTTGCTGAATTTGGAGCAAAAATGTCCAAAAACGATCTTTTTGTAGCAGATTGGCGCATCGGGATTGATTTGGCACAATTTGGAGCAGCTGGCACATCCCTGTATATATCTTTCACCCCCCCCCCCCAAAAAAAAGAATACAATTGAGTTTTTATTTTACAAAGCTGTCGACAGATAGTGTAAACTTATCGAATATTGTTAAATGATGCTAAAATAATCATTAAACGTCATTTTATCATCTGCTATGCCTGACTTGGATAAAGAATACACCTGAATAAGTTTTTGAAACTTTCATTCAGTTCGAATTGTGCATTTTTTCTGCACAGCTTTTCCCCATTCTATTTCTACTGTATTACATCCTGAAAAAGGATGTTAGAAACATCAATTTTAATTTTGTTGAATCGCACTCATGAATAATGATACGGGGAAGATGAATGGAGTTAAATAATAAAAAAAGCAACATATAAGAATAACTTTCATTTTTTAACAGAACAAATTAGTTTCTGAATTTATGAATTTAAGATTTACTTCTCTAGCAATATTGCTGGTTTTAACTTCTTGGATTACTGTTCCAACAACAATGTATTCTATAACATCTAAAAGAAAAATAAAAGGCAATCATAAATAATTAATCTCTAACTTAACTGAAATTTTTGACAGAATCAATAATTTAAAACATACAATTAAAAAAAACTAATACTGAAAGTCATCCTCCCCCGAATGGTGGGAGCTTGCCGATCAGGCAATCGCCACTATAACAGCCCAAAATCTAGAGCTGTATCAAGGGGCACCTACTAGACAGTCAATGTTACCCCTAAGAGAGACATGCTGTTAACATCTAAGCCTAAGCCGGGAATCAAACCCGGACCTAAGGTGTGATGGAACAATTCTTTAGTCACTATATCATCTGGCCTGCTAATATTGAAATATAATATGAGAAAATGCCAATTCAGAATACCAAGTGTACCAAAAACTAATAAATTGATTTAAAAGACTAAAAATATTAAATAAAACAATGATGTTTATATCATTAATAATTTACTTTCTAGAATCTGAAATGGATTGAAATTGCTTTTGCAGTAAGCACATCAGGTTTAATTTTCTCCCACAGAGCAGTTATTTTAATAAAATAAAAAATATAATAGCAGATCCAGCTTACCTTGGGGTACACCCGTTCGTTTCAACAATGATCTAAAAATATAAAATAATATATATATATATGTTGTCATCGTATATTAACACAAATTTTAATTTAAAGCAAAACTATTAGTCATAGCTAAAGCTGATTGGTCAGTACAAAAGAATAAAAATTTGCATGAATTACAAGCTTTTAAAGCATTATTATTAAAACAAAGGTATGCAAGACAAAATAAGCAACAGAAAGTAATATTTAAGAATTTTTTATTGAAATTTTATGATAGAAACACATTTAAATCATTTCTTAAAATTAAGAGGAATATGCCATGTGTACTGAACATTTATGGGATATACTATCTAAAAAAGGCCAACTTTTTCTAAAAGCTTAAGTTAGAGATTTTAGGTTTTGTACAGGCAAGATTTTAAAAATGAAGCTTTAATTATTTAGATTTTTATTAAAAGGTTTCTTTTTCACAAACTTTATTTAAACTTAAATTTGTTCTATTTCATTTTATCTTTCAGAGATAAAATATTTTAGAATTTTGAACAAGTTCTTTATTAAGTATTACATAACTATGCACACGAACAAAATTAGCATTATTATAATTATTTTTAATTAATAAGGATTATATGTAGAATTATTAAATTTCTCGCTTTATTCCTTATACAAGAGTAAAATATTTTGTGCTGTTAAAAAATATATAGTTAATAGAATGTGGTTTTAATTAAATAATTAAAATGCAACACACTAACATTTTCTCATAAAGATTTAAAACGAATGTTGAAAAGCTATTAGTGTCTTCTAAACTGTCATTTAGTTTTATCATAAATTTGTCGGAATTAGCAAATATTAGCCAGATGATGGTTCACAC
Source organism: Cheiracanthium punctorium (assembly GCA_038373885.1). Lineage (NCBI taxonomy): Eukaryota > Metazoa > Arthropoda > Arachnida > Araneae > Cheiracanthiidae > Cheiracanthium > Cheiracanthium punctorium. The sequence goes on from JAWZYV010012104.1 coordinate 72,525, forward strand.
TCGATTAACTGTTATATCAAATACCGACATGAAAATTTAATATAGTATACCTAATTTTAATTTAATCCTATGTAAAGTGTAAAATATATTTTGGGTTCAACAACTTTGATTATTGCATCCAAAATATATTTGTAGAAAACCTTGATACTTTTTTTAATTATATAAAAATGAAGGAAATCAGTGAATGTATTAAGTCATCTGCTGATTACATTATCTAAAAGAATAAATATCCCAGAAAGATGTTCTTAATGATTTAAGATATTATTGTGAGTTTTGTACGAATAGAATTGTTTCATTATTGCATACTTTAATACAATGCCCAGAGAATTATACTTATCAAAAGCTGAAGAAGTTAAAATGCTATCATTTGTATGAAGATGTAGGTTACAGTGGTGCGGAAATTCTATGAAAAATTGGAAAATCGAGGGCTGTAAGTTAACAACTTACAGCCCTCAGTGAATCTAAAGCCTAGTTTACACTCAGCCCACTTTCGCGGCAGTGAGCAGGACAAATGGAAGTGACAAGAGTGTGAACACCTCACTCGTCCTGCTCATGCCTTGACCTTTCTTGCTGATCTTCCTTCAGCATGCACTTCCCCTTGAAGGGATTTTGAAGGCAGTGAGGAGGGAAGTGCAGTAGAAAACTACTGCAAAAGAAAGCAAGCACAGCTGAATATAAAACCCTTACTCCTTTTCAGGGATGCATCCAGACAAACATTTCGGAGGGGGTCCAAATGGTAAAATAGGCAGAATTTTTTACAAAAAGATTATTATTATTATTTTAGAGACAAAAATCAAAATTTCGGGGGTGAGAATGGCTGAATGCAAATGGAGTATAATAGCTATGTACAAAACAGTGAACATGAAGGTCAAAGATAGTACAAGTAGGTTAAACGAAAACTTTCAATTCCTACATTGATTCAAAAATTTGTCTAGAAACACATTTGGCAGATGGCACCAACTAGAATTCAATGGTGTGATTGTTTCAGATTTGAAAAGTTTAATTTGGATGAGACAGATAGTTTTAAATCTTACTGGTGTGATCTGCATAAAATACACCACCTTTTTTCTACAGAACAATTTGAGGAGTGATCACAATCAAGGTTTGGGCAGCATTTGGGGAAACTGAAATTGTTTCTATTGATAACAAAATCCATTTTGTGCTATAGTTGAACATGCTAACTAATAATCTGTTGCCAGTTAATTGCCTGATTACATCAGACAATTGGATATTCAAATAAGACAATGCATATGTGCATACTTAAAGCTTCACAAAAGAATGTTTGAAAAGGAGTGAGGTAAAAATAATTCAATGACCATCTCAGAGTTCTAACCTTTAAAAATCCAAAAAGGGGTATTTTGGGGGCCTCCCTCTTTCATAAATTCTTTTGGGGCATTCTAGCTCAAGATGTTTGCAATAAAGCATGGTAGTGCATCAGCAAGTCTGATCTCCAAGAAGATATTTTCCAAGCTTTGTCTAGTTTTATTAATGGGAGACTGATGCAAAGAACAGGAAAAAAAAAAAAAAAAAAAAAAAAAAAAGATTCTCATATAACTTATTAAAGTGTAAATCATATCAACTCTACACTTTTTTTTCAACTCAACTGTATGGTACTTTCTCTATAGAAGATTTCAATTAATGTAACTAAACGTAAATGCCCTTTTATTGTGAGTCTATAATATCATTAAATATGCATTGATCTTTTCAGATTTTTTAATTAGACTGCTTTTTGTGCTTTTAATTGCTTAATGCTTTTTGGATGGGCAGCACATACACGAGGCAGTATGAAATTGATCGCAAAGGACGATGAACACGCATATGAGGCATCAGCATGCAGAAAATAATACGGAATGCATTATGATTTTACACTTTAAAGTAAACAAGCAGTGTTGAAAATTTGCTGTCTCCCAAGATAACTTACACAGTGACAGTTTTCAAACCCACAGTAACTTCTGTAAAACTTGGCTACTGTGTGGAAATAATTAAACAGTAAAACTTGCCAAAAGCAAACCTTTTATTTAGCAGAAACTTGTAAAAAAAAAAAAAAAAAAAATTAAGACTGTTAATCCAGGTATGTTGAGTTGAACATAACATTTAGGCAACATAAACTTGCCATTAACAGAAAAAAATCCAGTCATATGAGATTCTGTTTAAGACAAGCTTACATGCAGAACAATTTATGTACAAACTTAAGATGGTAAAATAACAAGCATATTACATTAAAGCATGTCTCTGAAGATCATGAGCCATGATATTGTTGTAGTCAGTACCAGACATGAGAAAAGGTGTCCTAACTCCTTCAACCAAAACAACATTTTTCAGAGTAGATGAACTTGTAACTAAGGGAGGGAAAAAAATTGTAATTCAAAACATTGAGAATGAATGTTTAACTACAGTGCATAGATTAATTAAATTTAATAAAAATTATGAAGGAAAATTAAATTGAAGTAAATAAGAAAACATAGTTTGGCAAGAAAGAAAAGAAAAAAAAAAAAAAAAAAAAAGATTACAGCAAAGGACAGAATTGAAGAAATCAATAAAGCAAACTAACAAAAATGGTATTTTTTAACAACATTTAAAGCACATCATTTTCAGACAAAAATGATAAACAGACAAAAGTTGTACTTAATATTAAACATAATTCTCCTAAATAATTCATCTTAACATTAATTTAAGTCCAGTAATTTAAAAGACAAATGAGTTTTGTATCATTGAATTGCATTCAGAAAATAATTGAAACATTGCTGTTCACATATGAATAATATTTTTCTGTATTTTCATGTTACTCAGACTGCAATACAAAAATGGCTGAGAAAGGCATATACAGTTAAATTATTGTTTTTTTTTTTATATGTCCGTATTTTGTCAATACTCAAAATTTTTAATCAAATGTGGATCTTTTTCTGTTAACAGGGAATCACTTGTTGCTCACCTTAAGATTTAAGACATTTGCCACCATGCTAAAATACTTGCACATGTGTGGCAAAAGTAAAATGCTATTTTATATTCATTTTAGTAACCATGGGCACAAGCTAATGAAAATTAAGAAAGGCATTGCCACAGCTGAATTCTATTAGTATTCTGAAGTGTGGGGCATATTGATTTGTCCCATTTTCAAAACAGTTCTTCCCAGTTTCGGTTTTTAAGCAAAAAGAGCAGAAGGTAAAATTAAATTAAAAGAGCACACATTTTAAATATGAAAGAAATCTCATCATTTAATATTTTGATGATAAGCACTTAGAAGAGAAAAAATATTAACAAAAAGAATAATTACAAACCTCCAGGTTTAGCTTCTTTTCTAGATATGCTACTGCTACATATAGGTCTTAAAACTGTTCAAAAAGATAATAAAAAGATACATTGTATTAAAATCTAAACATCTGTTTTATAACAAATACAGTATTTCTTAAAAAGTATATTTCTTTCCTGTAGGAATAAGAAATATTGTTTTATACAAAAAATAATCTCATGCACTTGTAACAAGCTCAGCTTATTATGGAATATGGAATGAACCTAAGAAAGAGAATTTTACTAAGTACAATGCCACCAGGCAGGTTGTTAATCATTACTGCTATGAAACATATTTTTAAAAATATGTTTTCTAGAGCTTTTAATAAGTGAAATTCTCACATGAGCTTAAAAAGTAAACAATATATGAATTAATTAGCTCAGGACTGTCTTGTCTCTAGCATCTAGCTTTAATCCCTAACCAGACAGCAATATAAACATATATACAGGTATTACTTTAAGAGAGAGTCATAGGAAGAATTTAAAAAAATAGATTTTTCAATTTTAATTTCATTTGAAAGCTTAGTTACTTCTGAGGATTTCGAATGCAATTTCATGCAATAAATCCAACTAAAACCAGAGATACACATAAAAATATTTTATGAAAGCGTTATATTTGAACACAATAAGGTAACTTTAAACTGAAATTTCTCAAAATGCATTTTTATGAACTATCCATAAGATAACAAAATTTCTATGATTCATATCTTCACAAAATTTTGTACTGTTATAACTGGTATCAGTATCTATAGAATGAACTAATATTTAAGAAAAAATTTTAAAGTAAGAATTTTAAAACTGTATTTTAAATTTTAAAAAAATCATACTTTTCTACAGAATTTGAAAAAAAAAAAAATCATACTTTTCCCCTTATATTTCTGTCAGAAATTTCAAAAATTTTTCTCTCACTTTTAATATTAATTCATTTTATAGATACTGATACCAGTTATAACTATACAAAATTTTGTGAAGATACAAATCATAGAAATTTTTCTATTTTTATGGATAGCTCATAAAAATGTGTTTTGAGAAAACAGTTTAAAGTTACCTTATTGCATTCTCCATGGCAGAAACAGGGTGACACAGCGACATTGTCGCAGACACAGAACTACCCTCTGCAGACAAATAAATTATCTTCAACAGTGTCGAAAACTGTGCTGAATACCACTTTCGTGCAATTGCAATTTTTAATTAACAATGTTTAAATGCATCAACATTGGTGTACAGGCATGCATAAATATATATATTGTGCTGTAGAAATTTTTTTTGTATTTTTGCCGCTTGTTGCATAAAGTATGACAAAATTCTGCCACTGGGATTGCATTCAAATATAAAGCTTTAATAAAGCGTTTTTACGTATATCTTCGGTTCTAGTAGGATATTGCATGAAATTGGGGTAAAAATGCTCAGAAGTAACTAAGGTTTCAAAAGAAATTAATATTGAAAAATCTATTTTTTGAATTCTTAATCCTCTTATGACCTCTTAAAAGATTTACCGCATTGGCCTGAATATAACGGGGTGTTTTTTGACTGATCATTGCCTGTGAAAAACTTGACTCAGTCTAAATTCAAGGCCTAAATATAGGATTTTTCTAATTATCCTGATGAAAAATTTCAGGGTCGCATTATATTTGGGCCAGTACAGTAATTAGCTGGGCTACTGCTGAAAAACTTAACTTAGAAAGGCAAACTGCTGTTTCTTCCATGGAAATTTAATGCATTTTTGTACTAGACCACTGTTGGAGTATTTTTAGTGGGTTGCTGGAGCTACGGATATTTAACAATTTAAACTAGACTAAAAGACCACTGGCTCAGGATTTTCTTGTGACTTCATCAGGCTCTGTGTTAGCTTTAAGACAACCAAGAGCTTTAACTAGTGGCCTAGCAATAAGTTTAACAGACAACATTTTGTATAAACAGCAAAGAACTGCTGGTTGTGAGGACTTTCTAGCAGCTCAGCTCAGAAAGTTTGCTGAATCCAGGTGGCAAAGAATTTCTCTCACTCTCTCTTTTTTTTTTTAAATACATAACTTTTACATGTTTCCTGCTTTTTATTGATGAAAATAAGTTGTCTGAGCTTTCTATGATAGCAGGCTGTCACTATCTGCTGCAAATTAAAGTGGCCAACCGTCCCATATTATACAGTGGACAATTTTGTCCCATATTTAAAAGCAGTCACCATCCCTGTGATCACTGCCAGAAAACAGACATTCTGAGTTAAAAATTTAAATTTGACCTTCAGAAAGATGTCCACTTTATGCAGTACACAACATCTTGTAATATATATGAAGATTACATGTGGAGGAGAAATGTTAGATATTTACTAGGAATATTTTTTAGGTTGCTGGTTTGAGTCCGACTATCATTATGCTGATCGTGTATTGCACTTCTGTTTCACACCAGCTTTTGAAAAATAATCAAAGGTAAGAGCTAAATTGAACCACTACACTTTACACTGATTTTCCATGGCATAAAAGTATATATGGTAGCTACAATTACAAAATATTACAGAGCTATATTATTTTTCACCTGTAATAAATACAAGGCCGTTGCTATCCGGATCGATGGTACCAACAGCCTACATGCTTTTCCGGCGTTTTTTTTGGACTATATTCCGTATACGGTGCTTTGTTTACATATCAATGTTTTTGTTTACAATTCATTGGTGAACAATCTGATGCCAGAGTGAGCGATGCACTGCCAAAGTGAAGTTACCTGCCGGTGGTAGTTGTGACTGGCAACTATAAAGAATACGTCTATCGTCAGTTTGGGTTGATATTTGATATTGTTTTATGCTATTGATGGAAGGGAATGAAATAAGTTATGTTAATGTATGAAAAGAATTTGTGTGTGTTTGTTAGAAATATGGTGTGAATATAAAGCTAAATAAAAGAAAGGATGCTGGTGTTATGTGATAAGCCAGTGGGTATTGAGGACATTTCTGAGCGGTTATTTAAAAAAAATAAAGGTAAGTGCTCTTTTTTAACGAATCTTTGCAATGTTTAAGGTTTTTAATGTGAATTTTAAATTGATATTTGATGTGTTTATGTTTTCGTAAGTGCTATTTACAGGGATCACTCTAGAGCGTTTCAGGAGGGCGGCCCACCCCGGTGCCCTTTTTCCGGTAAAATGCCGCCCTCCTTGCCCTTTTTCTTGATAAAATTCCGCCCTCTTTGTTTTTGTTTTTTTCAATCAAAATGCCGCTCTCCTTTTCTCCGCCCCTCCTTGTTTCCCCTTTTCTTTGATTCTCGTTTCGATTGCTGGCGCTCCTCTAGACCGCGGCCACGTGGTCCCGGCTAGACCCCAAAAGAGCCTCTCTTCAACAACAACAAGGAAGTTGATTTGTTTATTCTCGTATCAATGATGTGTGGGGAGGAGGGGGGAACATCTGCTCTGTAAAGCCTAATGGACAGTGCGAAAATGCACAGTGGGGAGAGCCGTTGAGACTATTTTGAATTCATCGATTGGGAAATTAAAAATTTGTGCAAGAGGGTCAAATTCTTTCTGATCCCTGAAGGGGCTGGAGTTATTTTATAATTATGTAATTACGAATATTACACAACAATAATTATTAAGACTTCTTGCCTGTTTAGAAAATCCTTTGCCGCCACCCACGACATGAAATACTATCGTTCCACCCCCCTCTTTTTTTTATTATGTCGCGCACTTGTAATTTATTTTTTCCTCTGACTCGGCTTAGCTAAACTGGCGTTCTTATTACAGAATATTTCCAAATGTTATGCATATACAAGGTTTTCCTTACAGAAAAAAACTGGGTGAGAATTTCTCACCCTTTCCCCCAAACTGAGTGAGATTTTTATAAAATGGGTGAGAATTTTTTGCTAATAGATTTGGGTTGGGTAAAGTATTTATAAACGGGTATTTATTCCTCTGTAAGGTAAGAACCCAAAATCAAGGTATTTTATGATGTTTAGTTATTTTTATTGAGTGTAACTGGACCTCCAAGTCTAAATCAAGCACAGGTACATGCAATAAAAATAACCCAGTTTAAGATTCCCCAAGGATCAGAATGTTCCCAGGATCCAGGAATGGATCCAGGAACCCCCAGACCCCCCCCCTTTTTTTTTCATAGACTTTAGTTCCTGAGAATCCACTTTTGCACTCTGCCTTCTTTATTTTTTTTAAACACATTATTAAACACATTTTCGGACATAAAAGTATGTTTATAAAAGCTACCCTTATGTGTTTATAGACAAAAATTACAAAAGTTGCCCTTTTTGTGTGATATGATATGCCCTTTTCCCAAAATGTGCACCCTGCCCCTTTTCATTTCTAGAGTGATCCCTGCTATTTACGTGCTATTCTAATCATACTGACTTTATAAGAGGTGTACAACTAGGTTGTTTAATCCACCGATGGTTTTTTGAGTTGAAAACGGGCCAGTGTTTGCCCAGTTTACATTAGCTGTACAACTAGGTTGCTTAATTCGCTGTTTTTTAAGTTTAAAACGGAGCTTGGCAACCGCCAAGCTCCAGCGACTGTCGCCGTGTTTACATGGGGTGCGCACCGGCTTGTATGATTTTACCTAAAAATACCTTTTTAGAATAAATCAAGGAAAGCTTTTATATTTCTAAACAAGATACACTGATTTTAAAAGTTAAAATAAATAAGCTTTTATGTGAATTTAAAAGTTTGATGTGTCAGACATTTCTGTAATTCTTCTCTTTAGGTCTAAATATGCAATCAATTTTAAATGCAGAATTAGTACATTAAAAATTTAAATATACACCAAGAGCGGTCCAAACATCGACTCCATGAATAGTACATACGCGATTATGAAAGATAAACTTTAAACCACACTATCATCGATTTAATAATTACTATTTAACAGAACTAAAAAGAAAATACTTTTAGAACTTTCGGTGATGAAACACTAAAATTACTGGATATCAGATAAGATATCTCACTAGAATTTCAAATACAGCATTTAAAAATAATCATTTGATTAGCAATATACTTACAAAATTTGGATGTGAAGTTAAAAGCAGAAGTTAATTTTACAGACAACATTTTTAATTGAGTTACCTAAGATTAAATAATGTAATTTGAAAAGAATATGAGTGAAGTAAAGCAAACCAGGAAACTTATCAAATTTTGTGATGATATTTAATGATAAATGATTTGTGTATGATTCACAAGATTCATAAAATGTAAAGATTTTTTCTAGCTCCGGAATGAGTTTTTATATTTTCTTCATTGTTTAATAAATTAAAATATATGTATGAAGATATATTTGAAAATGTTGGAAATAAAATAACATTTTAAATATTTTAAACTACAAGTTATGTTTAAATTATTTTTTTAAAGCCTATAGACAAATAAACATGTTTCAAAAACTTTCACTTTCACTTTTCATTCTAACGAAATATTGAAAAACAACGTAGCGCGCAATTGAATTTTGTGTTAAAAAATATTAGATCAATGATCAATCATTAGCAATTGTGTATATATAATGAATTTATTTTCCTTTAATTGTAGAAGACCTTTAATTTATTGAAATCCAATGTTGCTGTAGAAATTGAGTTATCAATCATGACAACACCGAAAGATAACACTGAAGTTTTCCGAATGATCAGAGATGTCAAGAATTCTATATGGAAAACTTTAACGCCTATGAAAGACATCGATAGAAATTTTCCTAATTATATATCAAGTTTGACAAGTGGTCCTGGTTCAAGCAGTAGAATTATGCCGGATGTTGCTACAAAACTAAATTTTAGTGCTGTTGACGATTCAGTATTGCATGGAGATTCATCCTATGTACATAGTTTTCAGACACCAGGTTTCAATTACTTTATTATATTGTTGTTATACAGGGCTCTTTTAAAAGGGGGGAGACAAGGGGTTCTCCGACCCCTAAGACTCGCAAAATTCTATTAAATCTGGCAAAATTAGATACCTAGTTTAAAACATTTTTTAACGAGAACTATAATTTACTTTCTATTTCTGGTACACGTTGCAGAAGTACACAAACCCAGTTGGTAAAAGTAAAAAGTTAGTAATATAGTTGATAAAAAAAATTAATAAGTTGGTAATATGGTTGATAAAAAAATAAATAAGTTGGTAAAAACAGATATTTGACTTGGCAGTTTACTGACATCTCCCCCCCCCCCACCCCAAACTAAAATAAGTCTTAGCTATGGCTCTGCTGTTGTAAACAGTCCAATTTATGTGTTATAGGATTAATTCATTTGAAAATAATCTAGTTTCTAGTCCCATATTTTTATTTTGTAAAGTAGAATATTTTAGCAGAATATTTAATTATTTATTTTTTCTCTCTTAAAAAACAGATCCGAGGCTCAGTTTGGATATTTGCCTCCTGTTGGCGAAATAAAGTATTTTGCTGATATAAGTATACACAAGTGACTAAATTCCTGTAGAGTGAAATCGGCCCCATGTAAACATACCCAAGGTCGCTGAGGCTTGCTGGTGATTAGCTAAGAAAATTGTACATAAATTACACTACCAGACAAAAACAGAAAAAAAAAAAAAACTCATTACAAACCAGGGTCATTCCATGTCAAATCAATACACTGATTCAGACTTGATGTCTCAGATTTTCATAATTTTTGGTATTCAGTATTATATCATTGACTTATGAAAAAATACCAAATTTCAGTTATGTAGCACAATTATTTTTGAAGTTATCAATTTTTAAAGATTTAAATTTTTATGAAAAAAAATTCATATTTTGGCACTTTTATAGGCTGGCCCAGCTCTGGAATTTTTCGCATAGTTGGTAAAAATAATCAGCCTATACACTCCAACTTGCCTAATGTTCTCTAATCCTTTTGGTACCTGGACATGAAACACAATTTGAAAAGAAGCAGTCAATTGATGGTGGGCTATAAACCATCATTTGCAGGCAGTCCTTGTATGACACTGTCCCTTGTTGTCCACTGTCATCATCATCACATAATCCAATGTGATTCACCTTAGTTGTTAATATATTTGCATATTTGAGTAAAAGGGGACTTGTAGGCTAATCAGCTTCAGTTTTCTTTTAAAGAGAGGTTTCCAAACATACTACTATAAACTAATCATTTCGTTTTATTAACTTAATAGTGTTCTGCACACTGCATAGCAAAATTGTAATTAAAAAATAAAATTTTAATAATTTGGGTACATTATTTACAAAACATGTGTATTTCTGAAGCCCAGTATCTCCTGATCCCATTGAGATTCCATGATAGAATTTTGCTGTATGTATTAAGACATTACAAACTATATTTGATAATATTTTGGAATTTTTAAAATTGCCACTTTTTGAGAAATTTAAATTTTAAAACTTTTCAATTTTTTAAAATTGTAACCCCTATCTTGTGGCATATCATATTAAAGCCCCATTCAACAGCTTTAAAATGAGACCACTCTCAGCTTTCTACCATCACTGGTTGCCAGCCTATAGGCATCTAAAGGTGCCAAAATATGAATTTTTTTCATAAAAATTTAAATCTTTAAAAATTAATAACTTCAAAAATAATTGTGCTACATAACTGAAATTTGGTATTTTTTCGTAAGTCTCTAATATATTGCTGCATACCAAAAATTATGAAAATCTCCCGAAATTGTGTTGATTTGACATGGAATAACCCACCAACTTAAATATCTTAGGTACTTTTCCGTAATGCAAATATCATCCAAATTTGGCAGATTTTTTTTTGTCATCAAGTATCTATGATGTTTTTTTGGTACTTGCGTATTATCCTGGCGGTCTGCCAAGCTGAGCAATTTTTGACAAATACGGGACATAAAATTATTGATGGCTCGGAATACGATTGGCAACAGTTTGCCAGCACAATTGACGAAATAATAGTTTGAAGGGAATGATGACTGCCGGGATAATATGTAAGTAACTTTTTTTTTTTTTTTTGGGCAAATTTTTTTTTTCATCAAGTGACTACATTCTCCCCCCCCCCCCCCATGCAATCCCTGAAAAACAGAATTAACAATTCTACAGGAAAAGCACAAATTAACATAAAAATGTAGGGTACTTACATATTATCCCGGCAGTCATTTCCGCCAAATGATTTTTACGCAAATATACTGGCAAACTGTTGCCAAACCATGAGTTATTTCATTTGTCCATCATAGTAGACTCACCACTACAAATCTCAACATAAATGCTGGTAAATTTTCATAAATAAAAAATGTTATACAACATATGAAAAAATGATAGTTATTTAAAAAAAAGAATACTGATTACTCCTTGGAATATGAGCAGAAATCCAAAAACTTTTTGCCCAACAGCATGAAAAATTCAAACATTTTAAGTCCCCCATCCCTTAAAAAAAGCCAAAAAAATATATAAACCCTCAAAAGTGTAGTTTATGATTTAGGAATTAAAACTGTTTAGACTCCTTGCATAACTTTCAAAAATCCACTGTGTTTGAAAAACCCTGCCTACACTGTTTTTTTTTTTTTTTACTTCCTTGTACGTAGTATAAGGAAGTAATGTGATCCCGAAAAATTTTGGGGGCCAAATTTCGACATAAAAACCGATTTTGACTACCTCTAAATTTAATTTAAAAACTTTTTTCGATGCATCTCATCGTAGGCTAGCATGCACGATCATATTAATGCGTCTGCAACTCATTTTGACCAGTGGCGAGTCTACTGTGGCCAGTTTTTCCATGCCGTCTGTACGTACGTATGTATGTAACTCGCATATCTCAAAAACTATTGGTCGTAGAATGTTGAGATTTGATATTTAGGATTGTTCTATGATCTAGTTGTGCACCTCCCCTTTTGGTGGCAATCGAATGGATAGTTTATGTACAGGACCGCCCAAAAGATTCGAAATACATTACGCTCTATGGGCCGAAATTCATCAAAGCGTTTTTTAGAGGTATTGGGCTATTTCAAACGACTCAGAAGTGATATATGCTGTAAAGAGTTAGAAAATGAATTTCTCCATTAAAAAAACTGTCTTTATCATTTATAGTTCTGCTACAGGAACACTCAAAAGATTTCCAATACATTACGGTCAATAGCAATTTTAGGAGCATTCATCCATTTCAAGCATAATACCGTCCTACCACATAAGTTAGGTAATGGTCCGACCACGGTCACGTGCCTCCCTCAAGAACTATGTCAAAAGTCGCCAAGCTTTGCGACTTTTGGTGTACGTGTGTGCATATTTAACTCTCAAATCTCAAAAACTATTATGAAATTTCATATATAAGAATGTTGTAACATCTAGTTGTGCATCTCGATTTTTGGTTCCAATCTACTGGAGAGTTTATTTACAGGACCACCGAAAAGAATTTCAGTACCTTAATGTCTATGGACATCTTCATTATAATACAACTGTAGACAGTCATTGTTTGGTACATACCCAAAATCTCGCCGTCTGTCCTCGATCTTGGCGAGTTTTGGCGAAATATCGCCAAATTTGGCGATAGTCAGTCATTGGGTCCATGCCCAAAGTATCGCCATTTGTCATCGTTCTTGGCGAGTTTTGGCGAAATATTTCCAAATTTGGCGATAATCTGTCATTGTTTGGTTTATGCTTAAAATCTCGCCAAATGTCGTCGACATTGACGAGTTTCGCCGAAATATCGCCAAATTTGGCGCCAAAAATTATTTCCTATTTTGTATAACTCTAAAACTTTAACCCGTAGATTTTTTAACTTTGTATTTAGAACTATTGTAATATCTAACTGTTTTCAATATCTTTTTTGACAGCAATCGACTGAGAATTTATTTACATGGTGAGCCAAATGACTTTAAATACATTGAGGTGTATAGATGCATTCAATTCATTGAAAGTCTGTGGTCAATGACTACTTTGGCTATCCCCAAAATCTCGCTGACTATCTCAAGTTTGTCGGCTTTTGGTGAAATATCGCCAAATAAAGTGTCCGAAGGAAATCTTTTAAATTGAACTCAGCTTGGCGATATCGAAATATTTGACTAGAAATCGCTAAACCTTACTATTATTGATATTTTATCTCTTTCAAACAAATAAATTTAGAGGAAGTGCGTCGAAAATATTTTTGATCTAATGGACGTGCAAGGAAGTCATGTGTTGGACACATCAGATTTTTTTTTTTTTTTTTCGACGGATGAACATACATTTTTAAATTCCGAAACTATCTGCATAACCACTCAGGAATGCTCAACCATTGTCTTGTTCACAAAATTAATCATGCTCATCCCTTCACCAATAAACAAATAATAACATTTACTATAAGTGTTACTGAACAGAGATCATCCTAGGATTTAAATGGGGCAGGGTGCTTGTCCTAAAAACAAGGCAATTTAGGCTTTCCAGGGTATGCCAGAATATAAAAAGGTACTACATATAATTCCAAAGGCATTCAGAAAGAAAGGAGTTTACGTGTGTTAAACCTGGTAACAGGAGTCAAATTAAAAAAAAAAAAAAAAATTGAAACCTGCCTTTCCGATATTTTGTTATACAGTGCATTTAATATAGGCTGAATCATTCCCACTTTGCTTCTTTCCCACCCATGTGGTCCCAACAAAATGAAACCATGAGGGGATAAATATTTAGCATGAATACTTGAGCCTCATGATTTCATTTTGCTGGAACCACGTGGCTGTAAAACAAATTGGTAATGAGCCAGCTTGATATGTAGTAGCCTTAGGGTAACCTAGGTTTTTCTGAAATTACTTAAACTGGTAGTCAAAATGTGGCTTTGTGTTCACAAAACTGATACAAAACTGTTACTATATATTTTTTGAGTTCTTGTGTAACATTGATTTGTGATTGATTCTCTATTTTAGAGTCTTTAAAGAGAAAGTTGGTTCTTACTGAAGTTGAGCTACAAACTTCAAATGCAAAATTAAAGGAAAAGGAATCATTAATAAGTGTGATGGAGCCAGCTAACAAAAAGATGTGTGTGACTTTAGAAAATAAGTTAGAAGAGTGTAAAAGACAAAATCAGGTAGCTATCACTGAGATTCTGTCTGTGGAAGTATATAGTGTTTTTTTTTTTTTTTTTTTTTTTGTAACCTTAACATCTATCTATTACAGCCAAGTAGCTGCAAGCATATGATTAAACAAGTGAGCAAGCAGTATTGAAAAATGCTCAAAAGAACTTTCTTAGTGAAAGAATACATAACTTAGTAGAACTCAGCAGTGCATATGCATAGTAGGTATGTAACGGGAATAATACTGTAAGCGGTGGCAGGTTTAGTTAGTTGGCGACTTTGTTTTCTCACCAAACATAATATACGTAGTTATATAAGGAAATATAAACCTAAAACTATATTACACTTATCTAAACACCTCATTAAAACATTTGTAGACATATTTCTCAAACAACCTCTCCACAAAGAAAATAAATATAGGCAAAGCACAAGCTCTGGGCTATGGGTACATTAAAAAATAAATAAAATAAAACCTTCAAAAGAGGCAAAGTACTAAAATATGTTTCTGCAGAAAAATATACAGCAAAAATTCCCTTAAAATGTTAAAACCACAGTTTAAAATTAATAGAACAACACTGAAATGAACTGATTATCTCCCCCCCCCCTCCCGAGATTCATTCAGTTTTAATATCTTCAAAATACACAAAATTTATACTACTAAAAACAGAATAAAATCAAACCTCTCCACAAACAACCCCAAAATCCTTATATATTGATTCATATTAAACCTAAGTATTGTACCCGATTTCTGCAAATCCGTGTAAGTAAACCCTTATATTGAATAAAATTATCGATTGTTCTTAAAACATTAAAAAATCGCCATTTTTCATCACAAATCATTGTTCAGCAATTCTCATAAAATTAAAATAACCCAGCATACGATAACACTACAAAAGAAAGCAATAATATTAAATCTCAATTGTAAACTATTTCAGTAAATCATTCAATAAATATTTAAATAAACAAAAGCACATACCTCAAACTTCTATTTAATTCCTTATTTAATGGCATTGATGCATCAAAAAGCACTGAAATAAGCAGAATTTAACCCTACCCAGGATACGTTAAATATTCTGCCCAACAAACATTTTCAAATTTTCACCACAATTCATATACAACACAACATAACGCAAATTCATTACAGCTTTAGACAACTTATTCACATTTAATATAAAAAAGAATGAAATTTCAGTTCTTAAACACCACTATTAAATAACTGTACACTGTTAACTTCATCAAGGGTATCACAACAAACAAGCATGTTCAACGTGTACATGCAAGTCAATTCAAGTTCGGCTAACAGTTAAATTCTTTCAACCAATCACATAATTCCTTCAAACTTACTGTATTCCCAGTCAATTTCTTTGACCAATCACATAATTTCAATGACATCATGAAACAACAACACAACTCTGCAAAAGAGTTGCTAAATACCTCATCTCGATTGACAATGCTGATAAGTATGTTTACTTATCATGAGTTTGGTGACGTATCTGGCTTGGCAACCTGCCCCGCTTATGGCATTATTCCCTATGTAACAGATATCCGGCTGATTTTTCCATATCTGAAATACTGTCGGATATCTGAATCATAACTACCAGATATCCGACTTCTCTGTCCAATATCCGGCTATATACTACTAAAGCTTTAATAATATGCATGGGACAGAATGGAAAATTATATTTGATATAATTAAACCTCCCCTATAAACAGGATTCTACCACTAAAGCGGGTAAACAGATAGTAACCAAATTTGTTTTATAGACTATACATAAGAAGTGCTTAGGGAATTTTGATTAAAAAGCTCAAATTAAAAATGTTCAAGTTGCCATTAAACATGAAAAATCAGCAAATTTAACACTAAAACTGGATCATTCAAAATAAACGCACAATTTCAACATTTGTTCAGTAGTTTTTAAGCACATTTAAAACTAGTTAGCCTCATATTTAGAGCTTATTTCATGCTGCAAAGTGCCTCTTACTGGACATTTTCTGAACAAAAAAAAAAAAAACAAAAAACTTATGCACATCTTATGTTGTGTCCATGTGCAAATTTGGAGGCGATCTTCTCCTCCTTTTCAGCTGTAGAATGCTGTTTATAGGGTTTATTTTTTATTTTATTTAAGTTTAATTATAAGCATTGTGTAATATCATTTGAAAAGCTTTGCATTCAGTATATGCAGTTTCTCTCATGGTAATCCCACAAATAATTGCAATTTTATACTCTCTCCCCATGAAGTTTCTCCGATATTTTTAATTTGCTCCGGAAATCCGATAGTTAACAAAAAAACTCCATTATTCTACCTTCAAAATTTATTCAGAGGCAGAGAGAAATTTTCAATCTTCATCCCTTTTGTAAATAACAATCTTTTACTGAGCATTCCTTTATTGAAGTCTCCAATACCCAATCATTAAAAACCAAGCCTTATTTTACATATTTATTTTTTAATTGAATCCAGTTATTTAAATTCACTTAATGATTTTCTGCAAGTTTCAATTGATTTTAAAGTTAAGTTTATTTAAAAGATGTACATTTAAAATGTGTTTGTGAAATATTTATTGATAAAAATTATAACATGGTTGCTTGTGCAGACAGCCATGTTGTAACATGGTATTTTACTTGTTTAAAATAGTTGTTTTAGTTACTAGTACAGTATTGTGTATTATTATCATTCTAGTTGTTACTACTGCAGTGTATGATTATCACTCCATAAAGTACTTTGACTAATCTTTTTTGTGTGTGCCACATGCCGAAATGAAGAATAAAAAAGTGAAAATTTCCTAAAATTTGGAAATTAATGTTTAAAATAACTTTTTAAAATTAATTCCCATCCCCCTTTTTCCCCTTATGGCACCATATAAGTTTTTGTACTGTGAAAGAATGCTCGTATATTTTAGCAGCTAATCAGTATTTTTTTATTTTAACTTTAGTTTAAAAAAAATTATTTTTGATTAAAGAAATTTAATGCATAACCTTAAAAATTCTGTTCCATATCTGTATAAAATTACAAAAGAAAGAATTATGATTTCGTTACAAATATTTAACAGGGATTTACTTTTTATTTATCAATCTCTAAAAGTAATTTAACTTAAAATAAAACTATAAATGACTTAATGTAAATTAATATTAAAAGATTAAAGCAGAATGAACCTGTGTTTGGAAAATAATAACTCATATATCATGAGTATCTTATCAAAAGTCATGGTTAAAATTTATTCTTCTGCTAATAATGTACACATAAGAAGAATATTTTAACTGTTTATATTTTTTATGTACATATATGTAAAAATATTTAGTTTTTGTAAATTATAAGTCATTTATTAAAAATACTTTAATGATGTGTGAAACATGTTTAGTGCCAGATATCCAATTGGATATCCGGCAACCAAAGGATCTTCGGATATCCGGTATCTGGCAAAATCAATATCCGTTACATCCGTAATACATAGTACCTTTTTGTCAAAGCTGGTTATGATGGAACAGGGTCTCTTAAGGAGAAATTTGGGTTCGTTAACGGACCTTTCACAAAATATTTCATCTTAAAAGTGGACCCTTCACAATATTTTTCATTTGGAAAACAGACCTTTCACTAAATTTTTCCTCTTGTGAACTGCCACCCTTTCACAAATATCAGTTTATATAATTAAATATTTGCCAATCGAATGAATCTTCTTGACATAAACTAATGTGTAAACAATGCTAAGCAAAGTTTGATGCTACAATACATTTTCTTTATCTTCTAGATTGACTCTCAGAAAATTGAAGAATTGAAAAGTAAACTGAAGTGGGTTCAAGGTGAAGCTACTCATGCTAAAAATAAAATACATGAGTTAGAACGGCAAAAGAAAATTGACATTGATAAAATTGAAATGAAAATGTTAGCATTACAGCAAGAATGTAGTAATATGAAATCTGAAGTTGCTGATGTATGTTTGCATTTCCCCTTTTTATTCTTCAAACAAATATTTTAATAATTTTTTAATTGGTATATTGTTTAATAAGTTTTTTTAATTTAAAATTTTAATTTTATGTATGTTTTTAAGAAATACTGCAAGATTGTATAGTAAATCTTTCGATAAATACTTTTATCTCATCTTACTTTTTGTGATAAATTTGAATATTGATAATATTCAATTAAAAAAATCCTAAAACTTAACACCTTTACACAAATTTGTGTTGCTTAAATGTTATACTATAGTGTTATACATACACATTCTATGGGTTGCAAAAAATTTCCTTCACATTTGAAAGGTGGATTAAAAGACTGTAAATGAATGTAATTGAATACAAATATATATTTGACAAATTTTGGTAGAATAAATATTTGTTGTAAATTGTTAAATTTCATTAAATGTCAAATGTTTTTTCACCGTACTACATGAAAACAGATACTTTTATAGTTATTTACATTTCATTTATTACTTTACACACTTCATGCAAACAATTTTTTGATTCAGCATATTAGCTTGATGTTTCGAGTAGAGCTGTACTGTCAAAAAGTTTAACACCATTGGTATAAATTAATTGATCTCATGACATGCTGCTTTAAATTGTGTATGCATATTGCATTATATTAACATGTTAATCAAAATCAATGTTTTGTATTTTTGTGAAATATATTGTGTTTTAACCTAAGATTAGAAACTGGCCCTTTAGTAAAATTCACAGTAAACAATATTTTTCAAAAAGTTAATAAAGGTAAAGAGAATTGTCTGCTCCAAATTAAAGAAATTTCCTATGTCCTAATTTTAGCACTATCCAGCTGATTTAATTTTTTTTTTTTTTTTTTTTTTTTTTTTTTCAGTGTAACTTATGTTCTTAGTTATTTTATTTATGACAAGTTATTTTTATTCATAGATCAAGAGTGAAAAAGCAGAAACTGTCCGAAAACTGAATATAGAGATTGGAAAGTAATTTATATTTTAACTGTTTTCCATCTATATGTTTATTGCTTCTCTCTTTTTAACAAGCTTTTTGTTAGCATACTATATTACTATGCAATTCCAGTCCAAAATTTCTTTCAAGTTTTGACGCCTTACTATTGTCTGATCAGCTCCCACCATAGCCGAGTAGATAAGACACTGAACATAATAAATAACTGAAGTTTGAAGGTCCAGGGTTCTGGCCTACTGCACCCTGGCAGCTGTCGATCAAGCCTGTGCGTATAGGCTGTAATGTATAAGTATTCGTTTTTGTAGCCCTGTACAAAAAAAAACAAAAACCTCTGTGTACAGCAAAATCTAAGCAGATTGTGTGACTGTGACCTATAATATGCATACCCAATTGAGCTTTTTTGAATGCACCATAGTCGGAAGACATTTGACATGATAGATGGCTAAAGTGTGAAGTCCAGAAACTACTGTGCGGCTGTCAATCTAGCAGTCTGGATTTTTGGGCGGTTTTCTCCAGATGTGTGAATACATGTTAGAACCCCTTTAAAAGTCCTGTACCCAAGCCACCCCCACCCTCCCAGTTCATTGAGATAAATAGCTTTGCTTTAACAGAACATAACCTACAGTTTGAATGAGCTGAAACTTTGAATATAATTCCAATGAAACTCTGTTCTTTTGTTTTTCTCTTTTTGATATTTTTAATAGTATTTAATTAATTAATATTTTGCTCCAAAAATTATTCCCTCACCCCCCACACCAGCTTTGAATCATTTGCAGGGTGTTTTTACCTTGCAAACAATGAATTCATTTACCTTCATTTTTAGAAATTTGGATAAATCAAAGTGATGATAATTATCATCTGAAAAGAATATATATATATATATTTTTTCCAATTTGGATAATTCTGGCATTATCCTATACAGTCTAGTGGTTAGTTGTCCTATTTTTCAGGCACGTGCCCCAGGTTTGATTTCTGGTGTAGGAAATTAGATTTTGCTGTCAATATTTACTTAAAATGTTCAGTTTTAAGCTTCTTCCTGTGTTATAGTTTTAGAGACAGAAATCCTCTATCGTATTGTAATTCCACGATGTTATACAAAACACTAAAGAGAAAACACCTTGTGTAGGTGATGGAGTAGAAATCCATTGAAATTATATCTGCATAGATTTGAAGTAGGTTATGAGTAGGATGCTTTTATATTTGTTTTAAGTAAATTGCTAAAGTGCTAGGTTCATTGCAACAAAAATTTTTTTTGCAATAAACCTTAAATAATGTATGTTTGCTTAAATGTATACTACATAATAACAATAAGTATACATAAGAAGACTCTAACTATTTTACTTCAGAAACCTAAGATTACTTTATTTTTAGATTTCAGAAGCTTGGCATATCTGCAGTTTTTACCCCCCCCCCCCTTTTGTTTCGACTGCAAGTTGGTTCCTGATATTTCTCTGCAAAATAATTCAACATTTCCAGTGTTTTGTTGCAGATATGCAATTATCAGTATTTTGCTACTTAGAGCTCATGACTATTTTTCTCATTTAGTTAAAATTCAAACACGGAAATATAGTTAAATAATTAAAAACATTAAAAGCCTTAAAATTTCCATAAAATTCTAAAAACACGCACCATTTGAGCGCTTTCAGAAATTCAGTCCACTGCCATCCTCAGAACTGAGCCCGTCTGGCTCGCTCTCTGCTTCTTCATCAATGCTTGAAAATAGCTAATTACAATAACCACAGTTATGGCTTGAAAAGGGAAGCGTTGGAAATAATGAGACAAGAGGGAGCTGTCAACGACATGGCGCATGCCCAAATAGAGCAATCGTGGCAAGCATTGATGAAGAAGCGGAGAGCGAGCCAGACGGGCTCAGTTCTGAGGATGGCAGTGGACTGAACTGCTGAAAGCGCTCAAATGGTGCGTGTTTTTAGAATTTTACGGAAATTTTAAGGCTTTTAATGTTTTTAATTATTTAACTATTTTTCTCATTTTAATCAGAATCGGATTTCACAATTTTCCCTATAATGCTTGCAGACATATCTACTACATGATTCATACATACAAACATTCAGCTAAACACAGGAGGAACAGCTTCCTAGGAACTCCAGTACCCCCCCCCCCCCCAGTTCATTTCAGATTTAATTTTTGTGTCGGAATATAAGCTTGAAAGTCTAATCAAATCAACTTTAGGGTACAACAAGCTTTTTATGTGAAATATCAAACTATTCTATGATTCTGAAGTTATTAACCCTCTCACTGCATATTTCTTTTTTATCAAAATAGGTTCAAAAATTGCGTATTTTTTGAAGCTAGCATTTGAAAAGCATGCGCTAAATGCTACAAGGAAAAAAAAAAAAAAAAAGTTCTTGTATATTTTGCCGAAATTCGGACAACTAATGCCATCTGTTAGCCCACATCTAAATAAACAATTAGATATAACAGAAAGCCTAAATGAAACCATGAACGGGGAAAGAGCAAATTGCACAGTTAACCCTCTGACATTTGAGCGAGCTTTCAATTAGAGCCTCCAGAAGTCCAGACCCGGACGAAATTCAAATGTTGCTTTTCCTCTTTCAGAAATTATCTAATGGGAATTCATCATTGGTGGTGGTGAAAATCCACACTTCCTTGAGAGCTGGCATTTATGATGACCTTACCGAAGAGTAACTGGGGAAATTTTCGTGTGAAGAAAAAAGAGAAAATACATCTGGGGGTCGTGGGAGGTATTCGCGCCTCCTGCCCACTTCCTTCCTCTGCCTTGCAGCAGGGGAAGGAAGTGTTACTTTCTTTCGGCTGGATGCTTGTGGGCAAAGACGTTTGGTCGGCCTTTGACCACCAAAGGGTTAAATAAAAGCAAAAATGCATCCCTGCGGAAATCGCGGGTTGTACAAATCTTTCTACTTCTACGTTGCCCGTGGAAATCCCGTGACACACAGCGAGAGGGTTAAAGTTACATTATCTTTCTGTACAGATATTTTTCAAAAAAGTCTAGTCTTTCATTGTTACATAAAATGTTGCTTAATTTTTGATATACTTTAATTTTGATGTACTTTTTAACTTGAGTTCAATTATACTGTCTTTATAACTGAAAATCTTGGGTAGTTTTAGCTGTCATATTTTAGTTCTTTGTAGAAATTTTAATGCAATTATTTAAAATTGAATGTTTGTGAATTTGATGATAAAACAATTTATTTTGTTTTTAGACTTGAATTAAAAGTTAGTATGCTTAGTGAAGAAAATGAAAAATCACAAGAATATATCCAATCTCTTAAAAGGTATTTATTTTAGCTATTCATTAATTAATATTACATTTATAAATAAGATATAACAGATCATAGTCATTTAGTTAAGGCTGAAATTTTAACTATACCATGAGAATTATTTATTAGCTAACATAATAAACTGATTTTAAAAGAGACAGAGTATATTCAATCAATATGTGTGTTTATACATATGTATACACATATCCACCACTAAAATCATTGGTTAATAAAATTGGCTGATTAATCTGATCAAATTGCCAAGAGCAGAATCAAGTCAATATAAATGTGTACCACTGTTTAGTTGTATAACTGTATAAACCCCCCCACTTAATAAAATCAGCATCTCTGTATAGTAAAATCAAAAATTGGAAACTGTAAATCTGTGAAAACAAATATTCTAAGAAAGAAAATACATCAACAGTTCATTGTCATGGTGTTCTGAAATTTTCACACCTGGAGTATTGTGACCACGTGCCTATCCATCATTTGTCCTAGAAACTTGTTTAAACAGTGACTTTACTACCAAAAGGAAAAAGGGCATTCTGAGCGTTATTGTTCAGCTGCTAGTTAGCCTTATCCATTTCTATAGGGTAACTACTGTAATTTTTTTTTTTGGGGGGGGGGTGGCCGATGCTTTAAAAAAAAAAGAAAGAAACTGCACTAAGCATGTGAACTATTGTTTATTGTATGAGGCTGACCAGTGATTATGAGGGATCATTCTTTTCTCTATGTAATTCTTGAGAAACTTTCCAGTTCTGTTTAAAAGCATTTACAAACATGTCCAAGTGGAAGAATTTAACCAAAAAACTCCTTTCCTAGAAACATTGAACATTTAGCCATGTCCAAACAATGCAACGCTTATAATTTTTCAAAAAGTCTATTATAAAATACGTCAAGTAAAATCATTTTGTACATAGTATGTGTTTATAAGTTTATAAATCTTGAATAAATAATTAACTAATAATCCATGAAATAAAAATCAGTATTTTTATTTATTAGTTCTATTAATTGCCTTATTTTATAATTTCTCTGTGAGTTTGGAAAGTAGCAACAGGTGATGTTCCCCGTGGGTTTGAATAATGTTTGTTGCATGTAAAAGTCAGCCACTTATTCAAATTAGTTTAGCTTGAAATGAATATGATTTTATTAAGCAGAGGGTACTGGTGAGCTAAACTAGTTGGTGAGCACACGCACACACATATACCCATACAGCATGTATACGTTCTCTGAACGCCTGTTAACGTTCACAGAATGTTTTCTGAATGTTTAAAGATGTTCAAAGAACCTGTGTGTGCTGTATGGTATATATATAGTATATATGCATGTGTGTGTGCTCACCCATTTCTCAGGAATAACTTAACTGATTTGGATAATTTTAACTGCATTCTATTGAAATAGATTACAAGGTGGTCTCATATATTTTTCTATGAGATGGAAATACTGTTTTTCAGAAAAATTTTATAAAATTCAGGGTTCCCGCTAGAGTGCGAGACCGCGAGAATCTCGCATAAATTTCTTAAATCTCACGCAAAAAATATTACAGTGTGAGGTATTCTTGCGCTGCAAAATATTCGCCACCTGTGCGAGATTCCTGCACGCTGTTTGAAAGTTTAAAAATGCCAGTTTACAAATACAAAAATTTGTTTTTACTCTACTACTGTCGGATAACGAGGGTGCCGCAGCCGCAATGAAGTGCCCCTCCCCCTTTTCCTCTCATGAGTTTCTGTTCAGAGATAACACGGTTAAATCATCGGAATGCAGAGGGCGAATATTAATTAATGCTATCGGCGCTGAGCTGATGTGTATATAGTTTTATTATACTAGATAAAATATTATAGTTAATAATTCTTTTGCTTAGTTAAACTGGATGTGATTCTTTGAATAAATTTAATATTAATTTAACTTTGAATAGCCATTAATAATTCAAGTGCAAATTTCAATGCACTTTCAAGTGCAAATTTAAGCGATCTTATTAGAATAGCTGATGGAAATATCAATTTAGAAAGTTTTCCATAGGATCGAGCTGTAAAATTTTTTAATGAACGGAAAAATCGGTGTTATTGAAATTGTACTATAAATAAATAAAATGATTTTAAACAATATTTATGTTCTCACTTAACTTTCAGAAATCTCACTCAAAATTTTTGGATGGGTGAGAAATCTCCCCCAATTTTTTTTTCTAATGGGAACCCTGAAATTTTCATTAATGTATGCTTTGTACGAATTTTGTGTTATTCTGGTGATATATCTAGATACAGTCCCATTTTTCACAAAAAAAAAGAAAGAAAATTCTTAAAATGCAAAAGAAATAAAAGCCCTTTCACTGAAATGCACCTAGGTTTTAATGCTTTAAACCTCATTAAAACTGACATTCGAAATATAATTAACTTTTGCCATGTTAACATGCTGTTATGAATGTTCTTCTTCATATGCCATTACTTTAAATAATTCATTTTAATAGTTATTAATGTTTGATGATACATTTCATATATTAGGCTTGCCAGATTTTGCTTGGAAAAAAAGGATTTTCTGTGAATTGAAGAGATGTCAAAACATACTGAATGATATAAATTATAGATTGCATGTAATATTTTTTGAGAATAGAAAGATTCTTCAAAATATTGCTGATATTTTTACTGTATTCAATCTGCATGATTAAAACTAAGGTCTCTATTAAAAGAAAAGTTTTATCACAGACTGCTATCTTAGCACTAATGCACAGATACGTTTCAGCATATGTGTGTTTGTATGGGTGGAACAGGTAGAATTACCTCATGCTCGGCACAAAGTATTTACTGAAGCTGATTTCAAAACAAAATAGACTTTCTGTTAGCAGGGTACCTATACTAATACATCAAGGGTATCAACTGTGTGTCATGTTTATACATTTTTTAATTCTTATTCATAAATAAATATGACACATATTTTAGTTTTGCCACAGCTGCCAGAAATATTTATATTTCCTATAACTAAAGCCTTGCTAGCAGAAACTGCCACAAAATATCTGCTCTGTACTGCATTTAATTGAAAAATCATAAAACATTTAATGTAAAAGTGCATTTTACTGACAATTATTTTAGTCAATGGAAGAAAAGGTCATACAAGGAAGGGAAAAAAAGTAAAAGGTAGAAATTGACGAAAAAACATACAAAGTATGGGAGAAACGTAAGACCTGGTAACCGTACTTCATATATGTGTTAGTTGATGGGAGGATTAAAAAAAATTTTTTTTGCTATGAAATAGCAGATCTTCAAAGGCCTTGAGTTTTTATAATTTTCAAGCTGTTTTAATACACTTAGCCCTGAAAATTGTACAGCATTTTCAAAAGGTTGGCTAGTTGTTGAAATTCTTTTGGCTGAATAGTAAATGTGTGAAACAGTTATATGCTTTTGAAATAAATATATTGTTTAATTTTTTTTTTTTTTAAATGGTTTACTTGATAGTTTTGCTAATTTGGGTGGGATGTTATAGAGGATTTTTTTTCTTACTTTTTGAAAGGTCCAACTGAAATGTGCTGTAATGCCAATTATCTGGGGGAAAAAAAAAAAGAGATCTTTATTCATGACCAGTCATTGATAAAAGTAGTAAAATAATTTTTACTACTTTTATAAGTAGTTAAAAGCCAGACAAAAATTTTAGGAGCCACATATATATTTAAGTGTATTACTGAAAGCTAGCCACCATGAGATACTTTTTAGTCTCCTGGGTGACTGTGGTTTTTTTTTTTTTTTTTTTTCTTTTTGACTCTGTTCATGACAATTTTTTACTTTTTACTAAGACCTTTTTTGTGTCTGATTCGATTCTTATAGTTTAAATAGCCTAAAAATCCTATTCTCATAAAACATGACTCTCAAATAAGGATTTTCTTGATATTATCTTTTTTAATTCACTAAACTTTTCATGGTTTTGAATTTTGTATTTATTTATTTACCTGTAATCTAAAATATAATTGATAAAGTCTTAAAAATATATTGAAAGCTATAGAATTTGAGAAAAATATTATGGTACTTAACAAAGCAGAGTGTTGATAATTCTATGTAACCCTTACAGGGTAAGGGTCCAAACCCCACAGGTAAACTCTACCAGGTTTAGTCAATATTAATAGCACAGGAATATCACAAAGCTTTTATAAACCAGTAAGTATGAAATATTAAAAATGAGTTAAGACCCTTACTATGGAACAAAATGGTAAGTGTAGAAATAATTTTAGTAAAATTCAAGTTTTTTTAATTTTTAAAAAAAGTAGACCAGTGACTGAAAAAAAAAAAAAAAAAAAAAAAAAAACAAGAAGCAATAATCTCACTGTTTGTCAAAGTGTTTTGAAATATTTAAATGTGTTTTGTGTTAATTTATAGTTCATTGATCTTTTCAAGCATAGGCGAAAATAATAGTTTGTTAATTTTAAATAAGGCAGAAGAATGACCTGGCAGAGAAGGCTGCTATGGCTAGTGCTTTGCAAAAAGAATTAAAAGAAGCCCAAGACAGAATAAAAGTAAATATTTTACTGTTTTGTGTATTGCTATATTGTGACGTTAAATATACTGCATTGGCAAGAATATAACTTAATGTTTTTGACTGATAATCTCCCGTTAAAATCTGACTCTCACTAAATTCGAGGCCTAAATGTGGGATATTTCTAATTATCTCAATGAAAAATTTTGGGGTTGCATGCATTTGGGTTAGTGTGGTAATATTATTGCATGTATTCTAGTAATCTTAAATATAATGTTGTCACGTTTTTCTTTTAACCCTAAATAGTCTACTCTAAGAAGTCCTCTGAAATACTAATAAATGGCTTATGCACAGGTTCACTAACTTATCAAAATGTTTCTATTAGCTGCTTCCAGATTCAACATACTAAGGATTATATTTCATTGTAGAATGCTGAATATTTCTGGGATATCTGTTAAACCTATATATATATAAGAATAAATATCCTCTCAAAATTCAAATTTTCTATTAGCTCTCTTCACAGTTCTATAAATGTATAATAGTTTTCATTTTCTAGCAAAGGATTTATCTTGATCTAAATTTAATAAAAAGACATTTGATATATCTCATTTTGTTCACCTGTCTCATAGTCGCCACAGCTGTCCAGAATTTCCAGGTATGAGACCCCTTGACATTTGTGGACATCCTGTATATTGTATTTTAATGAACAATTAACATTTGTGGTAGAATATAGATTTGAAAGGCCATGGAACAACATCAGGGGTACAAGCTTTTTAGATGAAATAAAAATTGTTCTGAATTTATTAAAAATACAGAATCTTTTTTGTCTCAAGTTCAGGTTTTCATATTTACACAAAATATTTTTTAAGTTTAATTTTTAATATGCTTTTGTTATGATGGTCCTTTTTATTTGGAATTCAATTATGTTTTCAGTATTACTGAAAAGAAAATTTCATCTTATAAAATCAGTAGCAGCTTTGTTTTAGTGATGTTGTTTCAATTATCTGTTGGAAAATAAGTACATTTATTTAAAAATTTATAGTTGTAATTTTGATGTGAAACAATCTATATGATATATCTATATAATTCAAAGCTTGAAGTAAAAGTTAGTACTTTAATAAAGAAAATTAAATTTACAAGAGTACACCCAGTCTCTTGAAATTGCAAAAATTTTTATTCTATACCATTTTTAATTCTTTTTTTATATATTTTAAATAATGGGCAGGCATTCGCCACCACAATGACCCAAATGTATTGTCCATTCTATTATGGGCGCACCCAGTGGGCTGCCAATGCTATCCCCGATGAAAGGATGGACAAGTTGACACCCAAGACTAAGCCTTGAATTGAACCCGGACCCAAGGCGTAATAGAATGGTTCTCTAGCCACTACACGACCTGGGCAGCAAAATTCTAATTAGCTCTATATCCCTATTTTAGTTTGCAATAATTTAATAACTCACCATCTTGAGTGGGGCCAGTAACTTCTGATGTGTGAAACCAATAACTATAATTTTATATAAACAAAATTTTATTTATGAAAATATTTATTTATATTTTATTAAATTTCTAATTCTTTTTTCTTTAAATTTATTTAGACTCTCGAAAATAAAATTGAAACAGATAAAGATATTGCTCTTGTAGTTCATAGTCAACATGCTGATCTAAAAATGTTAGCAGAATTGCAGAAAGAGAACCGTTCATTAAAAGAAGAAGTGAGTAAGAGTAGGTAAGTGATAAAGTCAATTTTATATTATGATAATAAAATAACTTGAGATTCAAATGCATTTTTATTTTTGTATCATAGTGATCCTATTTTAAGCATTATATTTCATTTTTACATTATTAACTAATTTCTTAAGTGTGCAAAACAATTTATATTTTGAAGTAAATTCAAACTTCAATTTCAAACTTTATACAGTAAAACCTCTGAAGCTGGACACCTCTCGAAGTTAAACACTTTTTGAGGGAACTGCAGGCATCCAACTTACGGAAGTTTCAATGTAGAGTATTTTAGTGATGTCAAAAATCTTTTCTGAATATTTATACTGAAATTACTTTATTTATTTTTAAAAAAATTAGTCTTCCGTTTAAGAAGCTTTTGCCTTTCATCCCCTTGGAAAACTTCTTAAGCAGGTTTTACTGTATTTGCTAGTATAATTAGTTAAATCTGGTGAATGTAAATGCTGCTACCATACAGCCAATTTATGCTTGTTTTCTAAAAGTAATTGCACAATTTTAATAAATATGGGATAGTCTGCAACCAGGAAATATGAAAACAGAATTTACAATTTCTAAAAATATCATGGGAATTAATAATAAAAATATCATAAAAACCTTTTGAAAATTCCACATGTTCTTTCTCAGTCACAATGGTTTGCTCCTTTTGCTCCAACATCGCTCTTCAACCAAGTCTGATGTAGGAATGAGTCGTATCATTAAGGCATCTTCTGTCGCAAAAATTTCAAGAGCTTCTCTTCGAAAGGCATATGTCTATTGTTATGTTGGGCTAAGTTTTTGTTTACAAAATCTGTTGGAAAGGGGGAAATTTGGAGTATTCTTAAAAGTAAAATGCTGAATTTT
Organism: Cheiracanthium punctorium; assembly: GCA_038373885.1. Taxonomy (NCBI): domain Eukaryota; kingdom Metazoa; phylum Arthropoda; class Arachnida; order Araneae; family Cheiracanthiidae; genus Cheiracanthium; species Cheiracanthium punctorium. The sequence continues at coordinate 101,921 of JAWZYV010012104.1, forward strand.
CCATATTTCAGGTCATTAATATGCTCCTTTTTGTTACTTATACATAACTATCTTTTTTACCAGTTTCATGGAACGTCAATTTTTTATTTATTTACTTATTTTTGTTACAAATTCCAGTTGTTTCATGAGGATTTACATAATCTTTGTCTGTGTGAATTCTTTTAAAAATGGTTCGGTTGTGTTTAAATGGTATGCAAATTAATTTTATATACATATAGTGTAATTCAAAATTCATCATCAGTATTTGGTTGGAAGGAAGGGAATAGGAAAAGAAGACTATTCCACATAGAAAAGCATGAACGCAGATCAGTGCATGGTGGTGTAGGAAGTGCTTTGTGTCCACAACTCTCACTCATGAGCTGCACAATAGTTTAGTTGCAATAAATTTTTATTCCCTTTCTCACGCAAATAAACTTGGCAACAAAAGTAATTATTTTAGCAGATGATTTCTGAACGTGAGTGAATTTGTTTGATGTGTGCAGTGTTGAATCAGAGTAAATTAAAAATTGGTTTCAATAAAGCTATTTAAAAAATTAATAATTAAAGGAAAAAAATTAAATAAAGCTTATTCTGGCCAATGTTTTTTCACAAGGTCTATGCCATCCAACAAAAATAAAGGACAGCTGAAATGAAGCTCAGCTTAGGTCTAACTTTGTTTTGTTTTTGAAAACTTAGAGTAATTTGTCTTTATTTTAATTAAGTGCTGGGGGGGGAAGTCCTGCCAATTAAAAAAAAGAGAAAGAAAAGGAAAAGAAAATGGTTTCTTAAAATTTAGGAGCTATGCTGGTAGAGTAAACATATTGAATTAAATCTACCTCTTAAACCTGAACTCAGCTTCTTTAACCTGTGGTAGAGTTCAGTTATGATATAGAACAGCTTCTGATTAACACCACAGATTAGTAGGCAAATTACATGAACTAATAGGTAAAATGTTGACCTTTGATTCTAAATTTGAGGGGTGAGACATGAGACTAGAGATAAATTTCTGACCTTTATTTTATTTTTTTTATCATCATCATTATCATGATTATTATTATTTGCCAACTGTTTTTCCTTTTGAAACTATAAGCTATATTTCCAATTCATGCTTTCATTCATGTTCTTTTTGGCAGGCAAATTTCAGACCTTGTTCCCATGCAAAATTTTGAGTAGCTCTGCATGCATAATTTATATCTACTATTGAATTTACCTTTCTGTTTTGTATATTTTTAATTTCTTTTAAGAAATTGTTTGTAAGGATATTTAAATACTAATAAAAATAAATTAGCTAGATAATGGAGTCATCTTTTATATAGCAGCAAATAATCCTTCTGCCCTCCCCACATGCAGCCAGTTGTTCGAAAAGGTGACGTTGAAGAATTAACTTGAACCAATATACGTAGAACGAACTTGCAGATATGCTCTAACTTAATGGTGCCGCAACAGTGGACACAAAGCATCCTCTACATCGCCATGCATTTGTTTGTGCATATGATTTCCTATGGGAAATAGTTTTATTGCCCTATTCCTTACCTCCATTCTAAAAATTGATGATAAATTTTGAATCGTCCTACATAAGTACATAGTGACATTTACTTCTTTTGAAGCTATTCCATTGTTATAAGTTGTTGAGTTAGACAAAAAAAAAAAAAAAAAAAAAAAAAAAAATCCCAGTTTAGAATTCACTACTTTGTATGGTATATTATATTGTATTTTTCAACCTTTATTTACAAATTCTTGCTACAGTATAATCAGGGTAATTGACCTACATTAAAAAAAGTAATAAGTTATTGTAAAGGTAGTGATTATTAAGCATTTTTCATGTAATTATTTTTACTTTTGACAGTAAGTTTAGTATAAAAAAAATTCATTTAATAATTTGCCAATTCCTGTATTAGTTTTAATAAATTGATTGACTTTTCTATTCTTTTTGATTTCAAACTTCTTCTTTTAGGGAAAACAATGTGGCTTTGTATCAAGAAAAAATTTGGAGCTACCAAGAAAAATTAAAGCAAGCAGAGAAGAAAAATATTGCTTTTGTAAAACTACAAGTAGAAAATGAGCAATTGAAATCAAAGTTAGCTCAGTGGAATGAATTATTTGATGACAAGCCTACAACCTTTAAGTTAGTTTTTTCTTCTATACCATTAATGAAGTTTTGTAATTTAACATAAAAAAGAAATACTTTTTAAAATGTATTGACATAATATACTTTTTAAATTAATCAGAATCATATAAATGTAAAGGTGGGTAAACATATGATTTAATGTTTGCTTTATCAATTATGTAATATCGAAGGGAAAATATATATGAAGTATTGATTGGATTCCATTAAATTTTGATAAAAGTTATTTTTGTAGCTTACATGTTTCAATTTACTTGTTAGAATTGGTATTGTCAGAGTTTCATTTTGATTCATTATTGGGCAACGGGAAAGAAGACAAAATCAAGGAAATGTGAGGGGGGGGCAGAAAAATTTTCAGTTTAAAAGCTGGAATTTGACTTGGAATTTTTTTATAAGTCATATGTATAAATGATTCTTAACTTTTTATGTTAATCGGAAATCTTTTTTTCTTTAATTACCCTAATAGCATCGTGACCTAAATGCGATGTGCAAGACCGTCATGCGGTGTCGCGAATGAGACACAAATGAGTCGCCTTGACTGTCTAATATCCTTCTGCGGCAACGTCACAACGTGACGTCACCATGAAGTCACACTGTGACTTGTGCACGACATTGTGACTTCAATGCGACGTTACAGCACCTTCAGATTCACAGCACTGTGGCTTAAATGTTCCACTGATTTAAAACTGAAAAAAAATTTTTTTTTTTTTTAGAAATTTGCAAAATAACTTAAAATTTACGAAATCAAAAAAAGTAGCCAGAAAGTAGCAATATCGCAAAGTCATAAAATTTAGTCGTATGGTGCTTTCAAAAGTAGCGAAAATTGTGAAAAGTCGCAAGATCTGGCAAGACGTCATGTTGACATCAGAAAGAAGTCACAAGCTATTGTCACTGGCAAGTCACATTCTGACTTCCAGTTGATATCCAGGGTTCCTATGACCTCAGGGAAACCTGGAAAACAGGGAAAACTCAGGGAATTGAAAATTAGCTCTTAAAACTCAGGGAAATCTCATGGGAAAATGTAATTTTGCTTTAAAAACCTGGAAAATCCAGCTTCAACCCTGGAATTTTAAGAAAATTTACCCCCTCTCTTTATTTTTATGGCTTTCACCCTATTCAAGGGTCAACTACTTCGCTAATGAAGCACTCATGCAATTGGAAATGGATTATACAAGATTAATCATCTATCACTTAAGACTGCTTAGGACGAATGGCACACTTGCTTCTCATTTTGTCTCTGCAGTTCTGAGCATTTGTGATTGTCCCCTTTTCTCATTTGAGTTGGAGGGGCTGTTCTTTGTGTTGTGTACTGTGCACAAAGTTAGATTGTGTAATATTATCATGTATATACAAACTCTGCTGATATTTGCTAGATTACAATGTAGAATGTGTGTTTCTATTAGTGTTAAATATTTCATTGTTTATGCACAGGATTGGTGGAATTTACTTAGTTCTAAAGCATATGGCAATTTTTACCAATAGCCTTGTGTACTGGCAATAGTATAAAAAACATATCTTGAAACTATCAATCAATGAAGTGGTCCCAAAAATTCTTTTTTATTTCTGTAAAGCTGCTGCATAATTTCTGATATTTTATTGGTGAAATTGAATTTAAAACCATGTTTGATATAAATGTAATCCACTGATTTTGCTATAATTGAGGGGGAGTATAATTTTGATTACCATAGTGCTATCATAATTTCATTACCTTAGAATGGGGCATATAAATTAAAAGTATTTAGTCTTTATCTTATGTTTATTTTTTTGTGATAACCTGGAAATTCTTCAAAAATCACCTGGAAAACTCAGGGAATTTAATTTTGAAAAATGAGTATGAACCCTGATATCACTTATGGTCACCAGTGTGGCTGCAACCAATGTGACTCACAGGGACGTCACGGTGACCTCATTGAGACGTTCAGTGCTATTAGGGTATTTGATAGTATACTATAGTATAATTACTTACAATCTATGTACTAAAAATATTGTAAAATTTTGGTAAAATTACAATTTTTTTCTTAAGAATGATCTCATGCCTCTATATGTACACCCCTTCCGCTCCCCCCCCCCCCAATATATATATATTTGTTGAAACTTTTTAAAAAATATAAACTTATCACAAAAAAAAATCATGAGCGCAGCAACTGCAGCTCTAATATGCTTTTTGTGTTTATAATCAAATATGATAGAACCCCAAATAAACCTAGGTCATTGTCAAAAAGAAAAATTAACAAAATCTGTAAAACAAATTGAAAAATTACATTAAACCGGACAGGTCAGAGAGAACTGGTGTCCATTGATTTAATTATATTTAAGCACTCAATATATATATTTCTGGATATTAGATTTCTAAATTAATATTTTTAAATTCCAACCAGCACAAAACCTGCTACTAACATTTAAGTCGGTCTCCCTTTGACTATGTCCAGTTTAATCTAATTTTTCAATTTGTTTTATGGATTTTGTCATACTTCATTTTTCTTTTTGACAATGACTTGGGCTTATTTGGGGTTTTATCATATTTGATTATATATATATATATACACACACACACACATAAACTACTGCAATGTGTGTGTTTCTGTTATATTATATTGTATTGTTACAGATCTCCAACTGCTTTATCAATGAAATTAGCTCAGTTTCAGAAAAATGAGGTTGCATTGACCAACAAAGTGTCTCAGCTTGCTTCCCAGTAAGTCTCTATTATACTATATTCAAAATGCTGCATTAACATGCTTTGAATTTTAAGAACTTGAATCATGCCATCCAAAAGAGTATTCCTTGTGCTATTAATACATATCAGTTTTCACAACATCAACAATACACCATAGCATGCCTAAGGTAGGTGTGTACATTAAAAATTTGTTAAATAATTTTGTCCTTGCCTTAAGTTGAACATCAGCATTTATTTCTGTAGTAAATCAATTTTTCCTTTATGACATACATGTATAGTACATTAATATAGTATCAGGGTACAGAAATGAGTATATTGTTTGACTTATAAGCAAAGTTTTAAGCATTTTTTTTTTTTTTTACTCTTTTCTCTTTTTAATCATGCTAGGGAAAAAAAACTTCAATTGTGCCCTTAGAAAATAGACAGTATATATTCTGATTTTGTTAATGTGGCACAAAACCCTCCCTTTTTTTTCTCCTAAAATAATTATTACGAAGCTGGCATAATGCTTATTACCAAGACCACTGGATCTTCCAGTGGTCTTTTTTAACATAAAAGAATCCCAGGTTGTTAAATATAGTACATTATTCCCTCCCAAAAACCAAATCGGAAGCACAAACTTAGCTAAGCCTTTCTGCATTTTAAAGCAACTGTTGTAACTGTGTCGCCAATTTTAATTTTGGCAAGAAATGGAAAAGCATTTTGACTGCATGGAGCTAGTGATCCCGTTTATGTTATATTTAAAAGCGAGAACATCACTGATAGAACTTTTTCTTAAAAAAGATACAGGGAAAACAACTTGTAGAGGTTTTTTTTTTTTTTTTCCCCATCAACCACCCCTTTAGTGGTTGATTTAGAAAGAAAAAAAAAAAACTGAAAAAGATTTTTATGTATTTGTGTTCATTACATTTAATGCAAGAATTTTATGACTATTGTTATTTTTCTTTGAGATATGACGGCAAATGTGAAAACAACATTTTGTCCTTTTACCCCCACTTGGGTGAGAAATTCTAATTCTCATCTTGGGCTTGGTCTAAGTTGATGGTATGTTAACTACAATATAATCTAGGAACATTTTTATCAATTAGGGATAGCAAAATCTAGTATAAATTCTATTTTTCCTTCATCATCTTGCATATTATGTATTACTGTTCATTCATCAAAAATTAATTCCAACCACATTTAATATGTTTGCAATGGGTTGAGAGATTTTGATTCAAGTTGAGCTGTAACACCCTTAAATTTATATAAATAATTTTCCAATTTAAATTCATCATTGATATTTTGTAGAGTAAATTTTAGGGAGGGGTTTACGGTATTTGACTACAATAGAGGCAAGTATACAAATTTACTTTTTTAGTGTTAAATAAAGGAATTATTGAATTAAATCTTTAAAAAAGTTTTATTTTTTAAAATGATTTGCTGTGGTTTGAGGTAAGGGAAAAATAAAAAAAGATTGTTAAGTATTTCATAATGACATTATTATTATTTTTTATACATCATCTTAAAAACTTTTTCCTTTTGTATAAAAGTATAAAAATTTTTGGGTACTTGCGTATTAGAGATGAGTTCGGGCTCATTTTTTGAAGCCCGAGCCCGAAGACTTTTAATCCGAGCCCGAGCAATATTATTAAAGTTGGAGCCCGAGCCCGCAATTTCAGCTAAAGACAAAAAAAATTAACTACTTCATTAATAGGATACAATAAATTTTGGAGCTTCACACACCTTCTAGTCCCCCGTGTCGCTATTTTGTGAAATAAGTACGTTTATTTATCCCATGAATCACTTCTTAAATTCTGTTTCAAGGAGTATGTTCAACAAAGGAGAAATTTTTCACGAGCCCGAGCCCGAACGCAATCGTGAATTACAGAGCCCGAGTCGGGCTCGGGCTGAGCCCGTCTCATCTCTATTGCATATTATCCAGGCAGTCTGCCAAGACGAGCGATTTTTCACCAAGATAAATGCCGGACCCAGGAAATTATTTATGCTTTGGAATACGATTGGCAACAGTTTGACAGCAAAATTTGGCGAAAAAATAGTTTGACGGGAATGACCGCCGGGTTAATACATAGTAGCAAATTTTGAAATTATTAAAGTAATTGTTATCATATTTTGAAAAAAATTGCAATTTATGTTGGCTGCACATTTCTGCAGGTTAAAAAAAGAAAGTACATTTTATTTTAGCTTTGTATGAGTGATAGTTTTTACAAATACAAGTAGCTTATTGTCATTAATGTAAATGCTGTTCCTCAATATATGTACCAGTTTTGTTTTAGTAGTTGTAGCCTGCATTTTCTTTCTTTCTTTTAGCTGTGAAACTTTGATGAAACAAAAGAGTGAATTAGAAGAAAATGTCAAAGCATTAAATCGCCGACTAAACCAATTTCAAATGAGTTCACCAAATCAAGAATCTCTTATAAAACGACTCCAGAGGAAAGTCATTTTCTTGACTAAGGTAAAATTAATATTTATGTATGAATTTTCATCTTGTTAAGAGTACATTGTTGCTCAGATAAAGGGGAATTTCAGAACCTGTTTTTTTTCCCCCCATGCTATTAATTTGCACTGCGCTACAAATTTTATATAATCTATGAATTGCAATAAAAGTTTGTGTGTTATCTTTTACTGTTAACTTTGTCTCATGTTCCTTATTGATATTTGTGTGTGAGGAGTATTTTTATTTCTTTTATAGAGACATGCAGATGTGCCAAGTCTCAGAATTTTGGCCTATGTCTGAGGCTTTTTGATTCTATTTTGGGTCTCAGCATTTTTCTTAATTTTCTCAGGATTTTTAAAAGTTAATTCAAAAATTAAAACTTTACCAAATTTTCTTCATCAGGTTCATAAAATCAGTTCTTGTTCTTTCCTGTTGCTGCATCAGGCTCAACAACCTGAAAGCATTTGATTTTAAATAATGCATCTAAAGCTGTTCTAAAAATTATAAGACTGCATAAAATTACAGTGAATGTTCATTATGTTATGCTCATTATTTATGTACAAATATATTAAAAATTTCAAAGCTGTATGAGATTTAAAAAATATTTTTGTTTTTGATAAAAATATTATTTTAAACTTTAGTGTTATAAGATATCTTTATATATTGTTCAGGTATGAATAGTTTAGTAATTGAATTGTGCTTGATTTATATGGATGTGCTCGGCATTTAAGGAAAGAAACTATTATTATGTTTGTATTGATTATATGTGCACTTTATGCTGAAAATAGGTTAATGAGATATCTCAGGCATTTTGATTTTGTCAAGTTGTCATGTCTGGATGTGCAAAATATTTCCAAACATTACATCCAAATTTGTTTTACTGTCAACAAAAAGAACTTATATAAACACTTTCAGCGATAGTTGAAAGCTGTCAAAAACTCCAGTTTCAATCGTCTGAGTTTTCTTTCGCAGTAAGTTGGTGGTGAAAAACTGTACAAGAAAATTAATCAAACCTATCATGTACAGAGCTTCTACAGTTCCTACTAGGAAGCAGGAATAGTCTCATTTTTAAGCTAAAAATATCTAGTGTATTATCACAACTGAGACATTCTGACCATGTACTGCAACTGTCAATTTTACTGGATTCAACTCTTTAAATAATAATGACTACTATTAATATATATTTGCATATGTTTTCAAAATAGTTACAGATCTCTTAATAATGTTTAGATATGTTAGATAGTGTTTTTATTGAAGTGCATTGGGATAAAAAAAAATGCAATTTTTAGACCAACTTTGTTTTTGTGTGTGTGTGTGTGCGTTTTGAGTTATGACATTAGCACATGGTAGTCTAGAACTACGTATTTCTATGGATTTTACAAATTTTCCATGAGTTCAGAATTTTTTTAATATAAAATCTTTGAGACTTAATTGATAGTGATGGATCATTTTAGAATTAGGGTTATACTTTTCTTGTAGAGCACACATGGGCAACCCCTGGTCTGCCACAGCTTTTGATCCGTCCCTCAGAACACATCAAAACCATGGATAAAACCCATATAAATCCCAATTACATGGCCTGTAACTTTGCTAACATCATGAAGTTTAGCCTGCGACTTCACTAATACCTAACATGTGGTCGCAACTTTTCAAAGGTTGCCCATACCTGTTGTAGAGTCTCAAATTTGGGTGGGTCTTATTTTTATATTCATTTATTTTTCCATTCTTTTGAATTCTGAATAATGAAATATAATTAACATATTACAGATGATTTTATCACTCCAGACCTATTAATTTTAAAGTCTCCCCCATCTGATTTGTAGCTGAAGGTGATGATTAATACTATGAAAGCACTTCAATATTTTTCTCAAAAAATACTGAATTAAAATAAATAATTATAAATTGTATTTCATTTTGAATGGTGCAGTAGTTAATAACCACTTTAAGAAAACATTTGTAAAGTGATTTTTATTAAGTGAATGAGTACAATGTTTTTGACTCTGCATTGCTATGTAATTCTGAATAACTGTACTACCTTTAAAAACTTGTCTTTGAAGCACCTGTTTATATATATTCATTTAATATTTCCTGATTTCAATTTAATTTTAAATGTTATATTTCTTTTTCAATTTTAACCCTTTAGCTGCCACTTTCCCCATTTGAAGATTTTGAAATTTTGTGTACACACACACACACACACACACACACAAAGGGCAATTAATATGTTAATTTTCTTTATTTAATGCTCTAGGCATTACTTTTGTCTTTGCTGATTTATCATCTGCATTCTTCAGATTATCTTCATCTGTATTCTTCAAAATTATAAGCAAGCTGAGTTTTATAAAACTTTATGGAACAGTAGTAAATATTTTTTGACAATCAGCTGATTAATACACAGAAATATTTTATTTTATCATACAGAACACACATGTTTAAGCTAATGTGTAATTTTTAATTACAGTATTATTATTTTTTTTCTATTTTCAGTTTGTTTCTCTTATAGTTGAATACATTTCTTTTTTAAATGCTTTACAATTTGGATGTGGCTTAGATTAGTAGTTAACATTATGCATATAAGTAATTTTATATTCCATTTACATAGGAAAGAGATAACAACAGAAAACTATTGGATGCCTATCTAAGTGAATCTACTATGTCTGGAGCTGCTCTGAATGCTGAACATATGAGCCACTTAGAAGATATGAATATGGAATACAGAAAAGCACTAGAAAAAGTATTTATAATTTTTCTTTTGCTCAGTTCAATCATTTAATTACTTTAAATATCATATATACTTTTTTTCTGTTTTCATTTTTTTACTTAGGAGTATGAGGAAGTAATGTGATTCCAAAAAATTTCGGGGGCCAAATTTTGAAGAAAAAACAGATTTTGACTACCTCTAAATTCAATTTTAAGAATTTTTTCAATGCATCTCATTGTACACTAGCATGCATGGTCATATAAATGTGTCTGCAACCCATTTTGACCAATGGCGAGTCTATTTTGACCAGTTTTTCCCATGCCGTCTGTACGTATGTTTGTTCGTGCGTACATGTGTATGTAACTTGCATATCTCAAAAACTATTGGTTGTAGAATGTTCAAATTTTATATTTAGGATTGTTGTAAGATGTAGTTGTGCACCTCCCCTTTTGGTCACAATCGACTGGATAGTTTATCTACAGGATCGCTCAAAAGATTTGAGTTACATTATGGTCTATGGCCCAAAATTCATCAAATTTTCATATCTCAAAAACTATTAGACGTAGAATGTCAAAACTTTATATTTAGGATTTTTGTAATGTCTAGTTGTGCACCACCTCTTTCGTTTCCATTCGACTGGATAGTTTATCTGCAGGGCCGCCCAAATGATTATAAATACATTACGCTCTGTGGGCAGAAATTCATTAAAGCGTATTTTCGAGGTATTAGGCTGCTTCAAACGACTCAGAAGCGATATATGCTATTAAGGGTTACAAAATGAATTTCTCTATCGAAAAAGTGTGGTTATCATTTACAGTTCTGCTACAGGAACACTCAAAATATCTCCAATACATTACTGTCAGTGGCAATTTTAGGGACATTCATCTGTTTCAAGCACAATACTGTCCTACCATATAGTTAATAGGTAATGGTCCGACCACAGTCTATTCCTCCCTCAAGAGTTACTCCAAAACTCGCCAAGCTTGGCAACTTTTGGTGTTCGTGTGTATGTATTTAACTCTCAAATCTCAAAAACTATTAGTAGTAGAATGTTGAGATCTCATATATAAAATTGCTGTAACATCTAGTTGTGCATGCCGATTTTTGGTTCCAATCTACTGGAGAGTTTATTTACAGGACCACCCAAAAAAATTTCCATATATTAACGCCTATGGACATCTTCAATATATTACATCTGCAGTCAGTCATTGTTTGGTCCATGGCCAAAATCTCGTCATTTATCCTCGACCTTGGCGACTTTTGACGAAATATCGCCAAATTTGGCAATGATCAGTCATTTGGTCCATGGCCAAAATATCACCATTTGTCATTGTCCTTGGTGAGTTTTGGCAAAATATTGCCGAATTTGGCATTAGTCAGCCATTGTTTGGTCATGCCCAAAATCTCGCCATTTGTTGTCGAAATTGGCGAGTTTTGCCGAAAAACTGTTAACCCTTACTATTAGTGCAGTATTTTATCTCTTTCAAACAAAATAAGTTAACATGAAGTGCGCTGAAAATATTTTTGATTTGATAGACGTGCAAAGAAGTCGTGTTGTCCGCATCAGATTTTTAGTTATTATTTATTTATTATTATTTTAACCCTCTGGCTGCTCATCCCGCAACTCAAATGAAGCAAAATTTGCTCATCCCGCGATTTTATTCCTTTTTTGAGGAGAGCATCGCGCGTTTTCAACGTTTAACCAATGAAATAAATTAGATACAGTGCTAGACGTTTAATTTAGGTTTTGACTAACAGATGTCGTTAGTTGTCCACTAAATTGCAGCATTTGAAGATAGTACTTGGTATTTATGCTCTAACTTCACTTGTTTGCCACTTTTTCTAATCAGAAATGGCTGCTAAAAATCGTTCAGCAATTGACAGTGTGTATTCTGGATGATTTATAAGATTCTGAAAAAGAGATTTTAGTTTTGATAGTGATAGTGATTTAGATTTTTTGGACTGCTCCTCAGACGGCGGTGAATCTGACCATGATTCAATAAACCTGCAAAGCGTTAGGCGGTGGTGCATTTTTTTATATTATGTACGGAAATTAAGTAATTCAATTGAAATTTATTTTTTAAAAAATTTTATGTAATAATATCTGAAATTGATTTTTCTGAAGCTTAGTTTCTCATGATAAAAATCTATATAAAAAATCTTTTCTAGAAAGAAAAAATGCACATTTCAATTCTACAATGTATATAGATTTGAAATATGAAAAAAAAAAAAAAAAAAAAAAATTACACAATTTTTGAAGCGATTTTGGTCCCCAAATTGAGCAGTCAGAGGATTAATGGATAAATGCATTTTTCATATACAAGATTGAATAAATATAGCATTTTCTTACTTATTTTTCTTCTAGACTGAAAAAGAAGTTGAAAATCTATTAGAAAAAATGAAATCACTGTCTAATAATAATAAGACAGATAAGTTAATGACAGAAATAAAGAAACTTCAGTAAGTATTTTTAATCTGTCAATAATTAAAAAGGTTTGTGTAATAAGGTAATATAGAAGTAACTTTAAAATAGTCAATGATTTATTCAGCAATGAAATATATTATTAAAAGCATGGAATTACTATAGTTAAATTGCTGGAAAAACTTCACACTTGTAGTGGTTCTTGTAAACAAATGAAAATGTGGACATTTCCCATGTCTATTGAAACATACACATATTAAGGTGCTCTTTACAGTATAAGTATTTTCAAGTACCGTATATCCTGGCATACAGCATACATCAGTAAATTTAAAATAGGTTAAGCAATTTACATTTTATGTTATGAATTTTATATTCGGTGACACGCACACAAAAAAATGAAGTAATATTTTGAAGTTGAAAGTGTATGTTATATGCTGAGATATGGGGTAAGTTTTTTTTTTCTTGAATCAAAATCTGTTAGTTCAAAAATTAATAAAATTGCACTTTTTCTTAATTGGAATAGAATTGTTATTGCTAATCTATATTCATTACCTTTTCTATGAATTTCTTTTTTCCTATAATTAAATTTAATTTAAAAAATTGTGCTATTTTCAATGATGTGTTTGAACAACTTAGGAAGTGCCTCGTTGCTGAAGAGGTGATCTCTGTAGCTGCTTATTTTTGGTAGTAACTTAAATTTTTAAATGTTTTTAAAATTTTTCATTGTATTTCAGAGAGGAAAATTCATCACATTTAGCACGTATAGCTGAACTGCAAAAAGAAAAGAATGCGTTAGAGAGTAAATGCTCAAATCAAAGCACGGTAATTATTTTTGAATAATAATTTAATGTTTTACAACTATGTGAATTTTATAAATTAAAATAAAACATTTTCTAGTGTAATAAAAAAAAATAAGTTGAAGAAATTTTGTCTTTTTTTTTTATTTGTTATCATGCTGTAAGTGGTGCATGTGAGAGTTATAACTGTACAAATTCCATATCATTCCATACCTGTTTTCAGGTCAATTGAGATTTGTAACGTACAAGCTGTAATTTTTTTATTATTTTATGCACACACACACATATTTGTGTGTGACATTCAATGTACTGCCCTTTTGAAAACTTGAACTCCCCTTTAACTGAACTTAAATTCTTATTAATTGCGATATAAATCTAAATTATCTTTGTTCTAGGTATGATACGTACAATAAAAATGTCTCCCTCCTTTTTCTTCTTGTGGTTAAAGCAATTTTCATAATTTTCTAAATTGTCTTAACTTATGCAATACTTTGGATTTTAATAGAGCACTTCATTTTAATATTTGCTTTAATCACTGTCACTCTCTCCTTTTCCTAGCTGCACAAATATAAAGGTTAAAAAATATGTAACTTTTTATGGCATCAGTTGTTACATAAAGAATAACAGTTTATTATGCCATGACTTCACGAAGCTTAAGTTAAATTTTCTAAAGTACCCAAATTAAAGTTAAATAAAAATATCAAACAATCCTATAACTTTTTCCTTAAATCAAATGGCATAGAGGCCGAAATAATCGTATAGTTTAAACTTCTTAACCGCCAAAGACCCAGGTTCTATCTGTGCATTCGCTGATAAAAAAATAAAAAAAAATTGGCACAACGACGCCATTGTAGACCCAGTAAAGAGACACATGGAATGAACGAAGAAAACACTCTGATAGATTTTAAATACTCACATTTATTTTAAATTAACTTCATCATAACAAATTTTTTTTCTTGAATAACTAACCACACCATTACATAAGAGTATAACAACAACTTAACTTATTATTAATAGAGCTCTCTAGCCGTTTTACCCATTATTTTTAGTGCACTTTCGTCGTAGCCGACTGCCTAAAAAAAAATTAAATAGAGAAAGAAAAAAGGAAGAAAAGAAAATAAGACTTATCGCCTTTAAGAAGAATATTGGGGGCCCCCATGGTATACAGCCGTGTCAGGTCACCAGCTCCATGTCTCGTCTCCACCACATCATGCTTTCGGCGTCCTCTCAAAATTCACGTCCAGATCTCAGTCAGCAGGCAGAGGAAGAGAGCGCTTGCACCCTCACGCTCGCTTTTCACTCCTCAGCCTTCTCACTTCTGTAGTCATGCGACAATCAAGTTCATTCATGAACTTTATTTTTTTCATATCTTAGAGCATAAAAATTGAAGTGAAACTTATTTAATTGGTGAATTTACGTCGCAATAAAAGGAAATTTAATTATTTCGTTGGTTAATTGATATATTTTGAGGCATTAACATTTTTTCTTACACGTGGTTGTGTTCCTCCGCCGATTTCGATGTCTGTATCGGATCTTCATCCAATCTATCGAATTATGTAAAATTGATGCAGGGAAAAGGGTAGTAAGAAAAAAAAACAGAAAAGGCAGAATAAAAAGTTAAAGACAGACAGACAATTTTAGCATAAAAAAAAAAACACTTTTAAACCAAAACTTAAAATTTAGCAAACACTTTACAAAGCCAAAATATGATGTCTGTATCAAAAATTTATTTAAGGAAAAAAAATGTCGGCATAAAGAAAAGGAAAAGTCGGCTCGATTTTAAAAAACACATATAAACATTTCTAACATTAATTATTTATCAAAAGTTACAATCATACCAATACCACATATCAAAAAGGAAAAGTTTTGTTCATCCAATCTGGCAACCTGTTTTGATGTTAGCGCGCAAAACGAATCAAAACAAACCGCGAAATCGGAAAGTTTGTGCCGTGAAAGAAATAATAAACAAACCCAAAAGATAAGTAGTACAACTTAAACATTACACAAAATATTACTCTATAATTTGTTTTTACTACCCATAGATCGCTAGAACAAACATTATTTTCAAAACATTTTTTGAAATCATAACAATTGTAACACACTGTTCTTTATTAAAATCTTATATGTATCTCTCTATTCTAAAAAGAAGTAAAGGCCGCTGGCACTGTCAAAACTTGTTGGCCTATCTCCTCCTAAACCGCAGGGATTTGAGTTTCGATTGAGGTGCCCACAGATTTGAAAAATTCCGAGGAACCTGCTAAGCTGACTTAAATTTCAAAAATCGAATTATTTTAGAAGATATTAATAAAAAACTGAAAAAATAAACACAATGGTTGCCAGATTTGGCATAAAATCATTCATACCTTTGCAACAAAGCCTTCCCAGGTATCTAGAATCGCGTGAAATTTACAAACATGAGTTAGAATTATGCCCGTTTTACGCCAAATTAAAAAGTATATGAAATAAATAACTCAAAGTGTGTTACACAAAGTTAAGAATTTTCAAATAGTAAGTTCGCTTAGACAACAGGAGTTTAGAATTAGCAATTATTCATTTTTTCAAAGCAGAATAACTCATTGTAACGGATTTTAAAAGAGCCATCTTGGCATTAGGTACGATTTAGCAAAATGGTATCTTTCGAAGCAGGGTGAATCTTAACTTCGAATTCCAGAATGTTAGAATCCAGTATCTTGAATATGAAAAATAATTAAAATGCAGATTATTTTAAAGCTGGTTCGGTTCAGCTGAAGTATTGGCTACCAGTAGACATATTTGGTGGCATTAACTATGCCATTATAGCAGTTATAGTACAGTTTGGTTATTTTTCAGCACGGTGAGATGGTATAATTCGTGATTCTAAGTACGCCAATCTGCAAACGATTATGTAAATGAAAATATGGATAACGGTTTTCCGGTAACCTTAAATGAGCAGTAATTATAGGTTGTGAGCACGTGTAAATCGCCAAATAATGAAAAGTCGCCATTGGTGGCAAGCTATCCTATTTGTTCCGTAGCTTTTATTAACTTTACATGTAAGCAAGTCGCCAAATAATGAGAAAATTCCCATGGGTGGCAAATTCGCAAGGTGTCAGATAGGTTTTAAATTATTAAAAATACAGCTGAAACAGATGTTCTGATTTTATTACGCTTTAGCTCCTAATTAATATATTTTTTGAATGGCAACATTAAATATCATTGCGTTTCTGAGGAGTGCAAATAATTTTAACAGCGAATATAAGCGGAGTCCGCATTCCAGGTGGAGTATAACTCAGGACCCGTGCAACACGGATTCCCATAACAAAATATCTTCCGTGTTATGAGGGGGAGGGGGTCTACTGTAGTGTGAAGGTTAAATTTTTATGTACCAATGAACATGCAAGAACCAAGCAATGTGTAGCTCAGTAACATTCTATCTGATCCAATCTTCGGGTTTTGTCTGTTGAAATTATGTCTTTTACGAATGAGCCTTATTAGGGGCCGAATGCCTCATACGAAAAGCGAGCGTAGCGAGTCTGGGGGCCTTGGCCCCTAGTGTTTTAAGTATTTCTCGATTAAAGTAGAAAATAGCGATACAAAAGTACCAAATTTGGAAGTAACATGGAAATGCTTCCTGCATGATATTTAGGGTTTATTTTTATGCATTTTAATATTTGGTTAAAAGTGAATTTATATAAAATCCATTTATTTAACAGTTCTCTTCAACATACGCTTATTTGTTACTTTCTTCATTTTTTTTTTAATTAAAGGAACAACCTTCTAGTGAATGGTCTGGCAAAATCCTCCATCTTCGATATAATCCACTAGACAATGCTAACAAGCGATACTTGGAAATATTTGAAAAGTTGCGAGAAGAGAATGATCGCTTGAAAAAAAGGATTAAAGTTTTAGAGGAAGAAGGTGCTGCAGCAACAGATGTTACTATTAAAGTTCAGCAGAAACTTGCTGAAGAAGGATCTGATTCCACCATCAAAAGTATGAGGGCTTTGAAATATATATTTGTTTATTTGCTGGTTTTAAATGTATATTTGAAAAGAGGTGTCTCTCTATTCTAAAAAAAAGTAAAGGCCGCTGGCGCTGGCACTGTCAAACTTGTTTTCCTATCTCCTCCTAAACCGTGGGGATTTGAGTTTCGACTAAGGTGCCCACAGATTCGAAAAATTCCGAGGAACCTGCTAAGCTGACTTAAATTTCAAAAATCGAATTATTTTAGAAGATATTAATAAAAAACTGAAAAAATAAACACAATGGTTGCCAGATTTGGAATAAAATCATTCATACCTTTGCAACAAAGCGTTTCCAAGTATCTAGAATCGCGTAAAATTTACAAACATGAGTTAGAATTACGCCAAAATAAAAACTATATGAAATAAGTAACTCAAAATGTGTTACACAAAGTTGACAATTTTCAATTAGTAAGTTTGCTTAGACAACAAGAGTTTAGAATAAGCAATTATTCGTCTTTCCAAAACAGAATAACTAATATCTTAAATGAAAAATAATTAAAATGCAGATTATTTTAAAGCCGGTTCGTTCCAGCTGGATTATTGGCTACCAGTAGAAATATTTGGCGGCGTGAACTCTGCCATTATAGCAGTTATAGTACACTTTGGATATTTGCTAGCGCGACGAGATGGTATAATTCGTGGTGCTAAGTACGCCAATCTGCAAACGATTATGTAAATGAAAATATGATAATGGTTTTCTGGTAACCTTAAATAAACAATATTTATGGGTTGTGAGAATGTGTAAATCATCAAATAACGAAAAGTCGCCATTGGTGGCAAGCTATCCTATTTGTTCCGTAGCTTTTATTAACTTTACATGTACGCAAGTCGCCAAATAATGAAAAATCCCCATGGGTGGCAAATTCGCAAGGTGTCCGATAGGTTTTACATTATTAAAAATACAGCTGAAACAGATGTTCTGATTTTATTATGCTTTAGCTCCTAATTAATATAACTTTTGAATGGCAACATTAAATATCATTGTGTTTCTGAGGAGTGCAAATAATATTTCCAGCGATTATAAGCGGAGTCCGCACTCCAGGTGGAGTATAGCTCAGGACCCGTACAACACGGATTCCCATAACAAAATATCTTCCGTGTTATGAGGGGGAGGGGGTCTATTGTAGTGTGAAGTTTAAATTTTTATGTACCAATGAACATGCAAGAACCAAGCAATTTGTAGCTCAGTAACATTCTATCTGATCCAATCTTCAGGTTTTGTCTGTTGAAATTATGTCTTTTTTGTGAATAAGCCTTATTAAGGGCCGAATGCCTCATACGAAAAGCGAGCGTAGCAATATAGAAAAAAACCTTGATGTCTGTTAATTTCTGTGTATGTGTATTCACTATAGATGCCTAGACCATTCATCACAGCTAGACCAAAATATGGCACACACTCTCTAAATAATACATGAGAAAGAGCTATTGCTGAAAAATTGCTCTCTTGACGATTTTTAGATATTTTATGTTCCGGCAAGCTCAGTTTTTATGCTACAGTTTTATTTTTTTCATCATTGAACAATCCAGAGAATCATTAATTTCTTTTTAACAATTTATTTAAATGCTCCAAGTAAATTTAAATTTTTAGAACATGTAATTCTTAAGTAGCTACAAACTTATTTTTCTTATGTTGTTTAAAAAATTTAATAATTAAATGATTAGCCAAAATAAGGATTTCGCTTGCTATTAAAAAAATAAAGATGAATCATGCAAAATGCATTGATTATAAAACACTTTGCAACACAATAATATTTTGCGTCAGATTTGACGATGAATTTTACTCAAATCTGGTGAGATTTTAGAAAGAAAAAAAAAAAAAAAAAAAAAAAAAAAAAAGAGCTGTATATGACTATCAATATAATTTTTCGAGATCCTGTTAAAGGACTAAAATTTATTTCCATCTTTTTAAAGAGCAGCTAACGTGGAGAGAGAGGAATTTGGTTTCTTAATGTTTAAAATTAATGTTCCATGGGCTGAAAAATCAGATTGCAGTTTTAAAGCCTGTTAATGGGTTAACTAGAGCACGAGATAATAAATTTTTAAAATTTCCATTCTTCTCACATTAGAGATTTTCCAATTTCTCGCCACAAAATAAATACATTGCCAAGCTGGGTTCGTTTTTTGAAAAAAAATTTCGTGTCATATTCAGGGTTCGCACTAGACTGCAGAATTGAGCGATTCCTGCAATACAACACTAAATTCCACTAAAAAAGATGATACTCATGGGCGTTTCCCTCATGCTGTGTTATTCGATTTTCATGAAGCAGCTAAAATATTTAATAGGGTAAAGAATCAAAGATATCATTGAATTGTATTGTTATCAAATTCATTTTGTATATAATATTGCTAATTTTGATATTTATAATTTTAGTTGCACTGCATTTTTGTAATGATATTAATTTTGCTTGTAAAATGTAGAGAAAAAAAATTAATAAATAAAAATAAATTTTTGAAACTAAAGTGGTCGAATCTCACCCAATTTTTTCTTCCTAGTTTGAACCCTGTATTTGGCAATTTATCTCCAAAAGTTGCCAAGCTTAATGACATTTGGCACAATTTTTGTGCGAGACTCACGACAGCCATTAGACCCTTAGTTAACTATGTAGTGGGATGGTATTGTGCTTGAAATAGGTGAACGTCTGTAGAACTGTCATTGACAGAAATGTATTGTAATTCTTTAGAGTGCTTCTGTACAAGAACTGTAAATGATAGATGCACAACTTTTGATTGTGGGATTTATTTTAGAATCTTTAATATATAACATATAACAATTTTGTTTTGTTTGAAATATTGGAATATCTCTGAATTAAGCTTTAAAGAATGACTGCCCAGAGTATAATACATTGGAATTCTTTTAAGTACTCCTGTAAAAAATCTGTAAATCGCCATTTTCAGTAGGGTACTTGGTACAGTATGCAGGAATACATATAAATTCTGCAGTAATCTATGCATATTTATGGCAGCTTGACAGTCATATAACTTAAGAACTAAAAGTAAATTCAAAACTGAAAGAAACATTTTTAATGCATTATCTGCTTGTCAAATAAACTACTCCTCTGTTTAACCTTGTTTACATTAACCATATTGCTGATGGAATAAAAGGATTTTTTAAATGCCAACAGTCTCATCTTTATGATTTCACAACCTTGTTATTCTTCTATTGCACTTCATATATATATTTTTTAAAGAGATAATGATATCGTAATTTTTACAGAATATAACAGTTAATAAAAAATGAATTTTTCAGGACAAATGTATTATGGAAAAGTAAACATAAATACACTTTTGTGTATTTCTCATTAATACTATACATATTGCTCCTCACAGGTCTTCAAGAGCAGTTAGCTGCAGCAGAACGACAACAACGTTTTATTCTTGAGTCTGCTAAAACAAAATCTACAGAGTTCCGTGAAGCTGTTTATCGTCTTACAGGATATCGCTTTGATGTTCCTACAGCACAGCAGTATAAATTATCCCATGTATATGCTGAATCAAGGGATGATTATTTATTATTTCAGGTAAGTTTCCTGTAATGCTGCTTGCAGATAGTTATGATAGTAGTAGAATGCTTAAGATTAATGTGGATTTTAATGTATTCTCTTGGTTAGAGAAAGTACATGTGCATATCGTTGTTGTCAAACCAATATCTGCTATGTGCAAACAGCTTATGTATTATTATTAGCAGTTATTATTTGACAATATTCTGGCTGATTCACAAGACATTTTTTTTTAGCGATCGCAGTTTAGCTTATAAGTCTTTTTATAGGAAAATTTGGTTGATAAACTAGTCAAAATCTCCAAAAAGTGCACATTGCAGATATTCATTTGACAATGACAATATATTTATTAGGAATTTTTCATCTTTTTTTTTTTTTTATTTATTTTTTTTAATAGTATTGGGGTCATTCTCGCATAATGTTAAATTGTATGTCCTTGGATAAAAAAATGTCAATTAAGCATGTCAGTCATAGATAAAAGTCATAGATTTAAATATTTTTTTTCAACAATTCTTTATAAGCACTACACTGGGCACCAGTTTAAATATAAAAAAAAAGTAAAATTTTAATATTAAAAAAAAATTCAAGTTTGTAAATGCTATTGCGAAGGCTTGTCCCAAATTTCAAACTTTATTATTTGTGCAGAACCTTTGTTTTAATTGAAAAACTTTGAAACAAATACAGTAATTACCGTATATCTCAGCATATAACACACTTCAAAAAATTACTTCATTTTTTTGCGTGCATGTTATGGGCCGAACATAAAATAGTTAATAGAAAAGATTTACAAAGAAACATTATAAATATGCATTATATTACAAACGATAATTATTATCAACTATTTAATTGAATTTATCAATATAGTTAACAAATGAAACTTAATATACATTGTCCAACAAACTTAATTTTCTTTGTCAGATGACATTAATAGTTGATTTTATTCATTCTCCA
The DNA here is from genome assembly GCA_038373885.1 of Cheiracanthium punctorium. Lineage (NCBI taxonomy): Eukaryota > Metazoa > Arthropoda > Arachnida > Araneae > Cheiracanthiidae > Cheiracanthium > Cheiracanthium punctorium. Next base: position 123,511 of record JAWZYV010012104.1, read on the forward strand.
TTATATTTTCGAGTATGTCATCGTCATCGACACTTTCTTCTAATTATAAAAAGTCATCTTCTGTTCCATTTAGTGCATTTCATTATTTCCACATATTTTGAATGAATTAACAATTATTTCTGGTTTATTTCATCTCTTTAGTAGGGAAAATATGATGCATGTTATATACTATAACGTGATAGCTAGGTAATTTCGTTTCTCTATTATCTATTTTTATATGGAACTTTAGAATAAAGGGGATAAAATCTATTCAAATTCCTTATCTAAATTTTGTCGCTGCCATATTTATTGAGCTGTTAAAAGAACAAACCAAGTGTTCTTACAAGCAGATAAACAAACATTATTTATTATTTTTTTTTTCCAAATTTATAACAAGTGTATTTATTATGCATCATTACCAAGTTCACTATTACTGAAATATGTAATTAATAAATTAAAATTTATTATAGGATTTATAAAAAGTTTTGGGATAACTCTTTTCTTTTCTTTTTTTTTCAAACTAAATATTGCATTAGCTTTTAATTGTTATAATTTAGCCTTAAATAGGCTTAACTTAATTAATTACCAAGGCATTCTGAAAACATGAAAATTACTTTTAAGGGCAAAGTTTTAAAAAGTAAGGGATAGTTATAGACTTTTTTGCAAAATGCATTACTATTCCTTAATTGATATTGTGAGCATTTTATTACATGGAATAATTTAGGCCTGTACAATTAGCCTGTACAGCTATTATTATGTTCACAAATGTTAGTTTGTTTCAATGAAAAATTGAATGTTTAATTAAAACCAGTAATGTAACCACCTCTTGATCTTGAAGTTCAAAGGAAAAAGAGGTTAAAGAAAATTGTGAGTATCACTCTAATTTTGAGTAATTTTCTTCATGATAGCAGACATAGGTAACATTAACATAAAGAAATCGATTATTAAAACAGATTTTTTAAAAATCGAAACTGCCGTTTTCTGAGAATGACCCATTAATTGTTTGTCCATTGTGCTATCAACACTATTTCTGAAATCGTACTTTTACATTTCATTTTTATAGAATATTCTCAGAACTAATTGATTCAAAACTGTTTGTTAAAATTTATCCTTTAAAGATACTTGACTCAAGATACTTATAACAATTACCAACTCAATATTCACATTAAAAAACTTTCTACAGTTATAAATTTTCAGTAATAATATTAAATATTTCTTGGAAAAAACTTATGGATTTTAAAAAATATCTTATTTATTTAAGATTTAAAGACAAATGTTTTTATTTCAGTCTAAAATAATGATGGTAGATTTTATTAATTATTTTTTACACAGCTATATGTATTGTTAAAAAAAAAAAAAAAGCTCATATGTTTTTTAACAACTATATACTTTCATTTTTTGATGCATTATGAATTAATTTTGTACTTTCAAAAATTATACTAACCATTGTTTTGATTTTCTGTTTAATTTCAGATTAATTCAGATGGCGTACAACTTATAGAAACAGAATATTCAAAGCAGCTGTTAGATAGGATGGAACTGTATTTACAGCAACATGATAGTTTCCCAGCATTTTTAGCAAGTTTAACTATGGACTTATTTAGCCAACAAACTTATATGATGGCATGAAAGCTCAAAATTTTAATCAATATCTAGTATTGTACATTTAAGGTTTTATTTTTTGTGTGTAGAATTATTTTATTAAAAACAATTAAAAATTATTGCTGTTTTGAGAATTTTATTTACTCACATTTTATTAACCTGTAAGCAGGCGCGCCTACTTTTGTAAGTTAAGCACTCGCATGAGGTAAATCTTACCCCATTTTGTCTTTATATTTTTGACTAAAAATTTTGAAAAACAAATTTGTGGACTAGTAACGTAAAATACATCAGTTCCATTACATTTCATGGGAGGAAATCGTGCTTCTCATATTTATTCAGAGATTTTCTAGCAGTTCCTTTAAATATAATGCTTTCTGAGAAGAAAATTTCATATGATATGCTTTATACTCAAAAACACTAATTGCTTTATTTATATTATTAATTTCACCTAATGGTCTTTTGTCAATACATACCAGTAGTGTAACTTCCAGGGACGTACCCAGAAAAAAATTTCGGGGAGGGTCCTAGAATTTCGGAGGAGGTCCAAACGCTGAGAAAGGGAGAATTTTCCACAGAAAGACTTCATCATTATTATTTTGCTAACAAAAATCGAAATTTCGGGAGGGGTCCGGACCCCCTGGACCACCCCCCTGCGTGCGTCCTTGGTAACGTCAATTTATATTTAATTTACATTTAGTTCATATTTAGTTTACGTTAACAACTTAATGAAACTTTGTTAGTCGCACGGGAGTATTTAATCCCAAAGTGGAATTTTCTTCCCTTCCGGATAACAAAGAAACAATATTATTTCACCCACCCCAACTAGACCTTGACCTTGAAAGGTAGAAGACTGGGCAAACTTGTTCTATAAAATTTTCTCCCATTTTATGAAGAATAAATGTCGCTGGGGTGAGACTTAACCCAGTGCACCTGCTTACGGGTTAACAGTTTTTTTACTCCGTATATATCAGGTTACAGAATTTAGTAATTGTTTATTTTTCCAATATTATAATAAACCAGATTAATAACAAAAAACTGGTGTTAAAATACAATATACACAAAACTTTGTAAATTAACACACATAACAAGATGCTTATAATCAGAAGGATCGTTTCGACCGAAAAAATCTTCAGTCTTCTTCAGTTGACAGCAAAGTCTTACAGAATGTGGGGACTGAAAGATAAACAAAGTGAAAGGGAACAGCATGTTGCCAATTGGAAAAAAGAAAAATCAAGTAACCATAGAGAATAAATTTAGAGGTAAAAAAGTATGGATGATAAAAAGAAGTAAAGATTAAAAAATATATATATATTTCTATATAGTTACGCTGATCCCTGACTCACTCTGTAACAATTCCGGGCAACTCATCCAAGATATAAAACTTTTATTAAATATGCTGAGTGTACACATGCTTCCGTCAAATGTTTTATCTAGCACCTGTTGTTATTGCTTCCACAACCAGCTTTGACTTCTAGTATATATATACAGAAAATATATAAATAAAAAAAAACATACAAAAAATAATAAAAAAGAAACCATTAAAAAACACAAAAAAAAAAAAAAACTCCACAGAAATAGATTTTTTTTTAAAATTATTATTATACAGGACCTCTCATTTTTATTTATTTTTAACAGAAAACACACACAATAACACCAAGATAAATAAAGTACAAGAAAAAAGTAGAAGGAGAGAGGGGGGGAAAGGTGGGGGGCGAGTAAAGGAAGTAAATAGAACCTTACAACAACGGCTTCTAAGCAGAATGAACAAAAGGAATGGAAGAATTTTCATTCACAAGACGTTTTAAGTGCTGGGCAATGGAAAAAACCTTCCAAAAAATCAAGATGAGACAAAGACCGAGGAATGTACAAGATCTTAGCTTTAAAAAATTGAAAATGAGTAGAATTCCAACAATGTGAGGCAATAGAAGATTTGGAAACATATCTCTCATGCTCTTAGAGCCTAAATTTGAGAGCTCTTCTGGTCTGACCAATATAGCCCAAATCAAAGGATCCACAAGGAATATAATAAACACCCTCAATGGTTCTCAGTAGAAATGGCATCTTTCAAAGAAGAGAATTTAAGTTTTTTCTCTCCCAGGTTTCAAGATGACTGAAATCAAAATTTTTGAGAAGTTTAGAAATTGAAGTTAAATTCTCATTTAGATTTAATTACTGCAATTCCTTACCTGTCTGTAAGTTATTGTTTAAAATTAATATTACTATTATTATTAATATTAAAATTAATAGTGCTTAAAATCACTTACTTTTTTCTGTTTAAATAAAATTTGACCTTAAGGAAATATCAATTCTGCAGGATGCTGCTCATTTGTCATTTTTTTTTTTTTTTTAAAGAAACAATAATTATTGTAAGAATTGTTAAACATTTTTTTTTAAAATAATGTGACAGTTTCCTGCTCTTGGTATTTTGTCTAGCCTGTAAACACAAAATGCTTGAAAGTGTCATGTACATTGCATCCTTCAAAATATAGAAGAAATAAAAATGATAGTCTGCAGAAAAATTAAAGCAAAAAGCCTCTTATATGCGATGCCTTCTCTCTCTAATTTTAGCTCAATTTTTACATCTACTTTGCATTGTCTGCCAGATTTGGACAAAATGCTAGTAGAGCATGTTTGAGGTAATGTTGTGACACATATAATTCTGCTCCTGGGTTGTCCGCCAGGATGTATGTATCCATTCAGACATGCAAATTTTACACTAGAGGAGTTTAAACTACATGACTGCAGAAGAACTCCAATATTTTATGAGTGACATATGCTCACTAAAAACTTGGATAAAGCAAGAGAAACTACATTTGCCTATGATGACTGATCTCTAGGCAGTAGCGGATCCAGGGGAGAGGCTAAGGGCCTTCAGCCCCCCCCCCCCAAAAGAGATTGCTCAAGGGTAACATTCTGCTTTATTATACATGTGGGATCAGATGAGTCACTGACTCCAATAAACTCACTGGTTTTATTTAAAACGAGACATTTCATGATCTTAAAATGCATAGCAAAAAGTTGCACGCGCAAAATTTATTAACTACGTGAAAATATAAAGATTGGGTTGTTCTATAGATTTTGAGTGTGTGTATAGCATAAGTGCTGTTTAGCCAAAAGGGCTTGTTTGATAATTAAAAAGTATTTTTTTTATTAGTTTGTTTATTTATTTAACTGTAATCAGCCTTCAGCTTCCTACAAATGGGGGCTCTTTACCGGGATTGATTTACGGACTAACGTTGAGTAATGTTACTGCAGCATTTCAACCATTGAGTAATCCAAGGAACTGTGAGTAGAAATTTTATTATATCTTAAAGGAAGAAGTTTATTAAGAAAATATGTCTTGCTTAACGAAAGCCAAGAAATGTGATTTGTTATCATTATGCGAAGAGTTAGGTATCAATGTTTTGCCAAATACAAAAGTACCTGCGCTTTTAAAGTTAATTAAAGACTCTGAGGATTTTGATGAAGATTTTGTCAAATCTCGCCTTGAGGTCATAAGAGAAGAAAGAGAAATGGCAATCGCAAGAGAGAAGGAAGAAAGAGAAATAGCAATCGCAAGGGAGAGGGAAGAAAGAGAATTTGAGTTACGATGGTCAGGGTTGCCACTCAATTTCTGAAAAAAAATTCCCTGACTTTTCCAGGTTTTCTAGACCATCATGTGGTAAAAATTCAGACTATTTTTTATGTTTATGATGTCAAATTTGTATATTTTCTTTGATATTTTTAGCTTCCTAAAGTAAGGTTAAACGTTGTTTGTTTACAAACACTGATTTTCCAGTCCAAATTACATGATTTTCCAGGTTTTGGGCTAAAATTTGCAATTTTCCCTGACTTCTCCCTGACTTTTTTTGCCAAAATGAAATTCCCTGACTTTTCCAGGTTTTCCCTGTTCTCCCTGACCAGTGGCAACCCTGGATGGTTAGAAATTACTTGTAGACGAGAAACCACAATAGAAAATCCGCTTGAGTCTAATAATGAGAATAGAAAACAAACTCCGCAAAATATTATGACGCGATTCGACGGATCGGGAGATATTAATATTTATCTAGCACTATTCGAAAAACAAATCGGCCGATTAGACATACCTAAAAATGATTGGGTAATGCATTTATTAAGTTTGTTACCATTAGAATTCGTAAATATAATATCGAGAGAATCGGATCCCTTAGCAGATGATTACGATCACGTGAAAAACCTTATTTTAAGGCGTTTTAAGTTAACGGCAGAAGAATTTCGGCAGAAGTTTATCTCTCACAAGAAACAACAGTCCGCCAATTGGCGAGATTTTGCTTTTGAGCTTCGTAACTATTTCGATGAGTGGATTCACGGTATGGTGGTTGGCGATTTTGAAAATCTGAAGGAATTAATTATAACGGATCACATAAAACAGAGTTTGCCGTATGACATTCAAGAACATTTCATTGATGACCTCCCAAGTATTAAAAAAGTTGATGTGTTAGTAAACAAGCTAGATGATTATGAAGCCGCAAGGCGTAGTTTCAAGAAGGGTATTAATCGAAGTACAAATAATTTTGAAATGACTAATAAAAGATCCTACATGAAGGAATCGGATAATGAAAAGTATTTTAATCGCGTCCAAATAATAATAAATCCAGGTATTCAAATGGTGCGAATAATTCAAATGTTGACTGTGCGATAAAAAATAGGGACTGATCAAAAATTAAGTTTCGCCTGTCTCTACGGCCATGTTGCTTCTCAATGTTTAAATAGAAAAAATGATTGCCAAATTTCCCGCCATGATTCTCGACAAAATAAAAATTTCAACAAAGTATCCACTTCACATACCAAAAAGGAAGATAACTTCTATAACTCTATCTCAAATTCCAATAGGATGGAAAAAGATATTCAAATTAACGGCAAGAATGCAGATGTTTGATCGATACTGGAAGCGAATTGAACCTTGTGAATTACGAAACTTATATAAAAATTGGTTCAAAACTATTTTCTGATGATGTAAAAATATCAGGTATCGCCAAAGAAGTAGTACAACCATTAGGTTATTTTCCAACGGAATGTGTATCGATAATATAACAATTTCTGCTAATGCTTACGTTATGAAAGATCTCGCGCATGAAATTGTTTTAGGAGTCGACGTAATCAACAAATTAAATTTATCTATCGATGAAAATGGATTAAAGGTATAAGGCAAGCGCGAAAATGTTTGGATTGGCTACATTAAAGTAGTAAAAGAATTCGTAACTGGATATAAGGAATCGCCTAGAATTCAGAATATTGAAAATAAAAACACTTTCCAAATAAATGAACTGTTGACGTATCAATATTCGCCTAATGAAACGGATTCAAGCGAAAATACTTGTATAAAAACATCTTATATAAATCACGAGAGTAGTGTAAACAAGGTCTTAAATGAGAATCAAGTTTTCCTTGAGAGCAAGGGGAAAGAATTTGAAAATGAAGGGTTACCAGAAAATAATTTTATGATTAATCTATCCGAAGCTGTAAGCTCTGAAGAAATAGATTTGAGTCATTTGATTAAGTTAGATTGTAAAGAAGAAATCAGGAAGTTGATTGCAGATTACAAACCAAGAAAAACGAAGACTGCTGAACTGAAGATGAGCATAATTTTAACTGACGATATACCTGTGAGCGAGCGTCCACGAAGATTTCCTTTGAAAGAACAGAAAATAATAGAAGATCAAATTCATGAATGGTTAAGGGATGGGATAATTAGACCTAGTTATTCTGATTATGCTGCACCAGTGGTGTTATGTAAAAAAAAAAGATAACTCGTATAGGTTGTGTGTAGATTATCGAAAATTATATCGGAAGATCGTTTCCCTTTACCATTAATTGAAGACGTATTAGATCACTTGGAGAAGGCGAAAGTTTTTACAACTTTAGATCTGAAAAACGGATTTTTCCACGTCGAAATAGATGAGAAGAGCAGAAAATATACTGCATTTGTTACACATAATGGGGAATATGAATTTTTAAAATGTCCTTTCGGGTTAAGCACATCACCAAGTCAATTTCAACGATTCATAAATAGAGTTTTCAGGGAGTTGCTGCGTGATAATACTATTGTTATTTACATGGATGATATAATCATTCCATCCCAAGATGAGGAATGACTGTTGCCTCTGAATACGGGTTGGACATCAATTTTAAAAAGTGACAGTTTTTCAAAAGAAAAGTTGAATTTCTCGGTTATGTCGTTGAAGACGGAACGATACAACCTTCACCCAATAAGTCACTAGCCGTTCAAAGGTTTCCTCAACCTAAATCCATTAAGCAAGTTGAGTCATTTCTAGGGTTAAGTGGATATTTTCGCAAGTTTATACCCAAATATGCCCAGATAGCCAGACCATTGAGTGATCTACTACGAAAAGGCTCCACATTTAAGTTTGGTCCTGAACAAGAAGAAGCATTTAACAAATTGAAAGAAATGTTGTCCCAAAAGCCAGTATTAAATTTGTTCAAACAAGGATCTCCATTAGAATTGCACACTGACGCAAGCAGCCATGGTTTTGGTGCTGTATTAATACAGAAAGGAGATGAAAAATTTCATCCTATACAATATATGAGTAAGAAAACAACTCCTCAACAAGAAAAGTATTGCAGTTATGAATTAGAGGTACTCGCAATAATCGAAGCCCTAAAAAAATTCAGAAACTATCTGTTAGGTTCAAAATTCAAGATCATTACTGATTGTCAGGCATTTCAGAAAACGTTGAACAAAAAAGAGTTAGCTGCAAGAGTTGCCAGATGGGTTTTATTCCTAGAAGACTTTGATTATGAAATCGAACAGCAGATCGAATGAAACATGTGGATGCACTGTTCTGATCATCACTAGATCTTTAGATGGGGTAACAGCCCGAATTATCACTTCACGAGAGCAGGATGAACATATAAAAACAATAAAAACCTTAGTTGACAAGGGAGAAGAAAACGGTTACTTCCTTAAGAATAATGCGTTATACAAGTGGGAAAATGGAAGAGAGTTGCTAGTAGTACCTGAAGAAATGCAAAATGAAATCATTAAAAAGATGCATAACAGAGGTCACTTTGCTGTCTCCAAAACAGAAGAATACAGTCCAAGTCCAAAACAGAACAGAGTTCTACATTCCAAAATTGAGAAAACAAGTCGAGACGGTAATAGCAAACTGTATTGACTGCATTTTACACAATAGAAAACGCGGTAAAGCCAAGGATTTTTGAATCCAATTCCAAAAGAAAACTTGCCCTTAAGCACCTACCATATTGATCACATTGGCCCATTGCCATCTACAGACAAAAGATATCAGTATATTTTCACAGTAACAGATGCTTTCACGAAGTTTACATGGTTTTATCCTGTTAAGTCTACATCAGCCAAAGAAGTCATAGACAAACTGAAACTACAACAAGTAGTGTTCGGCAATCCTTCAAGAATAATATCAGACAGGGGTCTGCATTCACATCCAAAGAATTTGAAGAATATTGTGCAGAGCAAAGTATCGAACACATAAAGATAACGACCGGATTGCCTAGAGGGAACGGACAGGTCGAAAGAACGCATGCCATCTTGATTCCAGTCCTGTCAAAACTCTCTAAAGAAGACAGTTCAAAGTGGTACAAGTACGTAGCCGACGTACAGAGGATCATCAATAGTTCTACCACAAGAAGTACGAAATTCACTCCTTTTGAATTATTGATAGGAATTAAAATGAAAGATAAGAATGACTTAATTAAGGAGATATTAGAAGATTAATATATGAACTACATGATGAAAGAACGAGAAGATATGAGAGAAGAAGCGAGGAAAAACATCATGAAAATTCAAGAAGAAAATAAGAAACAATTTAATAAGTGTAGAAAAGAATCAAAGAAGTATAAAGTTGGTGATATAGTAGCAATCAAAAGAACCCGATTCGGTTCAGACTTAAAGCTGAAAGAAAATTATCACGGACCTTATAGAGTATCGGTTGTAAAGCCAAACGATCGCTACGAAGTAGAAAAGGTAGGAAATCACGAAGGTTCAAATAAAACATCCAGTGCCGCCGAGTATATGAAGCCTAGGGGAAAATGACTTCAGTCGAGGACGAAGACTTAACCACTAAAAACTTGGATAAAGCAAGAGAAACTACATTTGCCTATGACGACTGATCTCTAGGCAGTAGCGGATCCAGGGGAGGGGCTAAGGGCCTTCAGCTCCCCCCCCAAAAAGAGATTGCTCAAGGGTAACATTCTGCTTTATTATACATGTGGGATCAGATGAGTCACTGACTCCAATAAACTCACTGGTTTTATTTAAAACGAGACATTTCATGATCTTAAAATGCATAGAAAAAAGTTGCACGCGCAAAATTTATTAACTACGTGAAAATATAAAGATTGGGTTGTTCTATAGATTTTGAGTGTGTATAGCATAAGTGCTGTTTAGCCAAAAGTGCTTGTTTGATAATTAAAAAATATTTTTTTTTATTAGTTTGTTTATTTATGTAACTGTAATCAGCCTTCAGCTTCCTACAAACATTTTAAATACATAGCTGCCAACCTTAGAGAATGAAAATTAGGGAGATTTTCGAAAAAATTAGAGAGATTTTTAAAAAATTAGGGAGACTTTAAAAAACCCTTGTTATCGATGAAAAAACTCCATGTACACATGCGTAATATATCAGTAACCAAGAAAATTACATATAGAAGAAAAATGTATAGTTTAAAACATTTATTAAAACAGCCAATTTTAAAATGCGATACTTTTTTAAAGAAATAACAATTTTTTAAACAGTAAGTACTTTTGAACTATTTGCATTCATGGGCGCCGGCAGCATTGGGCAAGGGGGGGGCACTTGCCCCCCCCTGGATTTTTGCAGGCATGAAAACAGCTGAAGAGCAAAAAAGAGGAAATACACGTGGACATATTTTCCAGCAAAAAATTGAAAAATTTACGTGCACGTATTTTCAGGCATATATAACAAGGTTGATAATGCAAAAAAATGGAACTGGGGAATAATGTGTGAGCTTAAATTCAACCACTGTTAAACTAAACGGTGTACTAAACAATTTCTACCATTTAAATTTCAACCACAAACAAATTGACTGTGATCCTGAAGAAAATAACTATGCACTGTAAATGTTTAATAATCAGTTTTGGATATACAATATTTATTAAAAGAAAACAGGCTAAAATTATTTAAAATAATTATCTTAAGTAATATCGTAAAATCCTAGATCAAAACAAATCATAAGTCTCACATCCAAATTTCAGACTATTCTCTTGATATGAAAATAAAATTAAAAATTGATTCTCAAAAAAAAAAAAAAATATATATATATATATATTTTAAGACCTATCTTTTTTTTTTTAATTTTGATCAGAAATGGAATGAAAAATTATATATATGGCATTGGCATTTTCTAAAATAAGCATTCAAATGGTAGTATAAAAGTGAAGTTTTCTTGTTTTATTGGAAAAAGAATAATTATTAATAAATGTCTAAATATTTTCTCAGGTAAAATTTTAGAATCTTAGCAGTCTATCAGCACACAGAAGTGGAACTTATGACAGGGACATATATTCTGCTCCTTCCTACATTAGCTGCAAAATACCAACTCACAAGATTATGCTTTTTAAAATTAACTGTAAAAATAATTACCAAAGAAAAACCTGCACATGAGAATAAAACGAAATTGCGATTTTCCTGATTTTAAAATTGAAGGGAAAATGATTCAGAAATCAATAAACGTATTATGAAGAAAATAATACTTTTCTGTTGAGTTGAGTTACTAAAATGCCTTAAATTTTAATTTAACAATAGAGTGTTAAAAACTCTGTTTTACATCTTGTTTTTAAAATTATTCATTTACCAAAAGGCTGCAAAAGTTCAGTTGGCAAATATGGAACCCGGAGATCGGGGATAGTTAGTTACCATAATTTAGCTAGTATAGTCCGCGGACTATGCATGTCAAAAGGGATTTTTTTCCAGGACACGGACTATCTGGCTGAAATAAATTTCTTATGCAAAAAAATTTAGTATATTGATCTTGCTTTTTGATCTGTAATTAGCGCGCAAGCTCCGGTGAAGCCGATGCTAACAAATTTATTTCTGTAGAAAATACAGCACATAGATGCATTTCAAGTGACGGCACGTCGGCATGCAGGGAGCATTTGATTCCCCCCCCCCCCCCCATTATGTCATTTAAAGCATCGACGTAGTTACAGGTGCGGACAAGCTTCGTGAAACCATTTTAGAAATATTTCAGTCCGATATGCAGAAGAACCAAATTTATGAATACAAGAATAATTTATGTAATACGGAGGAAAACGGGCCTTCACAAACGGAGATACCGACGCCGTGTCGTCATCGCGAAGGTTGTTGTTTTGTCTTCACTCTGCGAGCTGGCTAATAAAGCAAGAGAGCGAATTCTGCTGAGACGTTAAAACATGACTTGTGTCGCCTCAATTTCTTTCTTTTTTTCCAATTGCGAGGGCGAATTTTTAATAAAGAGCATTTTTAAATTTTATATTTCGTTACTTTTAACCCACAGAGAGTGTCAATTGAATGTTTAAAATTAAGTATTATGTGGCTTGACCCATGAGAATTAGTAATGATCTTTATCTTTTCTTTTTTTTTTTTTTCTTTTGGCTTGGTTATGTACATTTTCCTAAATGATTAATAAAAGTAATCTTTTTATTTATTTAAGGGGGCGATACGTCTTGCCTAAGGACAGATTAGAGTAATCGCCCCCCCCAACCCCTTTAATCCGCCCGTGGTCTTACCATTAGTTAACTTTTCACGAAGTTACGGTAAAATCCGCGTAACTGTTTAAAAAGAAAATGCCAAAAAAAAAAACCAAAACTCGGAAAATTTTGGTTTTCTTTTTCTTACGGATTTCTTAACATTAACTCTCCTTTTAAAAAAGCATTATTCTTTTATTCAGCATAAAATTAAGATGTGCACGTTTTAATAGCTATAAATATCGAAGTATTTATTTATTGGAATTATTATTAATAATTTATTTATTTAAGAAATAAAGTATATTTAAACTACCATAAATTATTTTACTTCCTTTGCATGTTGAAGACCTAAAGGAATACGACAAGATTTATATTTTAAATACCATTACTAAAAGCTGCACTTTTATATAAGTTTTATTTGCCGTGCAGACAGTCAGTTTGCTTTATTTAAACAAAAATTCCAGTTTAGCATTCATAAAATGTCTGGAAGTTCTCGTTCGGCCGACGATTTTTTCAAAACCAAGCAAATTTTTGGATCCGAAAATGACCACAAACATTTCGTTTACAATCCAAGTTTTCTAAGATATTCGCTAACACCTGCCATTTTCTCCATAATCCACAATAGAAGTGTCAGTTAAGCTGGTACGTGTTCGTGGAAAAAATTTATAGATTCATCAAGTGCGCAAAACAGCAATAAAAACACGTCGCGAGTAACAATAGCTTTCCAGTGGCGGTAACAATAGACAACGGTTTTCCAGTGGCGAAAGGTCTCGATAGATAATTATTGTTGTGTAGTAGTTTGCCAAGTACATAATTATGTATCAGATGCTTTTCGAAACATCGAGGATCTAAAATAAGAATTTGCCCCTCTGAACTAAGTTTTGAATTTACGAACTCGGAAATCAGTAACATTGCACTCTAGCTGACTTTAGTCTAGGTGCAGTGTGAGATGCAGTGAAAACGTACATCCCAGGCGCGCATTATCGTCCTCTTGTTACTCTGCTATGTCCGATAAGAACGTTGTCGATTTAGGACATGTTTTGCTTTAGGTTCGGTAATCACTGTTGTTTTCCCTTGCTTTTTTGTTCTTTAATGGTAACCATACTTTTAAGTAATCTTTGCCCTCTGGAGTAGTCTTAGCGAAGTTTCTTCAGTTTCTGTCGTTAGCATTTAACAAGTTCTGTAAATTTTTTTCAAAAATTCATAAGTACATAAAACATGGGAATAATTTGGAAAAATTCGGGAGATTTATAAACTTTTCGGGAGTTCGGGAGATCGTTCTGAAATTCGGGAGTCTCCCGAAAAAATCGGGAGGTATGGCAGCTATGTAAATAGCTAAAAGGATCATGTTTCATTACTTAGCCCCTCCCAAAAGCCTAATACATTGGTTTAGACTAAAATTTTGATTTATAATACATTTTAATTGAGTGAAATAAGCTTTTTAAAAAATGTAACCCCTACCAAAAAAAATTTCTGGATCCGCCACTGTCTCTAGGAATGGGTTGTGGCATAAATATAGTTTCACATTGTTTACAAGAAAGTAACTATTTGTTTGAAAGAAGTGTCCATGTTCTAAATAAATTTCTTGTTTTTATGTATGTCATTTATTTCTACCGAACCCTGATGTTCATTTTTAATGCATTAGAATGTATTTCTAGCTCTGTTCACATGCCATGACAGTTTTAAGCATTTGAAATTTTTAAAAATAATAAATAGTAAAATTTCCATTCTATAATTTATTTTGAGTTAAATGTAACACATAAAACCTTTTATTTTTCCTTTAATGCTTTTTTAAGAGAACCAAGTCATTTTTCAGGTCAGAATGACTTTTTCCAGTTTGTATCTTATACATTGTCATACTTAATCCAATTTTTAAAAAACAGTGGGAGTAATTATGGCCATGAATTTAAAAATATTAAACTATTAGAAAAGCATATTGGAAGCGGTTAAATATACAGCCAACATACTTTTTTACAATGGTATAAACTCGCATGTAGCATTGTGAGGCAAAATGTTTTCTACTGTAATAAATATTTTCAAATAGATCGTATCTTAATTCTAGGGAGGGGGCAATTGCCCTCTCTTACCCATAGTAAGCTCCACCTATGCCTTTTAATATGAATTAGCATCCCTTAAAGAAAATCGGGTGATATATAAATATAACACCGTATTTCCAAATCTGTTAACTGAAAATTTTGATTACTGTTATTTATTTATGGCTGTTTTTTTTTTTTTTTTTTTTTTTTTTTTGGGGGGGGGGGGGGGGGGTTAAAGCAAAGATATATCGTTTGTAACGTGATTAAACTACATAACAAAGATTTATTATCATTTCAAGTGTAACATTTCTTATTTCCCTCCTTATCTTTCACAAAGGGCTTTACTTGCAAATATCATTTAATCTTTTTTTTTTACTAACACAAGCTATCCAGAATTTTTACTTATCCTCATTCAGTATTACGACGTTACACACATTTTCATTTCATAGTTTAATACTAGTAACTCAAATTCAACTTATGATCTGTAATCTCAGAAATCCATTATCCACAATCACCACAGATTCTAGACTTTCTACAGTGTTTATCCTTTTGCTCTGTGATGTTTGTGCCACTCGCCAGATGCCTGCACACCTAGAAACTTATTTTAACCCAATCAGTCAAATTTCATCAAAGTAGAATGACAAACTCTTTTTTTCTCCAAGACAATAACTTTCAGTTCTACGGAAACATACAATAAGAAATGGATGAGTGGGGGACGATGACACAAAATTTTCTCCCCTCCCTAACAGAATCAGGGAAACAATTGGAATGTTCATTGAAAAGTAGAAAAAATAAAGAAACACAGAATGAGTTTAGTGCTTGGTTGATGTATAAGTAAATTTATTAACATACTATAAAAAATTGTGCGTAACAAAATTTGTCTTATGTACATATTATGTATTAAATAACATGTCTTTGTATATTAAATTAAACATATATATTACATTAAACATTTGTTTTAACATATACACACATTATACATTGAATAAATATTTATCTTTTTATATCTATTAAAATAAATAAATACAATTTCTTTGGCTGGTGCTTAGGAGGATAAGGGGATGCTTCATGTACAGTGAAACATTGGTTCCTTCCTCCATTAGCTTAAGCTCCTTTATAGGCCCCTTGTTCTTTGCTGTTTGTATTGTTGATACTTGATGTACATAATGCTGTTGTTAGTCTATATAGTTTTTTCTTTACGTTTCTGCAGAATGGGAAACAAGCTAAACTTTTCTGAAAGTTAAATGCATACAATTACTTTACAACACATAATGTAAATAAAAAAGTTAGCTGAAAAAAATGCTTCATTTTATATCTCTAAAGAATACTTTTAATAACGTATAACTTTTCTTTGATAAAATGCTTTATGATTTCATTTCATTTCATTTTTTTTTTCCCCTGAAAAAGCAAAATGTTATCATGTAACACAATTCAAGGAAGAAATATCTGATATGGCATCTTTTCAACATTTTCCAACAAAGTACTTATGCTTTTGGTTTGTCTGTCTCGCTTTTAATGACTCTAAATGTGCATCAATTGCTATGAAATTTACAGATGTTATTGCTACGTATCCCATTGAAAGTGCAAGTAGCATGAATAATTGTTTCACAGGAGAACTTAAAAGAATTCTAATATATGCTTATGGGGAAAAAAAACCTCAACAACAAAATACTATTGTAGAGTAATGAAATACTGGCAATACATTTGTCTGGGTAACATTTTATTGATTAAAGTTTCAAGATCAAAGGTTAACGCAACTGTAAGAAGAGCTGTTTAACATGTGAAATGCTGATACTTGTTAAGGTGTATTTGTCAGAATTTTGAATGCATGCATGCATTCATTCATTGTATTGTACAGGTCCCGGTAGTCAGTTTGTGGGATGGAGTTCTATGCCTGTTGCACTTGACTGGTCAAATCAGCAAAGATAATGAAGTTTTTGTCCAATGATGTCTCATCCCGTGCTTGACTGGTGAAAGATCTGGTAATCTAGAAGGCCCAGGGAACATTTAGACACTGTGGAGCATGTTGAGTTACAACAGTAATAGACTGGCATTCAAATTTGCAATCAGGGTGCTTAGGATAACCATGATAGTACTCCTGCTATCATCTGAAATTTATTTCCAAACCAAAACTCCTAGAGTATGTCCAGCAGGGTTCCCGCTAGAGTGTGAGAATCTCGCATAAATTTCTTAAATCTTGCGCAAAAAATATTACAGCGCGAGGTATTCTCGCACTGCAAAATATTCGCCACCTGCGCGAGATTCTTGTACGCTGTTTGAAAGTTTAAAAACGCCAGTTTATAAATACAAAAACTTGTTTTTACTTTACTACTGTCGGATAACGAGCATGCTGCGGCCGCAACGAAGTATGTTTTGTTTTTGTATATGTGTCTATCGTATATGAGTTTTGAGATTTTCATCTGTTTGTTTTTTTATATACCACCACAATTCATGGAATTATTGATAACTTCTGGGAGTTTGAAATTTGGACCCCCCCCTTTTTCGTTCTAAGTTTAGTTGTTGTTCACAGTAAGAGTAAATCAACTTTTAAGAAGACCCCCTAAAAAAAATTGAAAAGAAGCTGAAATTTTCCGGTTAAATGCCGGATAATCTAGCTTATACTGTAGTAAGAATTTGAACTTAACTATATCTGTTTTAACTTTGTCACACATATTTGTATCTTACCAACTTTGTAGTACTATAATATTATTTATAATATTATATAAATATTAAGTTATTTTATATAATTTTATTATACTAGATAAAATATTATAGTTAATAATTCTTTTGCTTAGTTAAACTCAATGCGATTCTTTGAATAAATTTGAATATTCATTAACTTTGAATATCCATTAACAATTCAAGTGCAAATTTCAGTGCACTTTCAAGTGCAAATTTAAGCAATCTTATTAGAATAGCAGATGGAAATATCAATTTAGAAAGTTTTCCATATGATGAAGCTGTAAAATTTTTTAATGAATGGAAAAATCAGTGTTATTGAAAAAGTACTATAAATAAATAAAATGATGTTAAACAATATTTATGTTCTCACTTAACTTTCAGAAATCTCGCTCAAAATTTTTGGATGGGTGAGAAATCTCCCCCAATTTTTTTTTCTAATGGGAACCCTGATGTCCAGTTTGTCTAGGCTGCAGACAAGTTGACTGTAGGCTTTCACTTGGCCTCCTAACTAACGTACTGTCATCACTAGCACCAACACAGAATTGGCTTTCATTAGAAAACACAACAGGTCTCCCCCACCATCATCCTCTAATGATCTCTAGCTTGGCACCATTGACGTTGCAAACAAGTGGTTTGGAGTCAGTGGAATACACATTACACGGCGCCTAGCTTGGAGCTCTCTTTGAATTAAGTTATAACAGTTCATTGTATCGCTGTGTTGCCAACTGCAGTTCAATGTGCTAGTTGTATGTTACAGCAATCTGTCCTCTCACATGACAGATTCATAGCATATTCGTAGTGATACTAGTAGCACTACACTGATGTGCCTAGCATGAGATTTGAATAGACAACATCTTTCAGATATATAAACACACCTACCAAATTTCGTTTACCTAATAACGCTTTTCATGCTGGGATCCCCCCCCCCAATCAGTGTATTAGGCTGTATATATAATCATTGCATTTGAGGCATATTTTACAGGTGTAAATTACTTTTAAAAAATTATGCATGCTATTGAAATTTATAAAATATTCAAAAATATATTCATAGTTCTTTTACAAAAAATAATTTAGATATGTTTATGACAGCTTATTCTCCATGAAAAAGAATAGAAGCAACTGTTAAAGGGGGGTCTCACAAAATTACATTAATAAAGCTTTTTGAGGTTATGCACGAAATCTCGCCAAATGGTCACGAAGCGTGGCAACCTGTATTACTGCTTATTATGTATTATTAGCTTGATCTTATAGTGTCAGTCATGTTTTAATGCTAACCACTGAGAATATAATTAATATTAACTGGCAAACTAACTGATAATTCATTCTAGCCTTAATTAAAACTGAAACTAGGCTGAGAATCTCAAGGTCATCTTTTATCTCTTTAAGCTATAAAAGTACAGACTACACAAGTTTGTCATCTTATCAAATACTATTTATGAATCTTAAACTAAAATTTAGAAAAAATGTAGAGATAGCAGCCCCAAATAGAAGTAAGTACTACATGAAAGATCAAGAATTACAGTTGTTTTTTGAGCACCAGTAGCCAAAGTAAATTTTACCAGATAATATTTATATACAAATAAAACCTATTTCCAGAAATTTATACAACTTTTGGGTAAGTTTCTAAAGGGTAAGTCT
This sequence comes from Cheiracanthium punctorium, assembly GCA_038373885.1. NCBI lineage: Eukaryota > Metazoa > Arthropoda > Arachnida > Araneae > Cheiracanthiidae > Cheiracanthium > Cheiracanthium punctorium. The sequence continues at coordinate 142,150 of JAWZYV010012104.1, forward strand.
AAAATTTTAAGTTAAAAATGATGTTTCCTTATGTGGAACTTTTTTAAAAAGCTTTAAAGCATGTCACATGTTTCTCAATTTTTCATTAAATATCTATTTTTTGTTTATTTATTGTTTTGTTTATTTTGTTTATCTGAAAGATGTTGTCTATTCAACAGCTCTTTCATTATAAGAACAGTTTGAAGTTTATATTTAAAAAAAATATTAAAACATCTATCTTCATAGTATCTTTAAAAAAAAATTATGTCAAGTACCAAAACTCTCAGTTCCGAGACATGCAGTCAAAATAGCTCAGACCTCAAAGTGTTAAACTTACCTTACAGAATCTTACATGATACATCATAAATAGAAGCAACTCCTTGCATCCTTTGCAATTTCCTTGTTTGCGTTTAATTACATGGTCAATGTGTATTTTATAAACTTGACAACATTCATCCTCACAATTTTTATCTTGGCATGACCATGTGTGATTTTCAAGTTGTTTGAGTACTGTTGGTCCATTTTCCTTACAAACAGCAATCGTCTGTTTATCGGCCCCTAAAGTATAAGTCCACTTTCTTTCCATCGCATGCTCATGTTTTTCTGGTGAATAGCATTTAATGCATAAGTCATAATCATCCTGAAAAAAGAATTAAGACAAAAACTATTCAGTCTTTAATTTTTAATAAACAGTAGCTAAAAAATTCTAGACAAATGAAGTAAAAGCAGAAGGTCTTATGAAGAGCTAACCTTAAAAAAAAAAAAAAAAAAAAAAAAAAAAAAAAAAAAAATCTAGATAAGATAGCTTTATACAGTTGAAGCTTGTTTTTATGAACCTCTTTTTTTAAGAACACTAGCAATTTTATGAACTAGAGAGTGGCCCTGAATACATTCCCATACAAGATTTGACTGAATTTAGTGAACTTTAGATTTTACGGACTATTTGAGTGGTCCCTACAGGTTAATAAAAACGAGCATTGACTATAGCCATAGAATTAGAATTACTAAAGAGCAATCTCTGCACAAACAGACTTGATCAGGGAAGTGATAGAACATGTTTGAGTTGAGTTATATCCAAGCGACATGGCAAACTTCTTGTACTTTATATTATTTTATAGTTTTCCCATGCTAGTCTGCCAGCAAGGATTTTTCCTAACTGTCTTCTGACTAATTCAATCTTTTGCTACTTCCATGTACAAAGTTCATTTCCCTGACATTCCAGGCTGACTTGTAGAGACCAAACCTTGAGGAAATCTTTAACATTGTGTCAAGGATGTACCCAGGGGGTCTTGACACCCCCCCCCCAAATTTTCGTTTTTGTTAATAAAATAAAAATGATGAAGTCTGTTTAAAATGCTGCATTATTCACAATTTGGACCCCCTCCAAAAAATTTTTTCTGGCTATTTCCCTACATTGTGCATAAGAATGTATTGAATGGCTACATTAGTTGAACATTTCATGTTAAAAAACTTCCAATTTATGTTTATTGTAGGAAAAACTACAAGAAACATAAATTGGGGTAGAAAAAATTGCTTACTTCACATGTAGTACAGTGGTATCCAATTCTGAGGCTACTTGTACACATATCACATGTATGGGTATAATTCCATTGATGATGTAGCTCATACAACATAGCCATTGTTGAAAATTTTGTTTTCCGCAATGCAGAAAACTCATAGTTCTCATTCGCACATAAACTCAGAAACCCTTCTCTACTCTCCATTGTATAATTTATTACAAGGGGATCTGGGTCCACTATGGGTGGCAGAGATGATGCTCCTTCCAGAGAGTGGAGGTACACAATGAAAAAATGCTACAAAAGGGAAGTGATCATGATTAAATTAACTAGAATTTATAAACATAGGTGTATGAAAAGTCAAGGACATACAGACTGAAATAAAAATTTGGGGGTGTCAAAAGTCATTTTTGGAGACTTTAACCCTTTCACGCGTGGTGTCCTCGCCGTGAGGACACCAAACTGACGTTTTGACTGTTGCCAGTCACGAAGAATAGATTGGATTTCTATAAAAATAGTTGCGGTGGACAGAGCTCCACGAGAATCCTTTACTTTTTAGCACGTAATTTCCCGTAAAAAATATTGTCAGGAATATTTTTAACAGCACTGACATCTGCTGAAAAATGGAAGAATGCGAGAACAGCTGGATAGATCGCCCAATGCTGAAAAAAGGGCAGTCGTTGCTATCGCTCGACTTAACTACCAGCAAAGATGGCGGACGATCGAAACGCTCATCGCGTGCCACAGATCTAGAGACCCTTTTTTGACGACAGGTCATTTTAGATACAGCCAGCTGTCGTCAAAAAAGGGTCTCTAGATCTGTGGCACGCGATGAACATTTCGATCGTCCGCCATCTTGCTGGTAGTTAAGTCGAGCAATGGCAATGGCTGCCCTTTTTTCAGCATTGGGAAAGCGCTACGCCTCAAAGGGTTAACACCAGTACAATTTCCTTTTAGGAGAAACTTGATAAAAAACTATCACACTGAAGGATCGTACCATTCTGGCATATATCCACGCACAAGATGATAGAAAAATACTGGGCCTTGGCAGTAAAAAAAGGAACTTTTGTGTACTATAAAAGTAATTTTATAAAAGGCAGAAGTATACCGGAAAGGGAAAATACAGCAAATTAATATGACATGACAGAAAGGTGCTTGAAGGGAACAATATGGTGTTTTATCCACATTTAGAAAACAAATGTGTCGAAAAAAAAAAGGAAGAAAATCTGAAATATTTTCAGATTTTAAATACTCTAACTAAAATGCTATACATTATAAGCTTATCATAATCCATGCGTCTTCAATATTTTCTACCCTTATGTTGGAAAGTATCTTCGCTTGGTTCGGTTTTGAAGCTTTCTTTCTTTCTTTCTTTTTTTTTTTTTGCAGCAAACTTGGCGATCAATTATCTAAAATGGCAAACCTTGTGCGACTTTCAAGATTTTAATCCCCCCCCCCCAACTCCAAGTTATCTGGGAAACACACGAGTAAAGATGTTCAACATGGCAGCTCATGTCTACAAAGTCGCATAGAAAAAATCTGTATATGAACAAAATAGCACCCTAGTGCTAACAAGGCGAACTTGCTCTCTCACCTCCCACAGGTTAAAGATCTAACATTGTCAGCTCCTTGAATTACAAAAAGTATATTCAAAACTGTTTAGACTATTAGATGAATGCAACATGATTTTTTTTTAACGTGCACAGTCAGGCAGGTAATAAAAAAAAGAAAAATGTACATGCCAGTCCACAATTTTTACATGCCCTGAGCATGTTGGATTTTTCGTATTCTGGCTTAAGGGGATCCGAAGTCAGGCTCATTATTATTTACATACTGTTATTATGTATATGAATTTGATCAGAGGTAGGAAATTGAAGGTCAACAGTATTCCCGAGTTACATCAAATTCAATTATTGCATTATGTTTAACGTATCCATTAAGTTTCAATTAAGGTTGAATAGAGAGTTGATGATGCTAGTTTGGTGCTTCTGGTTTTTATGTCATTTAGAATTAGTAGCTAATAAAAAATAACAATTTATAAGTTTGATACCCATATGTTAACCAATTTTTCTTCAACCACAGAATGCAAATTTCAAATCATGGACTGTCTTTTTGTTTCCATAATAGCGCAAATTATTTAATAATCCAGCATCTTCATCCCAATGCCATTTTATTGCCCAAATTTTTATTCCAATAAGAGCTAAATGTTTTTTATGATTTTTTCTAACAAGAGGTTGAAGTTTGCTAGGTTTTAGTACCTTTCTTTTTAATGTATTTGTTTTTAAACATCCCTAACTAGCAAATTTTGTAATTTAACTGAATCAGCTTAGATTTGCCACCAAAGGTTACTTTTTATTCCTTGGCAATTCAAGTATACACATAATCAATGATCATTACTAAGTGAAGTTGTCATTAAAACAGATCTTCATATATTCAATTTGGCAACCCTCTGCTTTAAAAGTACCATACTTGTCAGAATAATGTATCGAAAATGTCATTTTTCTTCGCCAAGGAAATAGCAAAACAAAAGAACTCCTGTTACAGAAAAAGAAGATGACCTAATTTACACAGCTTCAAATTCACAAATTAAACAGAATTTGGGGTCTGGTATCAATGTTAAGGGGTTAATGCTGATTATATAATAATTAAAGGCAGATATTGGAAAACTTGCAATTTGACACACACACACACACAAACAAACAAACAAACAAAAAAAAAAAAAACTTAGAAAACTTACGTTTTTGTATTTTCTCACAGCAGCCTTCACTCTCTGAAACAGATTTTGTTTTCTCATAACCTTTTTAGAATTTGGTTTTCCTCCATATTTTCCTCGACCCTAAAGAAAATAATTACAATTTTTAAAAATAAGGATAAATATGCTAAACATTTAACAAACAACAAAAAAGGTTACAGTGAAACCTGTGTATAGTGATAAATCTGGCTATGATATTCCCTTCCAATGAAATTTTTATTTACTCAGTGTATTTTGAGCCATTCAGTAGTAAAAATAGTATGGGGCTTAAAAAATGTATGCATGCAAACAAAATTAATAGATTTTTTTCTAATAAGTAACATTTTCTTGATAATGTCATAAGGAATTTAAATCTGTACTACTCCCTTTCATGCAAGTTTAAACTTTCCCTTTATTGAATAATGGAAAAGAAATGCAGTATAGTATACGAAGCCGGATTAAGCCCAATAGGGTCTGCTAGGCCATGAAAATCCTGAGCCCCCCCCCCCTCTTCTATGAAAATTGTCTATAGATGGACTAATTACTAATTTTTATGAAATAAATTTTTAAGTAATATTTTCTAATTATTATCTTGCATACATTCGGTGGAGATACACAATGAAGGACACTTAAAACAATTCATACATTTAAATTATGTAATTTTACTGATATAAATACGCATAAAAATATTTGCATATTTATATCAGTAGACTTCAGATTTATTTACCATTTACTTCTAATGAAGAGCAGGATACACCTAGACGACTCCAAATCACTTAGTAATGTGGAATCACTAGCATCTTGTGCATCAATAATCAATTTTTAAAAAGTATTCAACTACTAGTCAAATTTGTTAACTGTGTTTTGTAACAGTTTGTGTAATGGGTTTGACAGCCAAATATTGTATTAAAAAAGAGAATATTGTATAAGAGAAATTCGAATATATTAATATTAAAGTTTGAATTCTAAAACATTAATTATAAATTAGTTGATCAACGATTGTGAAAGATTAACTTAAATCAAACCATGCTAGAAAATATGACAAATACTTCCAGATTAAGAAACATTCAAAAAAGCTAGTGTTTAGTACAAAATATAATTAAAAACTGTTAAAAGTACACAAAAAAAATAACTGATCACTATGCATGTTTCGAGTAGAACAAAAGGTTGCCCCTTTTTCAGCTGACAGACACTAACTTCAGAAACGAGTCAAGTCTAGCTTTGATTTCAAATTTTATTTATTTAAAAGAATCCATGTGTCTTTCACGAAAATCATTCTGAAGTCTAATATGCTCAAGTTTTCTTTATATGTGTCTGTGCAAATGAACTGTTCACTTTTTATACATTTCTGTAGTTTGACATGCTGTAGATACACCTGTAGCATCATGCACACGAAATAGTATTTGTGAAAAGTTGGATTTCAAGCTACACCTGTTTTTCTCAATATTAGTTTCATATTTACTAAAATCTATCACGTACACATATTTACTTTATTGTGCATCTTGTTTACATCAAAGAAGTTTATTCTTTAAGATTATCCTCTCTCAAAACAGAATTCCTGGATCTACTACTGAGCCCCTCCAATTATTTATGAAATTTTTAAGTTTTTTATGCATTCCCTTTCATTTAGGATACAAAATGATAATGATTTATGTTAAGATTGACAGTAAAAATTTAAATAAAGTTTTAATTAAAATGTCCTTAAGTATTGAATACATTTTTATCAAAAATAATACTATTACAGGGTGTCTACCAAATTTCTGAAAGTCAATTTCCGGACTTTTGGGAGGTCCCGGGAAAAAAATGCACCAGTGCATTTTACTTTGGGAAATTGCACAATGACCTCTCCCTTGTCTTTATATTTGCATATTTGTAAAACATCTTGAAATCAATTTTAACTGAAGTATACAGGATTAAGCTTTCATCAATTGAGAAACAGAAGTAGTCGCACTTTCTGATAGAATTAACTAACTGTTCTTGGAAATAGGGTCCTAAGCCGTAAGTTACCAAGTAAGCTCCCGTCACGATTGATGAGCCCCCATTTTTCCCTCCTTATACAAACATTGGCGCCCATAGGAATTTTTCTAGAGGGGGGCAAATTTCAAACTTTTAGCAAATTTAGTTCTGTTTTCGCCATATGTATACATCATGAGACATTAACCTAAAACTCTAGGGGGGGGGGGCAAGTGCCCTACCTTGCCCCCCTTATGGGCGCCCATGTATACAAACACATCGTTAGAACATGTATACAAACACATCGCTTTCGCGGTTCGAAAAATGTGTTACAGTTGCTTTTGGTTTCTAGTCTGACAATTAGAGAGAAAGCGTAAAAAAAAAAGGACACAAAACAGAAAAAAAAATGATTCTTTTATTGAATTTTCCCGGACCCATTATCTAATTTCCCAGTTTTTTCCCCGACTTTCTGGACCCATTTTCCAATTTCCCGGCTTTTTCCAGACTTTCCGGATTTTCCAGAGCGGTAGACACTCTGTATTATAGTATTTTTTATCACAAACAGGTAAGAGCTACATTAAAAGTTATGGTATCAGTTATTTATTTAAAAATATGATTTTGCATTTAATTTGAAGTAAAGGGACAGTCAAATTCCATGGGGAGGAGACGTGCTGAAAAAAAAAATTTTTTTGAGTGTATCTTCCACTCATAGATTCAGGTATATCTATAATAGATCCTTGCCTTTTAGGCTTTACTTTCATAAGCTGTTAAAAAGTGGTTCCCAATGTAACTTAACCCGCGGAACACTTTACTTCCCATTTACCCATGGACCACTTAAAAGAATTTTTTAGCAAGGGGGGGGGGGGGTGGAACTGAAATTTAAAATTAAAGGACAAAACTTTTTGCAAAAAATAACAAAATAAAAAGTTCCAAAAAGTGCAGAAAATAATCATTTCCGCTCACTCAAAGATGCTGATAATAGTTAATCAACCCTGTTTACATATGCTTATAGCCGAAGACAAAAGTTTGGCTGAGATGTTACAATATTTGATTGAATTGTATTTAATATTGTTCTCTCCCATATTTGCAAGAATTATGAAACACTTTTTTTTGTAAGTTCTCTAAAAAACTAAACACAATTACGCTTTTTACTTCTTTTGCTTCATGAAATTATGAAAACACAATTACTTTTTAAACACCCACTCGCGTCATGGACTACCAGTTGGGCACCATTGTGTTAAACGATAACTTTTGCAGCTGTACTCTTACTCAACTGCTTCTTTTAAAACCAAAAATAAACTAAAAATGATTGCATTTCATTAAAAAAATAATTCACTGAGGGGGCTCCTTTTCTACTATGCAATTATTTCCACTGTCTTAATAATAACCACTGCCTCCAGCCAATTAATCCCACTCTCTTTTAACAGTCTGAATCAAAGATTTTTTTTTTCCCAGTTGACACAAAAAATTGATTTATAATATCATTAATATTCAAATTCTCCAAGACTGTATTACTAATTCTGACTTAATTCTCCAAGACTATATAGAATACTGAAAACAAGAACTCTTGAACATCCTAATGCCTCATTTACATTTTGTTACTCACTTCCAAGTCATTAAGGAAGGCAAGTGAGAAAATTCTGAAAACCCGAATAAATATAACTCTCCCCTCCACAGGTCTTCCTCTGATTCATTCCTTGAATTCTGTTCTCCTGTATGCATATGCCCGCTTTTTCCAACTTATCTTTTCCCTCGCACAGCCTCTGGTCAGCAAGTTAACGCTTTGAAGACGGGCAGTCGATTTTTCAACCAAGCAGTAGATCACCTTAAAGGATGGGCTTGGTTCATATTTCGACCAACTAATGCTTTCCCCCTCTGTAATTGTTAACCTGTACTGGACCGACAGGGAGAGATGTCAACATCCATCCATCAATTCAGTTGCACCCCAGTTCCTGAAAAGGAAAATATACGTGTAAAGGTAATCCCCTTGTTCAAGAAGTTTGTTTTACTTCGGGGGCGGCAAAGAGCAATCCATCAATGACTGTTGCACAAATAGCAGCTTCAGCTAGAAGTCACTGAAATGGGGGAAAGCATTTTTCGGATGCTCCCGTCCTTCTGAAACAGCACGGCCAAAATTTCAACGCCGGGAAAAGGTTAAAAAAAAAAAAGTGGAAGGGCTCTCCTTGACCTCTGCCCCCAGGATGGAGAGGCTCATCTCGCTTTATAGAGGAAATCTTCACAGCTACAGATATTGCCAGTTTATCATTCATTAATGCAAAGTCATTTTATATGAACGGAGAATCCATCAAAAAGTTCCATTACAGCTTTAAAAATAAATTCATTTGATTTATTATTGTGGGGACCCTGAAATGGTCAGTGCCCACAGGCTGCAGCCTACTCAGCCTAATGGATAATCTGGCCCTGATAGTATACACCAAATGATAAAGATAAGTAATGCATATATCCTTTATGCTTCACCTTTAGAAAATCAGTTTACAAGATGTACCTATTGAGGATTGGATGTTTCTTTATATTATATTTTAGGTATCATTGCATACAGATTTCACAGCAAATTAAATAAAAGCAGGCTTACTTTGGTGATTGGAACACTTTCCTCTGCACTTACATCTCTAATGCAAGTCTCCATTTCACTAGGCCAATAGTCACCGTCAAAATAGGGCAGATCTGATGCACATTTTATTTTCTCTTTTTTTACAAAACTGTCCATATCCTTAAAATAAACAAATGAAAAAATTATAAGGCTACAGTTAAAATATATAACACCAGTTCTGATGGGTTCCAAAGTGGTCTATTTCATTACACAAGCATACCTACCAACATATAAAAACATTTATTTGGAGCAACTTAGGAAAATTTCCAGAGTTTTGAAAGGTCTTCAGGAGCAGATCGTGATGCATTTTTTAAAAGATTTATCACAAATAATTAAGTTACAAAGTAAGTAAAAAATTAACTGAATAATGCATCAATAATTAACTAATATCATAATAATCAACATACAAATATTAATCAACATAATAATCAACATACAAATATGAGTATTAAAGTCACTCCTACATTTAAACTCGTATGGCTATGGATCTCTTTAATAGTAACATATTTACGGAGATGATACGGCAGAGTCGGAGCAATTGGCAGGTATGCACAAGGTTACTCTAGGTACTCAAGGTATCCGATAGTGGTTTAGTCGCTAAGTTTGGTTCCCATAACACAGTGTTGGTAAGAACACCGAAAGTGAAGTACTGCCAACCTTGGTCAGTGCCTGGGAGAGTGACAATTTTTAGTTGGATTGCTGTGGGATTGTATATGCTTATGGGAGCTGGTGCATACAAAAACTGTTTATAGTTCTCCAATGTCCTCCAAACATAGCTGCCAACCTATCTCGACTTAAAACAGGAAGATTAGGGTAAAAAAACAAGAAGATTCCCTGGAAAACAGGAAAGTTTTTCCTAGTCAAGTTTAAACCATACAAAAAACAAATTTGCTAAACTTGATCATTTTTGCGAATAGCTGTTACAAGCAGCATCTGCTTGTTTTGGCCCAAGTAAGGAGTTGCAGCTTTAATGCCAAATTTTGCAAATCAATCTTTTCTTTTTCATCCACGATGATTCCAGAAGATTTAATTCTCACATATATTTTTCCGTTATTCTGAATAGTAAACACCTTTCAAAATCATGGACCAGCATGATCGGCAGAGTTGACTGGTAAATTGTGCTTTATTAAATAAACACTCGGTACTTAACTGATGTGTGTGTCACATACAGTCATAAAGCAATTTTAAATTTTACTACAGACTTCCTTTTTTAGTACTTTCAATTTTTTTTTCGATACTTCAGCAAATGTGTATGGGGAGTACAACTCTTTTGCTCAGCAGCCCCAACACGGGGGCAAGATAAGGAGGGCTGTGACAGATCAGAAAGGCTGTGTTCCAAATGTGAGAATAATTGAAATCTTCACACTTCTTACTTTAAAAATATCCTATCTTATTTTTTAACTTTTAGCAATATGTAAGGGAAAATGGCAGGAAACTAAAAAAGGGAAGATTTGATCTTCCTGCAGAAAGACAGAGGAAAAGTTCAAAATCAGGAAGTATTCCTGGAAAACAGGAAGAGTTGGCAGCTATATCCAAACAATACCTCTGGGGGTGTCAATACAGATGCTAGGTTCCTTACTGGAAATGCTTTCGAACTGGGAGACCACTGAGAGGGGAAAAACTTGTCTGCTTAATAGGTGCCCCCATAATGAAAAGGCACACATATCCAGCTCTTGTAGTGATCAAGAATACAGCTAGCAATAGACTCCGCCATTAAAAAAAAAATAATGGACTCTCCTCCCCAGCACTTTACGTACATTACACAAAGGTCATTTGAGCAGGTAGTGCTATGAGAGAGTAACACTCTTGACTCCTACTCCTGTATACAAAGTTTGGAATCTCTTACTTAGCAAACCTTTTATTTTTTGTACATCAATGCTACTTATAATCAATTCATTTAAAAGAAAAAGATTAAAACATAGATTTGAAAAATGTTAAACAATAACTCTGTTTATGTTTAAATCTCTAAAAATGTTCACTATAGTCTACAGTAAATCAATTCAATTTGAGGGATTACGACCAATTGCCTAATTGAGGGGAAGGGGGGTGTGCCCTCCATGGGGGTCTTTCTAAGGGGTCCTAACCCATATTTATGCCAAGTTTTGGAGAAAACCACAGAAAACTCCGAACAACTAGGTTAGTGGGACACGATCTAGGGCATAGTAAATCAATTTTTTTAAAACAATTCCATAGAAACTATGGAGAATCAAAAGGCACTTTGTAAAAAGTACAGCAAAAGCAAAACAAAAAGGATTTAAAACATACCTGTTACATCTTATGTGTGTGTTTTACAAAGTTTTTTATTTACCTTATTGTTTAACACCAGTATTTTGAGTGTTTTTTTCCATCCACATATATAATTACCTGAATGTTGAAATGTGTTATTGTTATAGTCATTTCACAAAGGTATTTTTAATTTTTTGCAGTTTAGATTGTCTTTGCCAGCAGCTCTATTATGGAGTTTTTTTAATATCATTAATTCAACAGTGTTGTAGTTTAAAAATTGCTAAAATGAATTTTGGTGAACAGAAAGTTGCTACCATGAGCATCGTGTTACTGAAAATTTTGAAGCAGGGACACATATTGAATTAAAGAGTTAAAAAAAGTTTCTCTTAAATTTCGAAACAAAAACAGATTATGTTAAAATCTACATTATTACTTTGTACTCAGTTATAATGCCTTCAGTTCTTCCCTTTTCAAGTAGTGCCCTGTACCAGGCTTGAAGTCTCTTAAGATCTGGCATGTTTTGTTCTGGCGGATGCCTGTAAAAAATATAATCCTGGTGTTTTTCTGGAGGACATGCCCAAAGTTGTGCCATTGTGTATCTGTAAAAATAAATAAATATTTAAATAAATAAGGCAACACAATTAAGATCATTTTACATAAAGTGACTTATAAAAGTTCCTATAACAAGCAATAGAATTGGTCATTTAAAAACCATTCTTATGAATTAATAAAAAACTGGAATTTTCATACTTGCCAATATAGTAAATATCTGAATCTTAAGATCCTTTTCCAGTACACAGGGATGAGAATGCATGATGATGAAAAAAGAAAAGTTTGTGAACTTAAATTTAACACTTTTAAAAAATTCTGATGCATAGCACACAATTTTTAAATCTTAAATTTCAACCACAAAGCAAATCAATTACTATTATTGTGAACAAAATAACACCCAAGCACTCAGGTACAAATAAATACCCAAGCAATTTTAGATAGAGAACACTCAATAGAAAAATAGGCTATCATCATTGATTTAAAAAGAGGATTTTAAGCAATTTCATAATCCAAGATCAAGACAAATCACAAACTTCATGCCTGAATTTCAAACTATTTTTTATTAAATTTATTTAAAAATAAAGTAACAAAGAAAGACTGACTTTTGGGTCAAACCTTATTTTTTCTGAAAACCTTAATCAGAAATGTAGTAAAAATATACAAATGCATCAGTTTTCTTTATCTCATAGTTTCTAAGCATTCAAATACATAATTAGAATTAAAAGGAAGAAAAATTCTTTGTTTAATTAGTAAATTAATAATAATTTTATAAATGTCACTAAACATTTTTCCAAATGAAATTTTAGAATCTTCTTAGTCCTACAGTACTTTGTTACACAAAGGAGGAAACAAGCCAGGAAGAAATGATCCTGTCTTGTTAGCTGCAAACAGCCAGAAAATCAAGTGTGAACAATTTATAATTGTTTTAAAATATATAAAATGTAATTTTTTTTGTGGTAAAAAATACTCCACAGGAGAATAAAATAAAATATAAAGATACAGCAATTTCTTTTATTTTCAAAATTGTGGTGGAAGAAAAAAGATAAAGATCAATAAATATACTAAGGGGAAAAGTACTTTTCTCTTTAGTAAATTTAATTATAAAACAATTATTAAAAACCGTATTTATTTTTACTTAACAGGAAAGAAAAGTAGATCCTTTTTTTTTATTCAGCCTATCAATCGAATGCAAATCTATATCCTTTTTAATTCACAGAATTAGTGTGACGATTTTTTAGCTTAGCAATCAAACTTTCAGGTGCATTTTAAATTAGAATATTTTATAAGTCAAAATAATCATTTATGTACTCATGTGAATCTTCCAACTAACTACTCCCACCCACAAAATTGCATTAATCCGTCGTTGGCAATAAATTAGCACAAGCCCAACTAAGTTGAATCCTGAGAGAAATAATATCACAGTAAATAAAATGGAAATAATGTAATGTTCCTTCTGCGGTCCAGTACCAGACTGCCAACGGGGTTGGGGACCACTTCTCTACAGCAGTGATCCAACTTTTTTCTTGCAAAACCCACTAAATTCCAAATGAAATTGGCAACCCTCCTGTGTAGTTGTGTACTAGTATATTATTTAAGGAAACTCCCTTCATACACCTCTCGAACCCCTCAAGGTTCCCAAACTATCATTTGGAAACCAATGCTCTAAACAATTTCTTTTTTAACTAAGCTTTCCCCAAAAACATTTCTGTATCTGCTATTATTACACACGTCACGTCAGATTTAGAGCATTTTAGACATACTGCAATTGAAAAATTATTAAAAATGCACACTTTGGATCATTTTTCAGATCACATTTCAATATTTTTAGATTTTCTCCAGATGTAACATGAATGTGTGTTGGAACCCCTTAGAAAGTCCTAATACCAAGGCACCCACCCCCCATCCTTGGCAGACCGCCTAACTTAGCATTGCCAAAATCACACAAACAATATTTTTATGGTTTTCAGTCAAAATTTACTAGTATCCAAGACTTTCAGTTAAAATTTCTTTACTATTCCGGGTTTTCCTTTACTGGTGGCAACTATGCATGCATGCACACACACACAAAAACCATTTTGAATTAATTGCACAATCATGATAAAATGCAATGGTTTTTTTGGTGCACAGTTTAACTGTCAGTATTATTAATGATATATTAAAGTAAACTTTTTTTATTCCAGTGATGCATATATTTCATATTCAAAATCATTTAAATTGAAAAAGTATTAAAATCATTCGAATATGAACAACTTTTTTTAAATAATCAAACATACCCCAATTTCTTTGCATGCTCCAAATAGCCAACTATAATTTCATGGTAGACGGTAGTCCTGAACTGTTTAGGGAGGAAGTAGTGAACACTATCTATGTAAGCAATATATACATGCCTTAAAGAAAAGAGAAAGTATCAATCATAATGCTGTTGTATAATGAAAATAAATGAAAGCAAGCATATATTATGGCTAATTCACCGTAACAATGGAATAAATAATTTTTTTTTTTTTTTTAAAGAACAATGTTCCTTTTACTTTAAAAAATCTTTTAACCCTTTCATATACAGTGGCTAGACATTCTAACCATAAAATCGTAACAGTTATGCAGCTCATTGCAAAAATTCAGAAGAATTCATCAACTTTCCTATATTTATTCACCAGATAAGATACCATATGAGTTTAGTACAAAAGGATAAAGAGTCAAAGTTTTTATTTATTTATTTAAAGATAAATATACATATGATGCTTAGACTTATATTTAAAATCAAGCATACTCCTATTATCAGGAGGTTAAAATTATCAAAAGAAAATTTTATTAATGTATTTCAAGAAAATTCTGTTAATATAATAGTATTTTAGCTGGATAATTTAACAAGACACACCCTATAGGCCTCGATCCCTCATGCAGATAATTGGCCTTAATCCCACAACACAACACATTAACAAGACACACTAATGTTACAAAGCTTCTTGTTTATTCTTGACACAAAATAAATTTTCAAAACACTTTTAGAAGAAGCATTCCACCATATCCTGTCCCGATGAACACAAGCATGATTTTTAAAATTATATGGCTTGTTTTTAAAATAACATCAAACAGAGCATAAATAAGTTCTCTCCAACAAAGAATTTCCTAAAAAGTTTTTCAAGGTTCATTCATTTTTTTAAAATTAAGTGCTTTTTCAAGAATTTCCTAGTTATTGCAAAAATAAAAATTAGATATGTACTGAAAGACTACTTCTTGCTTACATGTTAATATGTGTAGTAATACAATAACCTTATGACCTTACTACATCATGATAGTAATCCTAGTTAAGCTTCCTCCCTCTCCCTCTAAAATAAACAATGGATAACCTTTATACCCAAGACAGATATTGTTTCATATTCAATTCCACTGATAAAAAATTCAGGAGTTATGCAAGAGTTATAGAAGGCAAAATTAGTATTTTTTTTGAACCACTTCAAAAATTGACAATTCAGGAAAAAATTTCACACAGTTAGTTCACAAAGTTGTACTGTAAACAACTCCATAGTCTTCAGTACAAATGAACATAAAAACCACCAATCACAATCACCCACATAAACAATGAAGTACTGGGCATGTTTGGGGTTTTAAAAAAATCTAAACTTGTAAAAACTTTAATTAAAATGGAAGCGTTTTTCCATTTTAATTATGCTTTTAATTCAATGAAGAATACTGCAGGAAAACCAGGTTAAAAATTTAATATTCCAGGTGTTTAAACCACTTGTGCCTAGTGTTCTATTTTTGGAACACCTAAATTTTGGCATTTTTCAGGTACTCATAAAAATTTATAAATGTTATTTAATTTTCCTAGCCTTAATTTGTAACTATTTAATATCAGTTCTACAAAATACTTTGTCCAAGTAAAATGTAAAAATTTCACGTTTTAAACTCTTTAAAGAAGTTATCTGTTTATGTGATTAATGTTAGAAATTTATCTATTATTGCTGGCATTAAAGATTGGAGAAAGTCAGGCAAACAGTCTTGATGCATGTCTCAAAACAGTGCATGTCCTACTTAAAGCATACCTATAACTGCAACTGTTATGTCTGTTGTATTAAAAATAAATTACCTTGCATTTGGCTGGGGGCATTCAGAATTGTACTCTTGAACATGCATACCGAAGAAACAAATTTCTTCTCCATCAATAGTTTCGAATGCAAGGATCAACTTAGCTGTGTAAGGAAATTTCTCAGGCCATACTCCAGTATCAACAAACCTAATAATAAAAACATTTTAATGATCATAAAGCTGTCTCATGTAAAGCTTCTTTTATTATATTTCACCTCTTCCCCAAACATATATATATATGTAATAATAAAATAAACTTTTCTAATTTAACCTAATTTAATTTAATGTTATTTGAAAAAGCTTCTTTTACTCTTACTGTAAAGTTTGTTTCTCGGCCATACAAATATTACGCTCGGAGACGTTTTTTGGAGTTCCATAAATAGAAAATTGTTTATTCAGCAGTATCTTCGGTTTTCTGTGGTTTTTGTTAATACGTACTTTGAGAGCTCCTGGGTAAGCAGGTGTTTCTCATGTCTTGATTGACAATCTAGTTAACTAATTACGTTTGAGAGTAACGCCTTCCTGATCGTACTGCACCCTGCCAGCAGGTGTAGTAACTAAGGAGTATTTAAGCAAGAGCGCAGAAATTTCGAGAGCTTCGTCTTAACTTCGTGCTTAGCTTTTTAGGAGTTTGGAACGTAAAGCTTAGCTTCGAGCCTTTAGACTGCGATGTAAGAAGATAGCCACGGAACGAATAAGGTTGCCGGCCCGACTCCTGCCCTCTGTCTGAACTTTGAAATAAACTATTTAACCTAGAACCCAAGATTTGCGTCAATCATTCCAACAAGGAATGGCGTACGGCCCATTCATTACATATATATATATATATCAGGTATTAATTGCATTAAATACTTCTTTCCAGACATAATTTTACTGCTCACGCCACTACGAACATCACAATCTAGCATGCACAATCGTTAAATACATAAACATACACGTGCAGAGTGGAGTGGAGAAGCTCTGTAATTGATTCTGCGGAGCGTTATCGATAATCCCAATCGTCCTCTTTCGGAAATTCATGGGGAATCAGCGAGAAAGCTTGCAACGTTCTACGTGCTATGATATCATTACGAAATATCAGATTCGGCCAATAGCGAAGTTTCTTCAGTTACTGTCGTTAGCATTTAACAAGTTCCGTAAAATCTTTTAAAAAATTTATAAGTACATAAAACATGGGAATAATTTGGAAAAATTCAGGAGATTTATAAACTTTTTGGGAGTTCGGGAGATCGTTCTGAAATTCGGGAGTCGCCCGGAAAAATCGGGAGGTATGGCAGCTATGCACTTGCTGTTAAAACTAATAATTGTATTAGAGAAATAAAATGTTCTTTTTACTTTTGGAAGCAAATGTAATATTTTTAAAATCGAACAGAAGAGGTGGTGCTAAGGAAAAAAATTTCCAGAACTTTCAAGTTTAAAAAAGTCATCTATATATTTTTATAGCTATAGATATTTTAAGGCAAAAAATGTTGATACATACCTTTTTTTCATAAGAGGCAGTACTTCAAAAAACTTTTCTGAACTTGATGTCACTCTAATAGTCACATTCCCAGCACCAGAATTGCTTCTAGTCAAGAAATTATTGACACGTTCTTCAATGTGATCTCCTAGTTTAGTTTTAGGCAAATCTGCAAAGAAAAAAATAGTAATAAATTCACAGCTATTTAGAAAGGAATTAACAACAGTTTAAACACAAACTGAATTAGCAAAATTCTTCTATAACAATACTCTACAAAGCAGCAAAATTGCCTTTGGCGCTAGCATTTTTATCAAATTTTTCAGTTTTTGCTGATTTGAGATAGTTAAATTTCTAACATCAATTTAATGAAAGACTGATAGCTTTCCTCTAAATTATCTGTCACATAATACACTGGTATTTATAAATTTAATAGCATGTCCACTACTGTTTGCAATTTTTAATCTGATAGAACAAAGCTTATCAAATAAAACACATAAAGTGCAGAAGCTAGTCATACCAATAATTAAACCAAACATTTACTGTAAAGCAAAAAATAAATTTAAAATTCTTTTATAAATAAATTGCAGGAAACTTTATAATACATACAATTTACTTATTCAAAGATCTGTTCACAGAATTTTCAGGAATGTAAAATAACATAAAAAATATTTAAATAAGCATTTACACGATGGTATTATACTCACTTTTAGCAGTAAATATATTCTCAGGCCTTCTTTCACCTCTAAGGTTTAAACACCTTTCACAAGTATATCTAAAATAAATGCAACAAAACGGAATAATTAAACAGAGATAAATAGAAGAAATAAAGAAGAATCATAAGTAAGGTCCCTAATCTAATACTGAAATGAAAAAAAGATATTTAAAAATAACCCTTTGCAAGACCTTGCAAACAAATAAGTCCTTTCTCCAATTGATCAAAATGTTAACTTCTTGTATGAAAAGGTGACAGATTTGTATTTTTATAATCATCTTGATAGATAACCTAAATTATTTTTAGTTTTTCAATTCTTTTATTTTAGCAGCAATTTATTTTTCCAATTATTTTATTTGAGGCTCCTTTTATTGGGAAAAAGGATTTTCAGACCTGTACATAAAACTAAAATTAATGTTTCTCATTAATTCAATGTTTTCCGACTTTTCATCAGATTTTTAAAAGATATTTTTATTTCAGACTTCATTAGAAGCATTCTTTCTTCTTGAAATTATCTAATTAATCACTAAACATTTTGCCACCCACAAACTTAAAAAATCATAGAAGTTTTGGCAATGAAAAAAGATACAATTTGATTTTTGAAAAAGTTCTTTTGGTGGAAAAAGAATGCATACCCTTTTGGCCACATTTTCTCCAAGTAGAGCGCACAAATTTGGTGAAACTTTCGGTGACAATGACAGCACTCCACAAATCTAAATAAAAAAATAAACATATATAACAGAAAAAAAATCTTATTGTAAATGATATATATATATATATATATATATGGCTTTTGGACTTATGGTGAGACTTTTTATGAAAAATAAATCTATTATGATCTTTTTTGTCATAATCATGTGGTGGCAGATATATGATTTTATCTGTGCTTAACATCTTGCCACATTTGATTGGTGTAAATACATAAACAGCTAATTTAGTTACTTCAGTTACTAGTGCTGTAGCCATGAAATGTGCTGCCCTTAGTTATATACGCTTTTTCGATGTTTCCAAAACATAAATACATATAATTGATCAAATTTTAATAAGTGCAGCTAAGCTACTGCACCAAGAAGAACATTACAGTAAATGGTAAACAACATATACAGTGGTGTTTAAAATTAAGGTTATAAACAGAAAAAGATTCTTTTGCAATGGCTCTTCCTAGAGCATTCAACAAGTGTTCTATCAACTGAGGTTTGGAGACCTTCTGGCCACACCATATAGTGACTACCCTCTTCTTGCATATTAAAGCTAACTTTAACTAATTTTGGACCCCAAATAGAATTTGATCTCCCATCCCCAACAGGATTCAAGGGTTTTAATTTTTATCTATTTTTTGTGAACTAATAATGAGCATTTAAATATAATTCAAAATTAACAAATAAAAAGTCAAAATTTGGCAAACTGCATTAAAACACTCATCTAAATATTGAATTATTTAAATATATGAATATGCATAAACTAGTAGGAAATAAATATTGTATTTTGGTTATGAATAGTAAATTCATTACTTCTGACTTATGAATCATTCTCTTGACAGGTTAAAATTTACTGGTAAGACTACAAAAATACAACTGCATTGGGACATATTTGTCACAAGCTTAAGCTCATGGAGGGGTAAATAGTTTTTAAGAAATTCAATTTTATATTATTTTAATAAAACTTCAGGTATATTTTTAACTAAAATAATTCCTAATTTTATATTTTTCAAATAAAACTTATAATATTTTTCATTCTTAATTTTTTTAACATGTGCCCTGTATAATTCTGAACTTTACAATTGCAAGAGAAGTAAACTACAACATATCCATACCAGCAGTTATAAATTTCAGTTGAAGTGCAAAATTGGTGAATCATGAAAATATAGCAAGAAAAAGAGTACAGTATTTTGGCAGTACAAAAGTTGAGTGGAAAAGATTAGTACTTTTTAAAAGACTGATGTCGCATCATTTATGTAGGTTTCCATATGTGCAATTTAATCAAGTGTTTATTCATTGATTGTTATAAAAAGAAAAAGTAGGTGTAGTATAAACTTTCCATCTTTGTTGAACATTGGTAAGTGAGGTGATAGGAAAAAAAGTTAGAATGTCAAACGCTGTGCACACATCTTTGTTTTCTGCAAAAGGGTTGATATGAATGTCTGCTTGGAAAGACTGCTTTCTAGCAAACAATGGTGTCAACAGATGGATACAATTTGCTTGTTTAATGATAAAACAGTTGTCAAGGGAAAAATGACAAATTCCCTGATTTTTGGGTATCTTTTTGGCATTCCCTGATTTTTACTCAATTTGTAGCTATCCTCTCTTTACATGGAAAAATTGCATTTGTGATTTTAGGAAGAAAAAATTTTAAAAACAAATTAGTAACTATTTTGTGCCAGCTTTCATGTTTTATACACACACAAATGTATAAGTTTTTACAGCATGGAAATCATTAATAGTACTCACGGTTCCGGTAGTTTGGGTATGCAATATTTCACGACAAACTTCTTTTTCTCAATCAACCTATTTTGAAAGGAGGGGTAAAAAAAAAAGATGTAAATAGCACATTTAAAACAATTGACAAAAATTAAATTAAAAACTTGTAAGTTCTACTTTGATTAAAAAGTTCACACAGAATGACGGTATAATACAAAATGTATCATTTTATTGCATCTTGATCAATGTAATATGTACTTTCACTGCAATGCAGTTCTGTTAACATTTTTCAAAAGTTAACTTTTTTTACTTTTCTTTAAATCTTTTTACAGTTTGTAGCAAATTCTCTTTCATTGAATGAATGGGCTCAAGATGATGAGAATGAACAGGAAATTTCAACTAAAGAAACAAGAGAAAGAGTTATATAATATCATCGAAGTTATTACAGAACTCGTGGAGGCATTTGCTACAAGTGACACTGATACCCAACTCTCTAACAATTCTGGACAACCACTCCAAGATAAAACTTTTGCCACCATTAGTCCAAAGACTAAAAAGTTAAGCACAAAAAGTGTAATAACATCTATATCTTTTGAACAATCTGCTTGAAAATTTTCATAATCATGTATAAAAATATAGAAAACAATCTGTGTTACTTTGAAAATCTGAAAATCCACCCGTTCCCAAATTTTAAAGTTATTTTCAGCTCTATTTTATTTCCAAGAGTATAAAAAATTTAATCATTTGCGTGACAAAATTAACTGTCGTAATGTACATGACGTCTATTGAAGTCGTGGTCATCAGGCTTTGAAGGGAAATTCACAATTCCAATTCTTTTAAAATAGTTTTTCCAGATAACATAGTTTAATTTTTTTTTCATTAAAAGGAAATTGTCTGCATGAAGCATTGACATATGAGGGCCTGTTCACACAAAACAAAATCGTTCAAATGCAAAAAGTTTCTGCATGTTTCCAGAAGAGCATGAAATTTGATTTGGGTATCCTATATAATAAAAATTGAAGTTATTTTAGTTTGACGAAGATTAAAAATATCAAGTGCAGACATTTTTGTCAATTTTTTTAGGGCCCACTGTTATTGCCTCTGCAATGGTCTTTGACTTCTAGTTTGTTAATGTTTGGTTAAAATTTCATGAATAATTGCACAGTAAAATAGTACATTACCATGGTGCAAAACCATGACCGTGAGTTTTCTCCCCAGATGTCATGTTGATTTTGATAAATCACTTCACTGAAAAATGGTGCAAAACACTCAAATTACAAAACTTATTGAATGCTGGCAAATTGGTAAGAACTTATAATGCAAACAACTTGACAATCAAAGAAAACGGTCAACATTATCTTACAAAATTTAATGTATGTTCTTTGACCAACTTCATTAGCTACTTTAGAAAATCAATAGAGTGTAAATTCTGATTTCCTTAAAAACAAATTTCTCTTCAGACAAAAAATAAATTCCTGACTGTTGCCAGATGCTTATAGAATTAAAAAATATTTTATAAAAGGTTGTGAATAGTTTTTACTTATTTATTTTAAATAAAGCATTTTGCAATATTTTTTATCATAGTAGTATGAATTTTTATTGGTTTATAAGTAGGCAGTAATAACCTAGTAAAAAAGGGTTTTAAAAGGCGATCACAAGAAAGGATTCTTCTGGTATTTTTTCAGATTGTTGATGTTACAACTTATATGGACTGAACCCTCCAAGTGAAAATCCTGTAAATGACATAGACTATAAAACGTTAAGTAATATTTTGCTAACAGCAAGGGTCGATTCAGGAATATTTTCCAAAGGCCCCGTTTTTGTGAAAATGTTTTACTTTTGTGAATTTCAATACTTAATTTTGTGAAATTCAGCACTAATTTTTGTGAATTTTCATACTAAGTTTCAATAAAACTCACTTTTTTTGTTAAAATAATTGATAAAACAGATAAAATGTAGGTTAAAATGCCAATGTAGGGCCATTTTAATCAATTGTAATTTTGTGAAGGGGCCATTTTAATTGATAGTATTTTTGTGAAGTGGCCACAAAATGGACCCAATTTTATTCTGCAGACCCCTGAACTGTGTATCTAAAGACATTTTTCAATAAAATATTAATTTTATTTTGTGATCAACTTCCATGAAAAAGATTATTTTATAAAGCTTAAAAGAAGCAGTTTTAGTATTGCAGAAAGGAATGGGCAGACATGCCAACTTTCCAAAATCAAAATGCCAGAGATATTTTATGCATTTATTTTCAGCATCAATCAAATTACATAAAGGGCGAACTACTCAAACCTAAAAATTATAAAGATAACTTATAACATTTGAAATAATATCTTATTTTATAGAACTGATTTTGCTAACCAAGAAAATTTAGGAAAGTTTTAATTTTCTAATAAGCTCTTAAAAAAAAAAAAAAAAAAAAAAAAAAACGAGAAAAATGAAAATCCTGAGGCCCAAAACCGAATCTAAAAGCCTAAGACTCAGGCCAAAATCCTGAGACTTGACACGTCTGGAATGAAGTATCAGAAAGCAATATTTCTAAAGTTTAAAAGGCAAATTTACTTAATCACTAGTAGCTTTCCAATTTTTAATATTTTACATATAACTTTCGCATGCCGCAAAACTACTGTAATAAAGTAAAACCTAAAGATTTTTTTACTTAAATGCATGCTTTAAAAACCTAAACATTTTTTATTGCTAATGCTTGAAAGAAAATAATTTTAAAAAATTAAACACTCACATATTTGGCGCTTCTAAATCGCAAATCCACACTTTACTTCCTGGTGATTCATAGTGATCTTTACACAAGTAATACCTGAAATGATAATTTGAAACTTATTTACTTATTAATTGTCAGTACACCTATCTCACAATCTGCCAAATTTTATTTTAACAGTTGTTGGTCAAATTAACTAATACTACTATGAAGATAATTAACATTCTCTCTTCAAAAAAAGTATCAGTAAACTAGATTAAAATTTTACAAATTTCATCACTCAAATGCTCAAGTATAAAGAATTTGTTGATGCAGATCAGTGGCCCCCACCCCAACCCCTGGTCCGCAGACTGGTACCGGTCCGTGGGTCAAAGGGTACTGGGCCGAAGAAGGAACATTACATGTATTTCCATTTTATTTCTCTCAAGATTCGACTTCATTTTTGTGCTAATTTATACTTTTGTAACAGAAGAAATCTTGCAACTATTTTAAATTATTTTATTGCGTATGAAACATTTGAAGATTATGGATTAAAATTGCGGTCACCTAAATCCCAATTGTCATTTCCGACAACCAATCTTTGTAAAGCGGGTTTTTCTGCAGCGACAGCAACCAAAACAAAACAATGGAATAAACAGGACATAAGCAACAAGCTTCGGGTGTGATTGTTACCACCAGATGGAACCAGGGACTGATTTGCAGAGATGGAGGGAGGCCGAAGGCAAAAGCTTCATTTTGAGGCTTCGCTAACAAAAACTTTCTTATACCCTACAAAGCAACTTTCATGTCACACCATACAAAGAAAAATGCTATAACAGCTTAAAAATGATTATTTAATCAAGATGCAAAATGAAATGAAATACTTTAATAATAAAAATATGCAGGATAATATTTCAGTTATGTTATTTAATTTTCAATCGTTCATTTCATTCCATACTTTTCAAGTAACATGTTGCACATCAATTTTGTATTTATTTTCCTAATGTTTATATCAGAGCATTTATTTATAGTGGGATAGATATCACTTTGTATCTATTTCCTTTTATGTTTCCACTGAAAATCAGTTCTATGGTTTCTTCACAATCAGCATACATCACTACATAGGCCATGCCTAAATGAAAAGTTTGCACTGAATAATTGTCTGAGACTGAACGGTTTAGCTAAAAAAAGTTGTGGATATAATGCTAGCACTATAAAGTAGTAGTAGAATAATTATTTTTCATAAAATTAGTTTCACTGTCTCTTTATTTAAAATTGAAATCAAATTTGAAAATTTTTAAACTTAAAAGGTAATTCGGGAGTCACCTTTTTGATGGGTGCCTGGGCACTTGCTCCAAATGCCCAGCCAAAAATCAGTCCCAGGATGGAACATCTCGTTGCAACAAGCTCAAGGGTTCTCCCGATTCTAGTGAATTAAAATGTTAAATCACTTTATATTAATTTTTTTTAATTAACTGTACTTTATTTTTAAGGCAAACCTAAATACAAATTAAAATTATTAAAGCAAAAAACTTAAATTATGAAATAGCAAAATTATCAAACATTGACTGGTCCACGGCAATAAAAAGGTTGAGGAGCACTGATGTAGATAATAGGTACAAATAACACTGAGAAACCTACTGTAGCTGTTTTGAGGTGTATAAAATAAACTGTTTTTAGGTAAAAGCAATGTTGTCCTATCTTTTGACTACAAAATAAATTATTTTAAATCTTCATTTCAATTAAGTTTCTGTTGAAAGTATTTAATTAACTTATGTGGCATAATGACTATCATTTAACTTAAAAAAAAATGAAAATTCATTACTAAATAATTTTTTTTTTCATAAATAGAACAAATATGGTATGACAGAGTTCCTCCCAAATCTTTTTGAACTTTTCCTGTGTTCATAAAATAGAGCTCTCCTTCCCATGCAGAGAACAAGAATAGAAACTAAATTAGAACCCAATGCTAGAAACTAATGCTCGCAAGCAATTCTCTTATTGTTAACTGGATGGACATCCAGTCAACAATAATTATAATGCAATTGTTTGAATAAAAAGAAGTACAGGAACAAATACATTCTAGAAGAGGGAGTGAACTAGAATATTACTTATTCAGATTTTTACTTCCTTCCTTAATTCAGTTTTTGTTTACAGGTTTTCTTGTAAAAAAACTAAATTTTAATTTAAAATAAGGTTCAAACTTATACTTATGGCACTGGTGATTTAAAGAAGGAAGTACTAGTGGAAAGGAAGAAAAGAAATTAAAATTGCAATGCAGAAGCCTAATATTTATTTAATTTTTCTTGGCAAGAAAAATTCAAAAACAGCAGAATTTGCCAATCTGCAAAATAAACAAAAATAAAATCCTTTTTATTTTTGTTTCAGAGTTGCCAACCTGGCAAGGACAAAAGTCAGGAGATTTTATTCTAAAAACCAGGAGACTTGTTTTCGATTAAAAAACTTAAATTTTAAAAAGATCAAGGATGCATCAGCTGAAACTACATTTTGGAGAGAAAATAAAAAGCATTTTTGATGCTATTTGTTGCCAGAAATAGATATTTTTAGAGCATAAAAAATTAATATTAAGTCATGTCTTCTTTTAGGTAGTATCAGTATCTTTTAAAAAATTTGGCAACATAAAAAATATTAAGTTAGAAAATTAAAAATTGGGGTTATTTTTTACAGTTAAGGCATTGGAGGATTGAACAAAACAATGTGAAACAAAAAAATAATCATTTTTAAGAGTGATGGAAAAAGATGGAAATTGGAATGCTTTAAATCATGAAGCTGCACTTCTTCCTATTATACGTTTGTCAGTGAAGCTCAATTTTTTTTTCATATGGGTAGGTCCCTGGAACTAGTTTGCAGAAAAGAGAACAATGCTGAGAAGGGTTCTTTGCCAAGATGGAACTTTAAAAAAAAAAAAAAAATAAATAATTGCATTTTTCATGTGAGGAATGATAAAAATTGGGAGAAATGTACCCTAAATCAGGTTGGCATGAGATCAATGAAAAATCAACCAAGAGTCAAATCAGTCAACTCTGTTGTTTGTTTGAAGTGGGGAAAAAAAAAAAAAAAAGAATTTTGGGAGGATTTAATTTTTGTAATTACATGGGCTCACAAAAATTAAAGCCTGGTGAAAATAATTGCTTTTACAGTAACTAATGAATTTTTCTGGTCATATTTGAAAGAGAGATGTAAAAGTTCTTCGTTAACAGATACTGAATTTATCATTGCATAATTTACAGCACACTGAATTTTAAATTACACATAGAAGACTAATTACTTGTCTTTATAACTCCAATAAGGTGTGTAATCTTGAATAGCACAGCGATTTTCCTGATTTAGACAGAATAATCTTGGAGTTTCGTAGTATCGTTTCATCCCACAACAGTAGCCCAAGTTTTTCATACAGGGTACAATTTCTTCATTGAAAATAGTTTCAAACTGTAAGAGAGAAAAAAATACATAAGAAAAAACAAAATTTATACGATACTACAGGGTGCCCCAAAAAGATGGTAACAGGCTTTAATTCTTTATCTATTAGAGATAAGTGGGAAGTGTTAATTGAAAAAATGTTCAAAATAAGGTCAGAAGTAAGACTCCGTTTGAAAATTAAATGAGGGATTTTTCTAATGTTACACTTTTTAAATTTGTATATGGCCCCCGTACAAAACAATTCCCAATTAATAAAATGGGCCCATATACACGGAGTGACATACAAAATTTGGGAATTATACCTTAAAAAGTGTCAGATGTGAAGATAAATGTAATGCTGATTAAATCCACTTTTCCATGGCTCTTGAAGGGAAAAAATCAAGTCGAATGATCCCATTTTAGGGATTGGACAGAAATGAAAAAGAAAATCTTTTTTTCCCCATTCTAGCAATAAATGCTTACATCCAAAATCATGTATAGTTCCCAATCATCTTTCTTAAAAGATCTTTGTGACATTGTATGATGAGAGGCCGAAATTTGGTACATCACCTGATTAGTGTACAGGGCACATTTTAATAATTGGGAATGTTTCTGTACAGGAGCTGTATACAAATTTAAAAAGCAGGGTTGCCACTCAATTTCTGAAAAAAAATTCCCTGACTTTTCCAGGTTTTCCGGACGATCATGTGATGAAAATCCAGACTATTTTTTATGTTTATGACATCAACTTTGCATATGTTCTTAAATATTTTTAGTTTCTACAAGTAGGGTTAAACGTTGTTTGTTTACAAACACTGATTTTCCAGGTTTTGGGCCAAAATTTGCAATTTCACCCCCCCCCCCCCGACTTCTCCCTTTTTTTTTGCCAAAACTAAATTTCCAGGTTTTCCCTGTTCTCCCTGACCAGTGGCAACCCTGAAAAGAGTAACTTTTTTTTAAATGAGCGAGAGGAATTTTTCTTAACAAAGTCTTATTTCCGGCCTTATTTTGAAAATTTTTCCCTTTACACTGCCGACTTATCTCTAACAGATAAATAAAGCCTGTTACCACTTTTTTGGGGATTTTAAGAATTACTATATTTAACACAATGTAACCTTATGCTTATTCCACAATTTCATTCTTTATTTAAAAGTGTATCCTGAACTTTCATATTTTAGCTGTCAATAGGGAATGCAATCCCGCACTGTTTTAGTTTTGCGGGATTAAGATTTGTTGATCCCACGGGATTCATATTTCATTCAACCAAAATTTGATTTTGCTAGAGAAAAGCAAGATTGTAAGCACTATTAAGTTTAACTTTAATAATAATGCTGTATCTTATTTGATAATTAATACACTACCTTGCATAAATATGAAAATTCTAATCATGATATTCATAATATACTGTTATTTTTTAGTTCCTAAAAAAGAATGTAAAAAAGACAGCGTAAAGAGGCACTCGTCTTCCTAGTCTTCATCTAATTTGATAGAGAATACAAAAGCACTTAACAAAATATATTTTTTTCTTTGCATGAAACCCTGAAGGAGCCACACATTTTTTAGTGGTTAACCGAAGTTCACCTTTAAGATATCACTAGCATGGACAGCCATGTGGCATATATGTGTATATATTTGGGAGGGGGGGGGGGGAGAGGAACAAGTCAAGGGTTCTGACCCAGAACGATACAATATTTAGAGTTGAAGAACGTTTGCGTTATACCAGTCCATAAATCATAGCAGTATAGGAGCTGGGGAGACTATGGCCCCAACCTGCCAATAGGTATGAGTGCCCATGATCACTGGTTCTTACTGTTCACCTTATGCAAAAATTTTTAGCCAGTTGATGATTGGGAAAGTGATGTGTAATTTTAATAAAAAAAAATTTATTTTTCAGTTTCAATCCCATGGGATTACTGTCTTAATCTTGTGAGACTAGTCCCGAAAATATTTGTGTGGGATCCCACAGGATCCTGTTACCGTGGGATCGAGGTAGCATTCCTCCCTAGCTGTCAATAGTGTATTTTCTACAATATTTAGATTCTGGACCATTATTTGGTTTGGTGGCATTATTTATGCTTAAACTTTTGCATTTGCATAGTTCCTTGAACTAATTTCCCCCAATTGTTCCCGACAAAGAATCATACCACCAAAATGGGTGTTGCCATCAGAGGGTAATTAATGGAAGGCACATGTCTCCCCCTGGATTTTTGTAAGGCATCCCCCCCCCCCCCCGAATTTTTTTTTCTTTCCATCATAGTAACTGTATATTGAAGAAATAGAAGATGAGGTATTACTGATGATAAGCATTTAAATAAGAACCATAAAATGCCTCTATGTGATATAAAACGGACTTTAACCACTTTGAAAGAAAACAGCTCATATGTTTTTGATTATATTTCTGGAAGTGATTTATTTTTTTAAGACAACACTAGCAAAAGAAACTTATTTCTGTTACTTGAACCAGTTTTGGAATTTAATGGGAAGCTTAATTTCTATTCTAGTTTGTATAAATATGTAATATTTCCAGTGGTATATATTAAGTAAATTATAATTTAGACATTTTTATTTTTTCAGAGTTATTTGATTACCTGTAATATTTGTTTTTATAAATGCTTTTTCTTAAGCATAAAATTTCTATTTAAAAAATCTTGGCAACAGAAAATAAAATATGCTACGAGGGATGATCATAAAAAAAAGGGTTACAAGCAGCAGCATTTGAAAACTACATACTGTGGAGAAATGTCTGGCATGTTGAGTGAAGATGTCATCCTCCTCCTGCATAACAATGCAAGGCCCCATACTGCTCAAGCAACACAGGAATTGTTGTGACATTTTAGGTGGGAAGTCACCCCTCCCCCATACAGCCCAAGTTTGGCAATCGGTGACTATTTCCTGTTTCTGTGAAAACATCCACCGAGACCTGACTCAATGGATAGGGACCCAATGTCTACCAAGACTGTTTAAACAAGTTGGTTCTGCATTCTGATAAATGCCTAAATAGACTTGGTGATTATGTCAAAAAGTGATAGGCACATATGCCTCTTAATTCCCTTTTGTATTTTCTGTCTATTGTTAAGAAATATTTCTTTATTTGATTATGTCAAAAAGTGATAGGCATATATGCCTCTTAATTCCTTTTGTATTTTCTGTCTATTGTTAAGAAATATTTCTTTATTTGACTTCTAACCCTTTTTTTTTAAATCATTCCTCGTACATATTTTAATTCTCAAATAAACTGGAAATAATATAATTTAAAAAAATATGTGCCTTTTAAAGCAATTGTCAAAAATAAACAAAAATAAGTGAGCAATCAGAAAGAGATAAATATATTTACACAACTACTCTAAACCAGAAATAACAAATCAACATGGTTGTAACAATTATGTAGTTTCTACTTTAGATTTTATTTATAGAGTTTTTACAGGACATCACTGTATGTGTTTACCTTTTTCTTTTCAATAATGTCAACGTGCGTATGTTAATTTTATGTTTAACCGGATATAAGATATGATTGTAAGCGCATTGACAAATCTTTGCCTTCTCTCGTAATTGTGCTGCAGAAAAATATTGGAGAAAACATATC
The DNA here is from genome assembly GCA_038373885.1 of Cheiracanthium punctorium. NCBI lineage: Eukaryota > Metazoa > Arthropoda > Arachnida > Araneae > Cheiracanthiidae > Cheiracanthium > Cheiracanthium punctorium. Next base: position 172,097 of record JAWZYV010012104.1, read on the forward strand.
CTTATAACCTAATGGTCTCAATAGGCTTTCATTAGATAAATAAAAAAATAAACTCTAGTGTTTCATAACCTTAAAGTCAAATTCAGTTACTTTCTATTCTGAATTCTTCATAAAATGTTTCTTCAGCTTTTTTTGTATTATAACAAAAATAAACATATACTGTTTGGAGAACAAACATGCTGTCTAAACTGCATAAACATGCAAGGGCAATTTCATTTAAAAAATCAAAACAAGCTTTGGTTGATATATTATAGTACTGAAAGATAAATATCTTAAAAAGATACCTCTGTGCAGCATTGTAATTCTATAGGTTTATCATAATAATAAAGCCTGGCATTTTCAAACAACAAGTTTACATCATCAATATAATTCCACACATCATCTCTGTAGGCACATAACCTAAGTTTTTGTCTGATGGTTGCTATTTTCATTGGTTGTACAATTTTTGCATTGTAGTCCTGTAGGGGGGGTGGGAAGATCACACATGAGAATAAGACCATATAATTAAAAAATATATATACACATAAATATATTACACACTATAAATACAGGGTATCTACTAAATGTGACTGTTTTTTAACATAAACACAGAAAAAATGTGCTGTTTGCTGCATTGTTATTAGAAAAAAAATACATTTTGAAAAAATACATTGAGTGCAATTAAGTAGTCCTAAATTTCAACACTAGATAATGCTTGTGATTAAAAAAAAAATCAGTATTGAGTTTGTACCTTTGCTGGTACACCTCCCCTTTCAAGTGTCTTTACAAAAGAAAATCATTAATTATTTCTGCAAAGGGTGACTGTATTTAAAGCATGGCTATTTAAGTTTTTAGCCATCAGCAGCATTTAGTGGCATAGTTTTAAACTATTTGAACTCAATGTATCTTCAAAATCTATCATAACAATGCGACAAATGCTGCATTAATTTCACAACTTTTTTTTTTTAAACCCATTTATGTTCAAAGTAGGCCAACCATTTAGCAGACATCCTGTAAGTAGAGCATATGTTACTGATAAGTACATATGCTCTACTTATGTACATATCAGTAACATATGAATTCAATTTAATACATTCAATAGTTTCCAATGCTTAAATTTAATAAAATTATTAGGAAAAGGGAGAGTAGTATTTTTTTAAAAGCACCAAGTAGAACTTTGGAATAGAAAAAATTCATAGATAAGTACAATTAAAACCTTTATTCTGCTCATGTCATTTGACATATTAACCACCAAAACAATCCACTTATGTTGTTGTTGTTGCTTATCCTCTTTAAAGATCTGACATAAGCCAGATCAACTCCAATAGATTGTTGACTGACAGAAAATCAATAACTAAAAGGGGAGCAGACGCTAAGTCCTCCTTAGAAAGTCCGGTGCAACTCAGTATGTGCTCTGGAGAGGCTGGATGATCACAGCATTTCTTGCAAGTGGGGTGGATTTTCTTGCCATGTTCATATGAAAGACACTTAAGGTGGCCACTTTTAAGTCTAGCAAGTGCAGTCTGGGAGCCACGATCACATTTAAATTCCAGAAGAGAGCCAGGAGATGTTCCGGTGTACCATTGGTGCACAGGTGTAATACGTCAAATTGAATTTAATTTAGATTTTTCAATTGAATACAGTTCTTGGTGAGTAAGCGAAACACCAGTGGTCGTTTCGTCCTCACTGCCTTCTTTGGCCAATCTATCTGCAACCTCATTACCACTAATGTTTACATGTGATGGGATCCATTGGAGATGGATGTCGTGGTTCTGAGAAAGTTTCTTTAGTTTGAGCAGGATAGATATACTGGAGGAGGGAATGAGCAGCTTCAGTTGGACCAGTGGTCAGTCCTGGAGCACCCTGGACAAGTCCAAGGGTTGAAGTCTGTCTTTGCTCCTGTGCCTGCAGGCCTTAGCTGAGCATAATGGAACGGCCTTCACGCCTTGGGTGGCCCTACCAGGAGATTACTCTCCCGACGTACTTCGCCCGTTCCGCCCAGGTACACCCCCTCGCCGGCTAAAAAGCACACTTTGAGGCGACCTGCAGGACTTGAGGGGGACAATCCACTAGACATCTGATATCTACAGGCTTGTCAACTTTTTGCAACCAGTTTAGACAACCACAAGGCCTGTCCTTTGAAATTTTGAAGAGTGGGGCTCAGCTATAAACTGTCATTAATTGCCTACTGGGAGAGAATAAACCTCCCGGGTTGTCACAAGAAACTCATAATGAAAATCGTTGTTTTAGTAGGTAAAACAGTAAATATAAGCCACTCTAAGTCATGTACAGAAACTAATTTTGAAATATTATCTGGAAACATTAAAAAAATTCTATATAAAGGAAGAAACCAGAGACAAATACTTATTTCTGATTTTTGGTGAAGAAATGAATTAAGATATTACAAACAGCACTATACAATTTGACATGCAATGAGAAAAACAAAAATTTACACTGAGCTGGGAATTGTGAGCCGATGTTTCACTTTTAATTATTATACAATTTTTAAAAAATGGTGAATTTTTATTATCATAAGGTCTATTCTATAAACCTAGCCATTTTCAATAATGTGAGTAGTAGCAAACTTTCTAACTCTTAAGGTTTGAACAGGGTGGCTACAGAAATTGAGAAAAAAAGTTCTCCGATTTTTTCCTGATTTTCGTGCAGGTGATGGCAATCAAAGTTTCTGTGACAGTAGAAAACTCCAAAGTGGAATAATGGGACAGATGTCACAACAACCATGAAATTCCAGTCCCTTGGCAAAAAAGTCAATCAACAATCGACCACTAAAGAATAGGGAGAATAGTAATCTTTAACCTGTGGTCCTGAATGGGGAATGAATTTGTCCAAATAACGGGTATTATTCTCTGATTTGGAGTGAACGAATGGTTATGTCTGAATATGGACTCATTACTGAATCGCCCAGATGCAGAAGTTCTGGCCCAAAAAGAGTATTTTGTATTCATGTCTATATGATTTGTATGTCTGGTTTCTTTATGATATGTATCTTAGTATGAGCCCGAATACATGAAATTTCGGAATCATATATTGCAAACATCACTTGAGTCTCAAATTTGCATTTGCATTTCTAGGTTCCTGTATAATCTGTATCCTAATATGGGATTCACAAGCTGTCTGCATCAGTTGAGTATTGTATGATTAAGAACAAACCTATCACCTACAGTCAGGAGCTGATCAACAACTAAAAATGGGTTTTGTTCACAAGGCGAATACGAAAGTTTCTGATATTCTTATGAAATTCCCAGCCCCCCCCTCTGACTACGCCGCTGCGTCTGATTTTATTTTTTAAAAATTGGAGTCGTGTTACTCTGAACTTAGAATTTCTTTCTGCTGAATTGAAACATGACTCCAATTTTGAAAAAATTAAACCATAGACGCGTAGTTGTAAGACTGACAAAGTTAACATTCCCCTCCTTCTCTTCTGTGTTCGCACTGAAACAGGAAGACTGGTTATTATACTGACGACTGGATTATGTTTTTAGTAGCTGCAAAGGTATTAGAAATAAATGAATGTTAGAACACAGACATGTAGAAGTGGGCATGTATCAGGTGCGGTCGTTGCAAACGGCCAATGCGAGCGGGCATATTGAATTTAAAAAAAGATACGATTACAGACAAACTATTGTCGCCGAAGGTGAGCAGCCTGTAGGTTGCACTTTTTTTTTTTTTCCCGAAGCGTCCAGTTGGCGGACCAGGTGGTCGGCAAAGATGAGTAGCCCATAGATTGCACTTTTTTGGTCTCTAAGAGGCCATCGGCAGACCAGCTGGTCAACAGATGCAGCCACTCACCAAAATGTGTGAAAGCAACTCGTATGTTGCATAGGCTGGACACTAAACAGTCAGACCAGCTGGTTGCCGAAGATAGACTGCCCGTAGGTTGCACAAGCCAGAAGCAAAGCGGCCCGTGTACTCGCGGCCATCGATGGCCAAAACTGGTTGCTGAAGGCAGCTAGTTTATGATATAAATGTGTGTGGAGGAAGGAAAATACTATTTTATAAAAAAATTAAAATTTATTACTAAGAGGAATTTTTTTTTAATTTAATTATATTGAAAGTCAAAAATCTTACATTCGAAAACTTTGACATTATGAATTCTGAAAATGAACAATAAATTACACTAACCACTGAATTTTCATCCAAAAGAAGTAAGGATGAATTTCTGTGATGAAGTACTTTTATCAGAATTTTCATTAGCTTGTCACTGAGTGTTAGGTAAGTAGTAACTGCAAAAGAGAAAACAAATTACTTATGTAATACCACTAATAAGAGGTAACCTAACAACAATGTTACTAAATCATAAAATAAATTTTCTATGATCAAAAAGGGAAAACATGACAGCACATAATCATATCTGCAAACATCCAGAATCTTTTCTATACATTCATGAGTCAAGTAATAACTTATTTTTTATCACACTCATGTATATCACATACCTACATAGCAAAGCAGGAAGCTTTATTTTGAACATGTATTAAAAGAATTCAAAATAGTAATAGATTTAGTTTCTTCGAAAAGTATCTTTGTCAAAGTTTTGTTCTTAGCAGCAACCTTTTAACATATCTCTAGCGATTAAAAAGTCCTTTGCAGTTTAATCTTGCAGCATTAAAGAATAAAAGCAAACAGCTTTGCAGTTCTTAATATATTAAAATATCCATAATTTTTTCAGTTAAATAATCTTTAACAGGCAGCATTCTTATGTGAAATTGTTAAAATACATAATGTAACTGCATAACATTACAGGCCTTGATTTACTATAAGGACATATTTTGCACTAAGCACTTACCTAGTGCACAAGATTTTGAAACACAGCTCTCTTTTTTTCTCTGCTTGTAAACATTTGTTATTGCTGTTTAAATATAAGTATCTACAGTAGACTCTCTGAAATCCGCACACCTTGGGACCAAGGGGTTTGCAGATTATAGAATTTTGCGGATTAGAGATAATTGTTTTGTTTACATTTTTTCTTACTATAGTTATGAAGCAACAGAACATTTTTAATGGCTGAAATTAATTATACTGTCACACTTAGTTTAATTATTAAAGAATTTATTAAAATATATGAAAAAAAAATTATTTCATTTTACAAAACTTTTGCAGACTGAAATTTTTCTTGAAGGCTTAAACTTTCATACTTTAATTTTATATTACTATTTTTTTAATTTTGCAAACATGGAAACAATTGTTGTTTGTTTTAGGGCTTTTGATTTGTGTTTAAATATTTTTTTCTGGAGTCTGTTTATTGTCATTATTTCTTGTGGTGATGCCAATGAATAATTTTGGATGAATTCTAAATATTTATAGCCTAAAGATAAGCCTTCTTCAAGAGAAATTTTTTGAAAATTTCTTTCTTTCAATAAAAAATGAAAATCAAAATAATTAACGTTTCGTTAACTGAGTGTGTGAGATTGTCTCTCAGAATCTTTTCTGTCAGCTAATCGTGCTTTCATTTTACTGCTCAGACTTTGTTAGATGGGTTAAAAGAACAATTTTAATTAGATATAATGAAAAAAATATGAAAAATAGCATAAAATTTCTTTTCATTCTACAACTCAACTCACCCGTAATTTCCTAGTGTTACTTAACTGTTAACTGCAAATTTCACTGTTTACATCTAAAAATTATCACGGATTATAGATGTGTGAATTTCAGAGAGTTGACTGTATGTAAATAAAACAAAGTGTAAAATGTCTGTGTCTTTCATAGCTCCCAGACGGGTGATCATAGACCTACCAAATTTTGTATGGAAATTCTCCAGGATGGGTCCCGGTATACCTCGAAATGATTTTTTCGTAATTTGAATTATTTAAGGAGATATTGGTAAAAAATGTAACGCAAAACGATAATTTTTGCTCTTTGCCATTTCACAATTGTAACCCTTGTAGTGGAAAAAGTGAGGATTAAGTATACAGGGATGTGCCAGCTGAAATTAAATTTTGGAGCAATTTGCGGAGCAAGAAAAAGTCACTTTTGGAGCATAAGAATGTCAATTTTGAAATACAAAATTAAGTCATTAAAGAATGCCAATCAAAAAAATGAAAATTAAGGAGGTTCATAAAAACTTTTAGCTTATAACAAGAACCAGTTTCTTTTTTTTTTGGCAGGGGGGGGGAATCAAGCTTATGAAATAAATAAAAAATTCAGTTATTTTATATATTGCTATACAAAATATCTATTTTAAATCAAAAATACAATATTTACTAAACTATATTAACCCATTTATGCCTAGCGTCTCTTTTTTTGGGAGGGCATTTTCGCTATCAGTCGGAAGCATTATTTATTTTTCCTAGCCTTCATTCAGACTATAGAACCTCAACTCCACATAATATTTTAACATGACCCAGTAGGATGTTGACAGTTCAATATTCATACATAATGATTTTAAAAGAAATCATCCCTTGCTCAAGAAGTTGACATCAGAAATTTATCTATTATTGCTGGTATTAGCAAAAATCAAAGAAAGTCTCAAAAATATCTGGGCACAAATGGGTTAACTACCATCAGCAGCTAATAAAATATTTGGTAACAAAAAATTACAAATTTATATAAAATTAAATTTAAAACAGAGGTCAATTTTTACTCTTAAGGCATTGTAGGTTTAAACAAAAGGATGCCAAAGAAAGAATATTCATTATTTAAGATTAATAGAGAAAGATTGAAATTCGAATGCTTAAAATGTGTGATGACTTTTGTAAAAATTCGTGAGATTTACAAACGTTTAAACAAATATGGAAAAAATTAAAAATGTAGCAGTTTTGCTGAATTTGGAGCAAAAATGTCCAAAAATGATCTTTTTGTAGCAGATTGGCACATCAGGATTGATTTGGCACAATTTGGAGCAACTGGCACATCCCTGATTATATCTAGGTTGCCACATTTGGAAAGTTTATTAAATGATTCAGACTAAGTAAAGATAAAAGAATAACGATTTTTTAGTTAAAATATCGTGTGCATGCGAAATCAAAGCAGGAATGAAATGTTTCATACTCAAAAGAAAAATAGGATTTGGAAATTTTCCGAGAGTAAAATGTGAAACTTTTTAATTTGGCAAAAAATAAAATGTTTGATATGCGATTTTGGGAAGATGATTCTAGCACTTGGCACAGTTTAATGAGAGCATATTTTAAATTTAATATAAATTTGCAAGAAACCCACTGTATCACATGACTGATGATCTATCATCGTTAAATGATGCTAAAATAATTTTTTATCGTCTGCTACTTTGATTATGAATACACCTGAATAAGTTTTAGAATCTTTCATTCAGTTCTAATTGCACATTTTTCTGCGCAGCTTTTTCCCATCTATTTCTAATGTATTACATCCAGAAAAAAAGATTTTAGAAATATCAATTTTAATTTTGTTTAATCACACTCATTAATAATGACATACTTTCCAACTTTAAGAAAATAGGCCTATGGATTATAATAAGCTTTTTAACTTTAGCAGGGGGCGCCACTTACCATAGGGCCGCTCCTGTTTTAACCATCTTAATATTAAATTCCACTCAGAATCTGAGAGATTTCAGTGCCAAGGAAGCCAGTGAGAAAGTCTTCTCTCCGAACAAGATTTATTAAGATGGCGAACCAACTGGTCACCAGAGGTGGCCAGTACTTAAATAAACCTCATTTGAACCAGGTACTTAGTCCTCTTCTCTTCAAAGTTAGAGCTCAAAATTTTCAGCCCCAAGTCACAGCTTACTTACAATCAATATATAATTTGCATGGTTTTTAAAACTTAAAACTCATTTGTAATGATATTTATTAAATGCATGTAGCTTGAAAAATAAACATTTGCTATTAGAGGATTTCCTTAAAAATAATACTGTAGATGTTAATTTTTATCACAATTTTATTAAGTTTATATAAACAATGGCAATAAATAAAATCTGGAAATAAAAATCCGGAATAAAAGCCTGAAATTGGGATGCTGGATAATAATTTTTAGCACATTTTTCAATTACAAATTTTATAAAAGTTACTGACAATGTTTACTTTGGCACAACAGGCAATGCTCTATTTGGCAACCTTATGAATGAATAATTTATCAAAAGAACTTAAAATAATGAATACATTTTTTTACATTTCTTGTGGGTACCAAACACAGCAATTATAAGATTATTTTCTAAGCGCAACTTCTTTAGAAAAATTCTAAAATCTCACAGTAATGATAACATGCTGAAACCCATCTCAGAAAGCAACAATTATTTTGGGGATAGGAGTGAAGATAGGTGATGGGTTAACTGCACTTTGGTGATTAACGTTTAACCCTTTAAGGAGCAGTGATCCCGCTCTGGGAACACCAAACTCTGACGTTTTGACTGCTGCCAGTCACGAAGAATAGATTTGATTTCTATAAAAATAGTTGCGGGAGACACAGCGCCATGAGAATCCTTTACTTTTTAGCACATCATTTCCCGTAAAAAAAATGGTCACGATTATTTTGAACAGCACTGACATCTGCTGAAAAATGGAAGAATGCGAAGAACAGCTGGATAGACTGCCCAATGCTGAAAAAAGGGCATCCGTTGCCATCGCTCGACTTAACTACCAGCAAGATGGCGGACGATTGAAACATTCATCGCATGCCACAGATCTAGAGACCCTTTTTTGATGCAGCTGGCTGTGCACGGGCACAGCCAGCTGTCGTCAAAAGGGTCTGAGATGTTCATAAGTTGAGCAATGGCAACGGCTGCCCTTTTTTCAGCATTGGGAAAGGGTTGCACCTCAAATGGTTAACTGAGTACAGTAAGCGGGTAGGCAGAAAGTAGTAAAAATGGATTAAAAACTATTCAATTCATTGTTCTGTAAGAGTTGCCAGGCTAACACTTATCAGTCATATCAATCTGGTATCGGTGCCCGAATGCTGAAAATTCCAAAATGCTCATACACTTCTCAAATCAAACTCCTTATAAATAAAACTGATGAACAAACAACTCACTTTTGCTTTCATCCTTGGCAGCTTGAGTATATGCCTTAGGTGAAGTACTTGGAAAGTATTTATAGATCCATCTCCCATTCTGCAAGCAGAGTCCTTTAGATAATTTTAGGCCTACATAAACCTCATCTACATCAGTATGCAAGTTGATTTTATCTTGAATTTCCACTTCACAGCCTACATCTAAATTGTCAAATATATATTCTTTATTGTCAACCCAAGTGGTATTTAGAAGTCGGTTTTGTTCAGCAGAATGGTGCTCAGTTTCCACAGGTTGAGGAGATGTGGGTGACTCGGCTTGACTAGAGGTAGGCTGCGATTGATTAACTGTGGAAGGTTGGGGAAGGTTGGTTTTTTGTGAAGATGATGGTGTCTTGAACTGGTGTGTTCTTACAGGTTTGACTAACTTATAAATGATTGATTTGCCTTTTGAAAACTTATCAAAAATAGAAGCATGCCGAGTTGCATTTTTGATAGTTGCAACAGTCTGCTTTGATGATATTTGTGTTTTATTAACCAAAGTTTTTGAAGGAGGATATGCTAGATAATGAAGTGAATATTGGGAAGGATGAGCTAATATTGTTTTTGATTGATTTCCTGTTGTAGAAGGTACTGCTAATGATGAAAACTGGTTGAGAGCACTGGAATTACTTTCATTCTGAAAAAAAAAAAAAAAAAAAATTATTTTCAGATATACATCATGGAATTACATATTACTAACACTGCAATGTTGACAGAAGAAAACAGTTTGCCGATGAATTTGCATCCTGTGCATATGATGCAAGAGAAAGCATTGCATCAAATCAAAGAATCTTAGGAATTGCGGTTGGAAGTTCCTCAGCTGTAAAAAGGAATTAATGAGGAGTGACTTGCAGTGAACAAAATTTGCAAGTGCACATCAGTTTATTCGAATAAAAAAATAAATACAAAAATACAAAACAGATTTATTTGGCAGCAAAAACAGATTTATCAGCAGCAGAATTAATGAATCTTCCAGATATGCTAAACAACACTATTAATTAAGTCCTATCAATTACAACTGACAAAAGAGTATTTAAGATATTTGTATTACAGATTTTTACTACGTTAAAATTTACTTAGGAAATGATGTGCAAAAGGGAGATCGTTTAAATAAAAAAACTTCTAGACAAGCTAGCCATATGTACTATACTTTCTAAATGAGGACCTTAATTTAAAAAGGTGTTATCAAGCATCTCACAAAGATTAACATATATACAAAAGTAACTCATTTTCAGGAAGATTTGTACAGGTGACATGTCAATTAGTAAGGAATTCAGGGTTCCCATTAGAAAAAAAAATTGGGTGAGATTTCTTACTGAGCCAAAAATTTTGAGCGAGATTTCTGAAAGTTAAGTGAGGACATAATTATTGTTTATCATTTTATTTATTTATAGTACAATTTTAATAATGCCAATTTTTCCGTTCATTAAAAATTTTAGAAGCTTCATCATATGGAAAACTTTCTAAATTGATATATATTTCCATCAGCTATTCTAATAAGATTGCTTAAATTTGCACTTTAATTGTTAATGAATATTCAAAGGCTCAAAGAATCACATTAACTAAGCAACAGAAGAGACGAAGCAACAGTTTAACTAAGCAACAGAATTATTAACTATAATATTTTATCTAGTATATTAAAATTATATAATATAACAAAATTTATATAATATATTTATATAAATATTAAATTATATTGTACTACAGAGTTGGTAAGATACAAATATGTTTGACAAAGTTAAAACAGATATTTAAGTTCAAATTCTTACTACAATAAAAGCTCGATTATCCAGCAAATTTCAGCTCTTTTTTTTTTTTTTTTTTTTAGGTCTTCTTAAAAAGATTGATTAGCTCTTACTGTGAACCACAACTAAACTGAGAATGGAAGGGGGGTGCAAATTTCAAACTGCCAAAGGATATCAATAATTCCATGAATCTTGGTGGTATATAAAAAAACAAACTGATGAAATGCTCTCAAAACTCATATATGATGGACACGCATACAAAAACAAAACATTTTACAGCTGCCGAGCAGGAGGAGAAAAATCAACACGTCAGTTCAGTGTGGCTAACGTTAATTAATATTCCCCCTCTGTGCATTCTGATGATTTAACAGTGTTACCTCTGAACAGAAGATCGAGAAAGGAGGGGGGGGGGGGATGCTTCTTTGTGGCCGCGGCAGCTCGTTATCAGTCTTTTTCTCTGGGCATTACTGGCAATTCTTTCCCCAGATTTCTACAGTAGTAGAGGGAAACTAAATCTTTGTATTTGTAAACTGGCATTTTTAAACTTTCAAATAGAACGCGAGAATACCTCACGCTGTAATACTTTTGAGATTTAACGGTGTTATTCAAAAAAATCATGTGATTTTTGTACATAGGTACAAATGAACTAATTATGCTAGGCACTTCAAAATTTTGAAAAAGTCTATTTACAAGCTGTACTACATACTGAAATAAACGATAAATCTGTATCAGTTTCAAAACTTTTAGAAAATATTCTTTAAAAATCGGAAATTTTCGCAAAGCGTTGCCACTCTTCGAAAAATCTTGCAGCTCAGATCCATGTTTAAGAATTTTTTCTGAAAATTTCACAAAAGCGACAGCTTTTTCGCTTATTGCAGTGTGTAAAGCAGTTTATGAAGAACCATCTGAAATTTTTTGAGACCATGGTGCTGTTAGCTTATTTCAATTTCTGTACCAAGACTAAAACCAGTTCTTTTTTTATTTTTTTCAACATACACCCTTAAGAAATTTAGGAGAGATTCTCACGCTCTAGTGGGAACCCTGGGAATTACTCTATCTACCTCATAGGTGACAAATCTTTCATGTTAAAAATAATAACTGACACCAAATACCTTTCATAGAGTATTAAATCATGGGAAACAAAAAATTTCCGAAAGAACTTTACCAATTTCTAAATATAATCACTAGGAGAAAAAAATGTTGATTTTAAATATGGCAAAAAGAAAGGGTAATGGGTTATTGCCATGAATAGAATATAAAAGATATGAAAAATTGATATAATGTGGGTTAAATAACTGGAAACTGCAATGTGATGGTACATGATGAAGTGACCATCAAACTCGCAATAAAAAAGGGGGGGAAATGTACATTAATTTTAAAAATTTAAAAATAATTGGGCAATTAAAATCTAAAATCTGCATCCTCGCAATGGAAGTCCCTTGACACACCTCCATGTTTTTCTTTTGTCTCTTAAATATATATATATACACATGGGCGCCGGCAGTATAGGGCAAGGGGAGGCAATGCCCCCCCCTGGATTTTTGTATGCAGCGTTTTCACTTGTTTATTGCTCTTTCCAACATGGTAACCATACATTAAAGTAGTCTTTGCCCCCCCCCCCGGAAATATTCTGCCGGCGCCCATGTATATATATACAGTGGAACCCCAATCTATTGTTCCCGCATTCATCGTTTTCCCGTATTGATCGTTTTATTTCTGTGGTCCCTGCACAAACTGTATTCAAATAACGTTAACAAAACCCGCATGTATCGTTCGTCAAAAATTCACTTTCCCGCGTTCATCGTTGTAAAATGCTTCTTCAGACCGAAATGAAATTGAAGATCAAGTGGATCAATATGGCTTACAAATCTAATTACTTCCTGGTATGATATCTTGGGTTGATGATGGTATAGGTGAAGAGTTCTTACATCTAGCAGGTATGAGTATGGTGTGAAATGTAGTGATTATATTTCCATTGATTTAGAAGTAGCAACGTGCGGTATCCAAAGAATGGAAGAAATGGGAAGCAAAAAATGAAATAATCTCGAAGAAGCTGAGAATAACATTCATGCCGATGAGACTGAGCCAACACACTAGTGCCTAGTTTATCCGATGCAATAACGGTATTTGAAATTTTATGACTTTTATACAGTGTAGCATCCATAATCCGGGAACCTATAATCCGGCAGCACCTACAATCCGGCACTAGTCTCATTTTTTTTTTTTTTGTTTGTTTGTTTCTCCCCAAAGGGATCCGGAATCTCAAAATCCGGAACTTTTAACGCTGATTTTAATTGATGTATGGCTATCTTAATTTTTTTTTTTCTTCAATAGATAGTTTTTCACCGAATATTTTTCTTTTTGTTTCGTATTTCGGCCCTAACATGTCTTTGTCGATCACCATTACTGCCGCAAATATTTGAATCAATGCATTTTCTAATACCAAGATAAAAATAAAAGTAAATACGGCTTGGTTTGCTTATTATATTTAAATCAATTGCAGTCAAAGTCAAAGGTGCAGTGTAGCTGAATGAAGAATTCAAAGATAATGTGAGTGCTTTCATAGAACATTAATATGTATGAGTTTTAAAACCAGACAGCATGTTTACGCATCATCGTAAACACGTGGCTTCGGCTTCTTCCTCTTCCAGACACATTGCCTTGTTTCTAGACATCCTGTCACCGTGCGAAATCGTCAACTATCGCGAGATGGAATTCACCAGTGCTTTGAAAAGCAAGAGGGAAAGGAGGGGGGAATTGATATGTTTCGACGTAATTAAGAAGCTGTGAAGAGACTGAAGAGAGTAAAATTGGGAATAATTCAGCTTGTAAAATAAAACTAGGGTACAAACTACGGAGAGATTTAATAAATTCGATTTTGTATCTAAGAGTCAACTGATGAATGTGCATGTGTTAATTAACCAATTAAATACAAAAAAAAAAAAAAAAAAAAAATGAAGCAAGTCAAATTTTAACCGATGTATTTAATGTAAATACAAAAGCTAATTAGATTCTAATAATAATTTAATACACTTATTTTAAATTAGTATTTAAATAAATTTCAGTTACTATTTGTGTTATATTTTATAAAAATGTTCCAAAATCAATGATCTTTTCTGCTTTATAGTTTTTAGTTTGAATTAAACACTAAATTACATTTGTTCCAGTGTATGCTTTTTTTTTTGCAGTTTATACAGCGATTGTATGCATATTTTAAGACTACTTTTCATTGATAAATAATACAGTGGTCAATACATAACGTGATCGACGATGGTTTTAATGGAAATTTTCAACACATCTGTAATCTGGAAAAATCGGTAATCCGGCACCGCGTCATTCCCGCCGATGCCGGATTACGGGTGCTGCACTGTTTA
>JAWZYV010012105.1:0-288905 GCA_038373885.1 Cheiracanthium punctorium
ATTGTGCTTGTGAATTTTGTACAGCTGATTGTTCCACGAAGTTCTGGAAGCAATAAAGTTTTATTCCATCCTGACAAGTGACTTTTTACTTGAACTTTTTACACCAGCTGGACTTTAGAATGACGAACCCCAGGAGTAGCAGAGTAATTCTGCAACAATATATAAATTTATTAAGTGAAAATTTTTTGAAAATTGCATAAAATAAATGTAAATTAGATTTATTTTGTGCAAAAACGCAGTAAAAGATACCAGTATTAAAAATATCAAATTTTGAAGCAAATAAATTAGAGGTTTTTACAGTTTGTTGGGGATTCTATAAAGCGTGTATTGTTGCGTCCGCTACCATATTCCCCCAAATAAAATATTTTCCAGCTATAGAATTAGATGCAGTAGATGTATGTCTTCTAATACAACGTCCTATTTCTGAAAAACTAACATCCTCAACTTTCCAGGCATGAATGTGACCTTTTTTAATATCGGAAACATTAGGTCTTTGGAATTCCCTTACTTTATCAAACATTCAAAATCACGTTTTTCTGTAAAAAAAATTTCATCTAACTATAAATTAAAATACCGCCAAAAGTCTTAAGAATATTGCACATTGCAGGCGATAGTATCAAATGAAGAAAGTGAAATAACAAACACAGTGATAATACTGGGTCGGCAAAAAAGTAATTGCGTTTTTTACATGAAATTCAAACAAATAAATTTTCAACCATGAAACCATTCTTTAAGTTCGACCATAGCTGAGTCGAGAAATATTCATGCTTGTAGTCAGAAGAGCAGGGAGCAGCCTCTAACTCCTGCCAACATTTCAGCTGTCTAAGAGAAACATCAAGGGAAACACTGACTAATAATTACAAATTACAAAGATTTTCAAAATCCTTAGCAGTCATTTTGCATTTTCCCCTTAAATCATGTGTACGAACCAAGGAAGTTATGAACTCACGGGTCATTTGGACAACAGACTAAATATTCTATTCTACTCTTTATATTCTCAGTACAAAAAACTTTAAGAGAGATGGGAACAATATTTTCCTTGAAAATAATATTAATTTCTTTTAATTCTCGCGAGCGAAATAAATGAAAGGCGAAACGTTCGGACCTACAAATAGCGTTTTTCAGTTTGCAGAAAGTCCCTTAAAAACGCGCAAAAATGAATTCGCAATATCTCCGGAAATTATCGTAGAAAATTGGTGAAAATTTATATTTAGGGTAATTTGAAGGTTTTCTTTCGTTTAATTAAGTCAAAATATGAGGTTGCCATTGAGAAAAACGAAGTTGATGCAGAATTAAATATGAAGACAGCCCCTTATGCAAATTAAATTAATAGTAAATTAAAGTACGCGTTATTTGCAAACGAATGGTATATATAACTTTGCTATACGACGAACGATGGCGAAATAAAGAGCAAGTGGGACTTTTTTTTTCCGCAGCTGTACATCACTGTAAGTACTATAACAAGTCCTAAAACTTTCTCCCCTAATAGAAAGCTGCACCATATCTGAGTTTTATAGGCTACCTTTTATGCATATTTCACAAATAGTTCTTTTACAGGGAAACTCATAAGAATGGAATTACGCTCTATGGCATCTCGGTAAATATTGAACCGATTCTCAAATATTTATAATGGACAGAAAGCTACAATATCCCTGTATATTATAAGCTATTTTTATCCATTATATCACATAGTTCTTTTGCAGCGACACTCATAAGGATTATATTACGCTCTGAAGGCACCTCTAAATACTAAATGGTTTATATATGTATATATTGTTAAGAATTTTCGGTTTGTTCTGCCTTCCCAGATATTAAAATTGTTCTAAAATTCGTACCCTACGCGTCAAATAATTAAATTTTGCATTTTGTTGTATCAAAATCGGTTAACTAGAACGCGACGTACGGAGTTTTGGTTTTGCCCATTGGTTAACATAGAGTTTTCTAGAAATCTCGAGAAATATTGATGCTAGAGCTTTGGTGATTTCACTTATGGTAACTTATTTTTGACGCCAAATTTAGCGATATTTTGCCAAAAAGTCGCCAAGATTGGCGAAATTTCGGTAATTTGGTGCGCTTTTACCAATGGGGCCAGTAATGATTGTTTTCCTGCATTAATATTGCGCTGTAGCTGAGTATTACTAATTTGCATTTCCATGACATAATCAAAATTCGAGCTTTATGGGGAATTCTTAGAGAAATAGCTCCTACCAGAATTTTCGCTTAGCTTCTGAGACACCTATAAATAGAGGCAGGCCAGGCCACCAGAGATAGTTATATTCGAACACTAATTGCGTTCGATGCATTACTCTGTAAATTGTGCTATTGGAAGCAATATTTTGCTTGTTTTTGAGTACAGAGTGTAAATTCTTCATTGCTGAGTCCTGAGGGACTGTTTATGATTTCCTTTGTAAGTTTTCATTGAATTTTTGCCAGTGGAAGTGTTTTATTTTTTGTAAGAAATACAGCATCTGTGAAAGCTTCTATACTGAGAGGACTATTATAAGCAAGGTACTGGCCATTAGTGTCTGTGAATTTTGTACAGCTGATTGTTTGGCTCTAGAAGCAATAAAACTTGTGTTCCATCCTGACAAATGGACTTTTTACTAGAACTTTCTACATACACTGGATTTTAGAACGACGAACCCAAGAATCGAATCCCGACGAAGCCAATAACTCTGTAACTGTTGAACCGAATCAAAAACTTTTTCTATAATAAAAGTCTTCTATTCCTAAGTATTATAGTTTTACGAGTTTTTGGGCCAATCGGCTGTTCTAGGGGTAAACTAGCTTAAAATTCGTATTCTACGCGCCAAATAATTAAATTTCGTATTTTTGTTGCATCAAAATCGGTTACCTAGACCGGGAGATATGGAGTTTTGGGTTTCCCATTGGTTAACATAGGGTTTTCTAAAATCTCAAGAAATATTGATGTTAGAGCGTAGCTGACGTCACTCTTGGTGACTTATTTTTGGCGCCAAACTTGGCGATATTTCACCAAAAAGTTGCCAAGCTTGGCGATATTTCGGATATTTGGCGCGATTTTTCCAATGGGGCCTATAAATTTCATTTTCCTGCATTAATATTGAGTAATAGTCTAATGATTCAACTGTAGTATTTCTATGACGTAATCAAAATCCGCTCTTTAAGGGGATCCTTCGAGAAATTTCTGATAGCTTCTGCGTCCCCTATAAATACGACGGCGTGCTGCCCCGGTTGAGTCAGTCTGTTTTTGACTGCTATGAGAAATAGACGTCCGTTCTGTTGAGAGTATAAGACTCTGTATTAGCGCTTATAGAAGCAGTAATTTGCATGTTTTTAAAAGCGCGTTTTTAAGTGCTGTGTAAATTCCTCGTTGCTTAGTCTTGAGGGACTGTCCCCGTAATCCCCCATAAGATTCCACTGAATATTTTGCTTGTGGAAGTATTTTATTGGGTGTGAATTACAACATCTGTGATAGCTTCGGTACTGAGCGGACTGTTAGAACAAGCTACTGGCCGTTAGTGCCTGTGAATTTTGTGCAGCTAGAAGCAATAAAGTTCGTTTTCCATCCTAACAAGTGGACTCTTTACTAGAACTTTCTACTCCTAATGGACTTTAGAACGACGGACCCAGAAATTAAACAGAGTTTTCTGCAACAATTGGCTACCTTTCATGAATTTCTTAAAAATAAAATAAAATAAAAGTTTAAATAGTTCTTTTACTCAGACACTCAAATTAATTCTAATACATTAAGCTGTATGGGTATTTCTTTGACGTCTGTACTGATTCTAAATTTTTTTTTTACTGATAGAAAGCTACACTATTCCTGAATATTATATGGGCTCCCTGTCATGCATATATCACAAATAGGTCTTTTATAGGGATACTCATTCGATTTACATTACGATCTCTGGAACTAATGAACCGATTCTAAAACTTTTTTCACGGACGGAAAGCTGCACCATTCCTGAGTATTGTAGGCTACCTTTCTTGTATATAGCATACTTAGTTCTTTGAAAGGGACACTTTAAAAATTAAGTTATGCTCTATGTGTACCTTTAACTATTAATCCGATTCTGAAAATTTTTTCACTCATAGAAAATTACGTTCTTTCTGGGTATTAAAGCCTACCTTTAATGCATATAGCATAAATAGTTCTTTTACATGGACAAACAAAATAATTCTAATACATTACGCGCTAAGGACATCTCTATGACTACTGAACCGATTCTGAAGATGTTTTCACTAAAAGCCTTATTACACGAAGGAATTTTCGTGCGCTGTCGTCAAAAAGGGTCTCTAGATCTGTGGCACGCGATGAACGTTTCGATCGTCCGCCATCTTGCTGGTAGTTAAGTCGAGCGATGGCAACGGCTACCCTTTTTTCAGCATTGGGAACGAGTTGCGCCTCAAAGGGTTAACTTGAAATTTTCAGAATATGATATCTTGCAGATTACATTTTGGCGCTCTCTATAGAACTGACTATTGCGATGAAAAACTATTTGTGAAGCTCCTCCCCTCCCCAAAAAAAAAGTCTTATTTGACGTTTAAGCGTGAATTATTTTCAATCATGGATTAATACTGAAAGATAGGCATCATCTGCAAACCTAAAGCTCTGAAAGGATTCCAAATTTTCCAACAGCAGACATCGCAGTCTCTGTAAGGTGTCAAACGCAAATGCGCATGGGCTTTGTAGAAATACTGCCCATACATAGTAAAGAAATAAAATGCAAAGTAGCGAGAACAGCATTAAAAATCCGAGTCCTTTTAAAGCGGCATTAAGTTAATACATTTATTTTACATTTATGTATTTTCATTTTCCAAGTCTAAGAACTCTAGGAGTTAGCATTCCGAGAAAATTTATTATTTATGTATCCATTTTACTAAGTTCTTAATTGTTTTAATGCTACAATTTTCGAATATGTGTTTAGTTTACTCTATAAAGAAAGGAGGTAAAAAGAAACAATGGTTGCTTGCCATTTGCTTATAAGAGTATTGCTCGTGAAGAAACTTTCTGAATACTTTGTTAGTTTCTTACATAGTTTGCAAAGTGTTTTCAAAAGTGTTCAAGGGTCACATTACTAGTATAGTAGTCTCTTTTTTCACCAAAAAAAAAAAAACAAAACTTAATGATGAAACGTGTTTTTTTTTCTTTACTAATCAAATACTCAATCAACGCATTTTTGACTAATAGATAACACTGAGAAGTGCTTTGTGGATTAACTCAAAAAATAATTCCTCGAGCTTTTAGGAAATTTATTTATCTATTTATTTATTTATTTATTTTTAATTTCGGGTTCATTAGTTTAGTTTGACGTTTTGTTTTTAAACTTTTAGAGCCGCCAGAGACTCTGCCTAGGGACTGCTACGAAGTTCAGCAGCAAGTACAGAATAAATCGGGAGTCTACAGAATCCGACTCAAGTATTCCTCAAAGCCAATATTTGCTTACTGTGACATGGAAACAGAGGAAGGTGGATGGACGGTAAGTAACTGCTTAAGCAGAAATGTGCCACGGTTGGCCATTTTCGACGATTTATCCCAAACTTTGCGCACCCCCCCCCCCAAAAAAAAGTTCACAAAACTGAATCTAGCTTGGCAATATCTTCTACATTCGGCGAGAAATTGCCTATACCTACCGTATTACAATGTGGCTAATATTTCGTCGTGGTGAAGTAATTTTAAGTCGATTTTCTTTTCATAACTTAATTAAATTTTTATTTACAAGGATTTATTTATTTTTTAGATAAAAAATGATATTTTTGTACACTCCTTCAGGTGTTCCAAAGGCGTCTGGATGGATCTACCGATTTCCTACGAGAATGGCAGGATTATAAACACGGATTCGGTAACGTGGGAGGAGAATTCTGGTGGGGTAAGTGAACAAACACTACTGCAGCTTTTGTGAAAGCTAAGATGATGTATTCCATGAAACTGCGAAATTCCATGTTACACTTTGAAAAAAAGTAAGCAAATCATATTGACGTTCTCTTTCACTACCATCTAACTAACTGTCAGGATGCATAATTTGTCTTTCCTGAAATTTCGACTTTTTCCCCCCTACCTGCCAATTGCCCCTACCTACGTATTATGAAGTACTGGCCGCTTCCGGCGACCAGTTGGTTCGCCATCTTAATAAATCTTGTTCGGAGAGAATCCTGTTCCTCACTGACTTTTTTTGGCACTGAAATCTCTCAGATTCTGAGTGGAATTTAAAATTAAGATGGTTACAAACAGGAGCGGCCCTACGGTAAGTGTCGCCCCCTGCTGATGTAAAAAAGACGCCCCCTTTTATGCTCTACTTAGTTTTTGAGTTCGACATGACGACCCTTCGAAGCCGATGCCCCGATGCGATGCTTACCTAGTTTACCGTATCGGGCCACCCTGGTAACAAAAATAAGATAGTTTAATAATAAAAACCTATAAAAAGGTACAAATTATTTTCATCCTATATTAATTCTGAAGAGCTTCTAGATATATTGGCAGTTATCAAAAAACGGAAAGGAAGAAAATCTGAAACACTTTCAGATTTTAAATACGCACTAAAGCGCTATATATTAAAAGCGTATTAGTAATCCATGGGTCTTCCCTATTTTCTTTCCTTATTCCATTAAGTTGGAAAGTATATCATTATTCATGAGTGTGAATAAACAAAATTAAAATTGATATTTCTAACATCCATTTTCTGGATGCAATACATTAGAAATAGATGGGAAAAAGCTGCGCAGAAAAATGCACGATTCGAACTGAATGAAGATTTCAAAAACTTATTCAGGTGTATTCATAATCCAAGTGGCAGACAATAAAATTACGATAAATTGCGCCAAGCGCTAGAATCACATCTTCTCAAAATCGCATATCAACCATTTTATTTTTCGCGAAATTAAAAAGTCGCACATTTTAGTCTCGGGAAATTTCCAAATCCTATTTTTCTTTTGAGTATAAACCTTTCTTTTGAGTTTTTTTTATCGATATCTCTTAAAATAATACGAATTTCAAAAAATTCGCTTCGAGGTGTGTCGGGACCCGTCGCGGAGAGTTTCCATACAAAAATTGGTAGGTCTACGATCACCCGTCTAGGAGCTACGCGAGACACAGACAAACTAACTAACATTTTACAGTTTGTTTTATTTATATAGATTTATTCAATGTATGTTTTCAAGACCAGTTTTTTAAATTTCAACTGAATTGATCCTACTACATAGTTATGCTGATCCCTCCCTAACTCAATGATTCACTGACTCTATCACAATTCCGCTGCAACCACTCCAAAATAAAACTTTTATCGTCATTAATCCAAACAAATTGAAAAGTTATTGTCTAAAACGCAATAAAATTCACACCGTTGGTGCGATCGGCTTGAAATTTTTCATTATTATCTTTAAAAGAAAATATATATACAGGAAACAATTTGCGCTACTTTAAAAATCTGAAAATCCACCCGTTCTTCAATTTTTAAGGGATTTTTCGCTATTTTTAACTTTTTAAAAAATTTCTGAGACTAAAAAAGTTAATCATTGCGTTGCAAAATTAGGTGTCGTAGTTGATATTGACATCATATTGAAGTCACGGTTATCAGGCGTTGAAGACGAAATTGCTATTTCCAATTCGTTTAAAATAGTTTTTCCAGATTACCCAGTTTAATTTTTTTTTTTTTTTTTTACGAAAAAAATGATTTCCTTTGCATGAAGCATTTCCATATAAGTCTCTCTTATATAGTTATCTCTTATATAGTTTCTCTTATATAGAACAGTCTTTCTTATATAGTTATCTCTTATATAGTTTCTCTTATATAGAATGCGAAAAATTTCCTCACGTTTCCAGAAGAGCATCACATTCTATTTTGGTATACAATAAAAATTGAATAGGAAGTTATTTATTTTAAGTGGACAAAGATTAAATATATCGAGTGTGGATAGATTTTTGTCAATTGTTTTTTCTAGAGACCGTTGTGATTGCCTTCACAACGAGCTTTAAAAATACTAAAATTTCAGAAAATACAAAGAGCGCTTCCTGTTAATATAGCTAGACAGTGGAGAAAAAAACAGAGACAAAATATCAATAACTATTAATTTTAGCCAGTGGCGGATCTACGATATAGCAGGTAGTATGTACCATGGAGGACACTTGAAAGAGTCGCAGATTTCCATTGCAAGATTGAGGCAACGAAAAAAGCGTTCGTTATCGCCGTTGTAAAGACGCGTAGTTGTAAAAAAAGTTCTTTATATTCCTGTGGCACGCGATTAGCAATTCGATCGACAGCTATGCTGCTGGTAGTTAAATCGAGTGAGGCTGAAATTTTTCATCTTTGAGGCCACTTGGGCAGTCTATCTAGTGGTTTTTCTATATCAATTTTCTTTTTCTTTTTTTTTAAGCACTAGAGTGCTATTCTGTTCACGCTGTGTTTTTCTAACACCCTCTTTTTGAGGACATGATTTGCATCGACACGTTTTCCATTATGATCACTTTTCATGGGTTGCCAAATAAATCGGTTACTGGATAGCGAAATTTCAAAAGGGTTGGCAAAGTAGGAAATTTATCGCCAAGTTTGGCGATATTTTCTATATTAAAGTAAATGGTGTAAATAAAGGTGAAGTATAATTAGAATATGATGAAGATTGTAAAGAAATTTTATTTAGCGAATTTAAAATAGATTTCAGTTCTAAAGAAGTGTTTTATGGAACGAGGAAGACAAATACAGCCCATTAATGAATCATGATGCACTTTTCAACATAATGGAACAAGAAAGATAAATAGACACGACACATAAATAGATATTAGCTAATTCCTAAAGTTATCAAAATATTACGAACGGTCATCCAAATATTAAGTCTTAAAAAATGAATAGAAGCTGTGGCTCTGCTGGACCCGGCGTGCATCTGGGGTTCAACTGGACAGCAGGACACCCCAGGAACCGTAACAGACTTTAACCGATAGGTAGGTCGTTCCTGAAGGTAATATCGTATAGTTTCATAAAGTCAATCATAGGTATGCACTTGCACTTGGGAAATAATTAAAAATTATCCAAACATTTATTCTAGATGGGATTTTACTGTGTATTGCAACGGCTCCCAACCTTTTAACAAAATACCTCCCATTCAATAAAGTTTAGAGCGAGATGACACCCGACCCCCATATTCTTCAGAATGCGTGCAATTTATTTATACTACAACAATGAACGTTTTGTAGCCTGTTCTACAAAATAATGTTATCGATAAAGTTGGAATAAACATTTTTAGCGAAAAATAAAAATGGGACAAAAATAAGAATAAATAAGGTGAATTTTTAAACATGCATCATCTCTTTATCTTTGCCTATTTTTCTCGAGCCCCACTGGTTGAGAACGAGGGGTGTATTCATTTAAAACATAACTAGACGAGGGTTATCTGCTTATGGTAGGGGGCTGCCTTCTTTAGGAGGACTTTTTAAGGGGGTTATAACGCCAATTTACTTAAGTTACCTTTGGAGAAAACCACCCCAAACTCCAGACCGCTAGAACAACAGCCTTGCGATAGGCCAGATCCCTGGATAATCAGCCACTTACAATGTTCAGGGTTTTATACATTTGGCCATGATGGATCCAACAATGCTCAGCACGTAACAATGATAGTTAGGAAGCATCGAGGCTGAAACAAAGCTACAACAAAGAAATGCTTATATAGAGCGTCAAAGCTAGTATAAGTGCCGTGAATTGCGGCGGAAGCTGGTGGGGTCGTGGTCGGGTGTCGTGCCTTCGCCCATGATACATTGTCACTGTCAAGCGCGATGCGAAGGACTAGCTAGCGGCTATCTTGGGGCCTTGGGGCTCAGGCCTCTCGATACCGGCAGGCGACAAGAGACCCGTTGTGTTAGTATTCCATTGAGCTGCAGAGTGGTGGAACACATATGACCTGATCACGAAGGGATTTTTTTTCAATCTTAAATTATTTCATTAATAAATAATTCTTCCCTTTTTTTTTTACAATGAAGTTTATTTTTGGAGACTCCGTGTTTTTATTTTATATTTGTTCACCACTTTGGGATTCTCTGTTCTCTGATAAAAAATAACTACCTAAAGGAACAGTAGTGATTCCTGATAGATACACTTATGACACATTGTCACTGTAAAGCTACATGGAAAAAAATCCATCTAGGAATCAATGGAGCTCGGCCATCTCGATACCGGTAGACCAAAAACAGACTCGTTCTGTTAGTATTCCTCAAATTAAATACGCATCCTGATAGAAACAGAGAAATGCAGCACATATGACCTCACCTCAGAGGGCTCTTTTCCTTAAATTATTTTTTAATTTTTAAGTTTTCCTCTTTTTTTTTTTTAGATTTTTCAGCTTTTTCTGTAGAATTAAGATATATAATTCATGGTCTCGCATTCAAGATTTGTCCATTTACCTTTACTGTGCAAGATCTTAATTTCTGTTTTTTCGATTTAGTTTCGTTAGTAATAAGAGTTGCTATGATGCTTAAAAATGTTATTTCAGAGATTGTTAATAATAAGTACAGTACGTAAGGTAATAAATATATAGAAGATATTAGCTAATTCCTAAAGTTATCAAAATATTACGAACGGTCATCCAAATATTGTGTCTTAAAAATGAATAGAAGCTGTGGCTCTGCTGGACCCGGCGTGCTTCTGGGGTTCAACTGGACAGCAGGACACCCCAGGAACTGTAACAGGCTTTAACCAATAGGTAGGTCGTTCCTGAAGGTAATATCGTATAGTTTCATAAAGTGAATTATAGGTATGCACTTGCACTTTGGAAATAATTAAAAATTATCCAAACATTTATTCTAGATGGGATTTTACTGTGTATTGCAACGGCTCCCAACCTTTTAACAAAATACCTCCCATTCAATAAAGTTTAGAGCGAGATGACACCCGACCCCCATATTCTTCAGAATGCGTGCAATTTATTTATACTACAACAATGAACGTTTTGTAGCCTGTTCTACAAAATAATGTTATCGATAAAGTTGGAATAAACATTTTTAGCGAAAAATAAAAATGGGACAAAAATAAGAATAAATAAGGTGAATTTTTAAACATGCATCATCTCTTTATCTTTGCCTATTTTTCTCGAGCCCCACTGGTTGAGAACGAGGGGTGTATTCATTTAAAACATAACTAGACGAGGGTTATCTGCTTATGGTAGGGGGCTGCCTTCTTTAGGAGGACTTTTTAAGAGGGTTATAACGCCAATTTACTTAAGTTACCTTTGGAGAAAACCACCCCAAACTCCAGACCTCTAGAACAACAGCCTTGCGATAGGCCAGATCCCATGATAATCAGCCACTTACAATGTTCATGGTTTTATACATTTGGCCATGATGGATCCAACAATGCTCAGCACGTAACAATGATAGTTAGGAAGCATCGAGGCTGAAACAAAGCTACAACAAAGAAATGCTTATATAGAGCGTCAAAGCTAGTATAAGTGCCGTGAATTGCGGCGGAAGCTGGTGGGGTCGTGGTCGGGTGTCGTGCCTTCGCCCATGATACATTGTCACTGTCAAGCGCGATGCGAAGGACTAGCTAGCGGCTATCTTGGGGCCTTGGGGCTCAGGCCTCTCGATACCGGCAGGCGACAAGAGACCCGTTGTGTTAGTATTCCATTGAGCTGCAGAGTGGTGGAACACATATGACCTGATCACGAAGGGATTTTTTTTCAATCTTAAATTATTTCATTAATAAATAATTCTTCCCTTTTTTTTTTACAATGAAGTTTATTTTTGGAGACTCCGTGTTTTTATTTTATATTTGTTCACCACTTTGGGATTCTCTGTTCTCTGATAAAAAATAACTACCTAAAGGAACAGTAGTGATTCCTGATAGATACACTTATGACACATTATCACTGTAAAGCTAGATGGTAAAGAATCTATCTAGGAATTAATGGAGCTCGGCCATCTCGATACCGGTAGACCAAAAACAGACTCGTTCTGTTAGTATTCCTCAAATTAAATACGCATCCTTATAGAAACAGAGTAATGCAGCACATATGACCTCACCTCAGAGGGCTCTTTTCCTTAAATTATTTTTTAATTTTTAAGTTTTCCTCTTTTTTTCTTTTAGTTTTTTCAGCTTTTTCTGTAGAATTAAGATATATAATTCATGGTCTCGCATTCAAGATTTGTCCATTTACCTTTACTGTGCAAGATCTTAATTTCTGTTTTTTCGATTTAGTTTCGTTAGTAATAAGAGTTGCTATGATGCTTAAAAATGTTATTTCAGAGATTGTTAATAATAAGTACAGTACGTAAGGTAATAAATATATAGAAGATATTAGCTAATTCCTAAAGTTATCAAAATATTACGAACGGTCATCCAAATATTGTGTCTTAAAAATGAATAGAAGCTGTGGCTCTGCTGGACCCGGCGTGCTTCTGGGGTTCAACTGGACAGCAGGACACCCCAGGAACTGTAACAGGCTTTAACCAATAGGTAGGTCGTTCCTGAAGGTAATATCGTATAGTTTCATAAAGTGAATTATAGGTATGCACTTGCACTTGGGAAATAATTAAAAATTATCCAAACATTTATTCTAGATGGGATTTTACTGTGTATTGCAACGGCTCCCAACCTTTTAACAAAATACCTCCCATTCAATAAAGTTTAGAGCGAGATGACACCCGACCCCCATATTCTTCAGAATGCGTGCAATTTATTTATACTACAACAATGAACGTTTTGTAGCCTGTTCTACAAAATAATGTTATCGATAAAGTTGGAATAAACATTTTTAGCGAAAAATAAAAATGGGACAAAAATAAGAATAAATAAGGTGAATTTTTAAACATGCATCATCTCTTTATCTTTGCCTATTTTTCTCGAGCCCCACTGGTTGAGAACGAGGGGTGTATTCATTTAAAACATAACTAGACGAGGGTTATCTGCTTATGGTAGGGGGCTGCCTTCTTTAGGAGGACTTTTTAAGGGGGTTATAACGCCAATTTACTTAAGTTACCTTTGGAGAAAACCACCCCAAACTCCAGACCGCTAGAACAACAGCCTTGCGATAGGCCAGATCCCATGATAATCAGCCACTTACAATGTTCAGGGTTTTATACATTTGGCCATGATGGATCCAACAATGCTCAGCACGTAACAATGATAGTTAGGAAGCATCGAGGCTGAAACAAAGATACAACAAAGAAATGCTTATATAGAGCGTCAAAGCTAGTATAAGTGCCGTGAATTGCGGCGGAAGCTGGTGGGGTCGTGGTCGGGTGTCGTGCCTTCGCCCATGATACATTGTCACTGTCAAGCGCGATGCGAAGGACTAGCTAGCGGCTATCTTGGGGCCTTGGGGCTCAGGCCTCTCGATACCGGCAGGCGACAAGAGACCCGTTGTGTTAGTATTCCATTGAGCTGCAGAGTGGTGGAACACATATGACCTGATCACGAAGGGATTTTTTTTTCAATGTTAAATTATTTCATTAATAAATAATTCTTCCCTTTTTTTTTACAATGAAGTTTATTTTTGGAGACTCCGTGTTTTTATTTTATATTCGTTCACCATTTTGGGATTCTCTGTTCTCTAATAAAAAATAACTACCTAAAGGAACAGTAGTGATTCCTGATAGATACACTTATGACACATTATCACTGTAAAGCTAGATGGTAAAGAATCCATCTAGGAATTAATGGAGCTCGGCCATCTCGATACCGGTAGACCAAAAACAGACTCGTTCTGTTAGTATTCCTCAAATTAAATACGCATCCTGATAGAAACAGAGTAATGCAGCACATATGACCTCACCTCAGAGGGCTCTTTTCCTTAAATTATTTTTTAATTTTTAAGTTTTCCTCTTTTTTTGTTTTAGTTTTTTCAGCTTTTTCTGTAGAATTAAGATATATAATTCATTGTCTGGCATTCAAGATTTGTCCATTTACCTTTACTGTGCAAGATCTTAATTTCAATTTTTTCGATTTAGTTTCGTTAGTGATAAGAGTTGCTATGATGCTTAAAAATGTTATTTTAGAGATTATTAATAATAAGTACAGTACGTAAGGTAATAAATATGTAGAAGATAAATTACATGGAATACTTTCCAACATATCCGAACAAGGAATGCAAATAAGGCTTACACATAAATTATGATGCGCTTTTAAAATATAGCACTTTAGTGCGTATTTAAACTGTAAAGTGTTTCAGATTTTGTTTTTTTAAATTTAGGTTAGCTATCGTGATATCGGGTTACGAGTGAAACGATATGGCAGTTTTGCTTCAATTGAATAAATTTTAATCATGTGTGTTAGAAAAATATCTGCTTCCTTCATCAAACGGGCACTTAGCTTGTAGTGTATCATATAATGCAATTATTATTTACGTAACGTGTAATATAGCTCCAACAAAAATAAAAAAACTTCACAAAAAAAATGTTTTCTCTTTACGCACCACTGAACAGACTTACATGGATAACGATGTGTGTAATTAACAGTATCAAGCAAAGAACATCACAGAAACATTAAAAAAGAAAGAAAGAAACCCGATATTTATATTTTGCAAAAAAAAAAAAAAATCTAAAATCCATCCAGATTTTATATTCGCACATGTATGGAAGAATTTCAGATTTTTTAAAAAATCTATTCAATCAATTCTGCCATATAGAGTGAAATGATAACTGCAAGTGCTCATATAGACTCCTGTTCGCATAATTTTGTTGCTGAAAATTGCATCCATTGTTGTTTGGCCCCTAGTGGTGAAATGTTTTGGGTGAGTGCGTATTGGGAAATCTAAAGTATCCATTTCGGTTATGAAATTGGATCCTTGATCGGAATTTAATTCTATGTTAAAATCTCGTACTAAAACAGTCTTAAATCACCCTCCTTCAGTAACGTTTCGAATAGAGCGTCTAATTTATCTCCATAAGAAATTCGAGGACTAGCGTATGTAACTGCAAATCTCACTTTATCTTGAATATATACGCAATGACCATTTGAACACCATTGATCTGGCTCGTGTAGGCACGGGTAAAGCGTTTCATATTATTTTTATAAAGTGATTTTTATAAAGTTTTCCTCTATAAAAATTATATAACTCCAGATGGCTTTCTGTTTTGGAAACCACTGTCTATCCGTTCGACCAAAGTGAATCCTGGTATTTGAAAATCATCTGAAGGGATAGTCCATGTTTCCGCTAGCAATATCAAATCACTCTGCAGAAAACATGAATCAAACGGAAAAGTGACCACGGCGCGGCGCGTAGACAAAAATCCCGTGCTTGAAAGAAATAGCACAAGAGTACTTAAAAAAAGGAAAAAAAAAAAAAAAACTCATGAAGTTTTTATTACTCACCTGTAAAAGAAGATTCAGAAATCAAGGGAAGATTTTGTTTGTGATATTTATATGAGCCTGAAAGATTTAGAGTTCCGATTGTTTCAGCTAGAGCGACAGGTTTATGCATCCGGGACATAGTCAATAAATGTTTAAAAATGCAGAATCCCTTGCAAAAATTGTAACTTTTCTTTTTTTATTTCTGTCTAGGAAACGAAAATCTCTATCTGTTGACGCACCAAGATTTGTACGAACTTCGAATAGATTTGTCGGATTTTGAGGGAAACTCTGCCTACGCCAGGTATGGTGGCTTCGCGGTTGGAAGCGAGAAAGAAAAATACATGCTGAAACTTTTGGGGCCTTTCGAAGGAGGAGACGCAGGTATGTGATAATTTATTCTTTTAACCCTTTGAGGCGCAACCCTTTCCCAATGCAAAAAAAAGGGCAGCCGTTGCCACCGCTCGACTTAACTACCAGCAAGATGGCGGACGATCGAAACGTTCATCGCGTGCCACAGATCTAGAGACCCTTTTTTTGACGACAGCTAGCTGTGCCCGCGCACAGCCAGCTGTCGTCATGGTCGCCGATGGCAACGGCTGCCCTTTTTTCAGCATTGGGGAAATCTATCCAGCTGTTCTCGCATTCTTCCATTTTTCAGCAGCATCTGTGCTGTTAAAAATAATCGTGACTTTTTTTTACGGGAAATGACGTGCTTAAAAGTAAAGGATTCTCGTGGAGCTATGTCACCCGCGACTATTTTTATAAAAATCGAATCTATTCTTCGTGACTGGCAATAGTCAAAACTTCAGAGTTTGGTGTTCCAAGAGCGGGAACACTGCGCGTTAAAGGGTTAAAGGACCAAAAAAAATTTTTTTTAATTGAATATCATGGAATTATACCAGTTTTTTTTTTTTTTTTTTTTTTTTTTTTTTGAGATCGGTGATCGTTCAATCCAAAAGTTTTTCATGCATTTTATTATAGAGGGGCCGTACGTAAAGTAACATCTTTTTTTTTTTTTTTTCTACATCAAATACAAACAAATAATTTTTTCATCAATTTTTTAGATACAAAAAGGCTGTGCTTAAATACAGATTTTATATTTGATACATTTTAAAGCAAGAAATTTTATACATTTTATATATATACTAGCTGACCCGGCAAACGTTGTTTTGCCATATAAATTATTCCTAGGATTATTTTAGTAGAAAGAAATGACTAACTTATTGTAAGTTTGTGAGGACGTGGTATATGAGTGGAAGAGGCATGGAGCGCTGTGAACGATGCTGGAATATAAAAATAACACAATACCAAACATTTATATTTTTAATTCATTGTAATTTATTCTTTAAATTTATATATATCGCTAATTACAATAATTTTACTAAAAAATAATATCAATCCCTTAACGCAATAGAATATACAATATTTTTTGTTATCCCATCTTTAGATAACACAAACAAACTGGATGCCCACTGTATGGTTTGCCCACTCGAGAGCATGCCACGTATAACTGTCCGTGTGAAAAACATGGTGTGCTCAAATCTAATCCACAAACAGACATAATTTGGCCTTGAGACTTATTGATAGTCATTCCATAAAAAATTTTGCCTCCCCCCCCCCCAAAAAAAAAGAATGAAAATCTGAAACACTTTCAGATTTTAAATACGCACTATAGTGCTATATATTAAAATCGTATCATAATTTATGCGTCGTCCCTATTTTTCGTCCTTATTCCATTAAGTTGGAAAGTGTTATCATTATTCATGACTGTGCTGTATTTTTCTTTCTTATTTCATAAAACCCATCTTTGGAATCGAAATCTATCTTAAAATCGCCTACTAAAACTATTTTACAATCTTCGCCAAGTATATCACAACTATACTTCACCGTTTTATATATTGTTTCCTACTTTAACGCCTCGACTCTCGCCAAGGAGGCGATGATTAAACATATGCAGTTACCATGACGATTTTTTGCATTTATGTAGAAATCGTAATTTAGAATTAAAATGGCGATTTGGAACAACATGTAAGTATAGCATGCCGTTACATTTTTATTTATTTTGGATTACTAATTAATGTAGTTTTAATAATTAAATGTCTTCAAATTCCTTAACTGGCGCGTTTATTGCTAGTTTGTTTACTTTAGTTATCACCTAGTTCTTTTGGGTGCGTTGAAACGGTACTTACGTATTATCCCGGCGGTCACTTCCGCCAAACTACTTTTTCGTAGATTTTAAATACGTTGCCAATCGTATTCCAAACCATCAACAATTTCATGTGCCCGGCATTTATCTTGGTGAAAAATTGCTTGTCTTGGCGGACCGCCGGGATAATACGTAAGTACCGTTGAAACTTGTGCATAACTCCCAGAGACCCATGACTGCAAAGCTCGCCAAAGTACGGGAATTTTTTAGGTTGGCGAGAGTGGGGGCGCTAAAATAGGAATCAACTCTTTCTTGTACCATAAAACACATCTTTGGAATCGAAATCTATCTTAAAATCGCCACCTGAAACTGTTTAGAATTTCCTCCAGGCATGTTCTTCCTGTAGGCATATTCCAACTATACCGCAAAGACATTTTAAATACTGTTTGGAATGGACATCATAATCCATGAGTGTACCGTTTTTTCCTTTCTTGTTCCACAGAGCACTTCTTCGGAATAGAAATCTATATTAAAATCGCCTAATAAAACTCTTTTACAATATACGCCAGGCGTTTTCTAACTATACGCGAAATATATTTATAATAAATTGTCGCGTTTTGGCACCACATTTAGCGATCAATTATCAAAAATTGCAAACCTTGTGCGACTTTCAACATTTTATTAACTTCCCCCCCCCCTCTCCACATTATCTGGCAAACACATTTGAAAAGTGATTCGACACGCTAATGTCTACACAGAAATCCTGATTGAAATTAATAGCACTCGGGGGCTAAACATTTTGGGGTGGACCGCCCTTATGACTTAGGGGTATGAGACATAGTTATAAACCTATTCTATGACCTAACGAATATACATAGAAAATTTCATTAAAATTGGTCGAGTGGTTTCGGAGGAGTTAGGTGACTAACACTGTGACTGGAGAATTTTATATATTAGAGATAGATAGATATATATATATATATTAGCCGCCAAGGCGGCCGGCTTCGCAGCCACATACCTTAGTGCAGTAATGACTAAATTTCTGGACTCATTTAAACGAAAATCATGTTTCTTTGTTTTAACAGTATGTGTCAATAAATTTATTTAGGTTAGGATTGCTACACAGTTTGGGTGTCATCATAGAAGCCGATGTTGAAACCGCCAAATGACTAAAATGGGCTTTAGCCCAATGCATGGTGACATTTTTTAGATGGGCGATGAATGTGGCAAGTATTGTAAATTAGTTCTGAAAAAGTCCGAAAGACTTAGCATTTTGTGTATCCATTATTGTTATGTTGTAATCTAGCTTCTGCGCGACATATGATTGCTCCATTTGACGTCATTGAACTGGTAATTTGGATTTTTTCACATGCGTTATTGTTATTGCACTCATGTTTATATCTTGCTGTTGCCGTTCGCAGGTGGAAAAATCGTCGATATTGGTACTGCATACATTAGCATATTATTTAAGTAGATTCTTTCACATGAAATATACTCACCTTACCTCTTTTTCCACATCTTCCCTCCGTGCAGGACGATTTCAAAATGTCCTGAAATTGATATTTAGGTAGTTTGAGTGTTGCATTTTACAGCAAGAGTTTTATGGATAGATCTTTTTTTCTTTGAGATCACCGTGGATAGGTTAAAGAAATGTTTTGGCCCCTTACAACACTTCAACACTTCTAGAGTGAAGGTAAATTGCTCTCCTGCAGTGTGTACAGTACAGTGAAGAAGTAACGATTTATTTTCATATAAGAACCTTCCAAAATAAGTGTTCTGTCTAACTGACCGTGATTTAAATTATTTGGATTAAAAATCTCAGCTACGCACACACACGCACTCATATATATATGTATATATCCACTCTTTCATTGCCTTAAAAAAGCTATATTTAAACACTTATCCGGTATAAGCTCGTTAATTGGCACCATGTGCTATCTACTTTTTTATTTTTTTATATTTTTATATTTTTACATTTTTTTCACTTTATCAATGGATTATCTTGGGATTTCACTTTACGTAAGTAAGCTATTATATATATATATATATATATATATATATATATATATATATATATATATATGTGTGTGTGTGTGTGTGTGTGTGTGTGTGTGTGTGTGTGTGTGTGTGTGTGTGTGTGTGTGTGTGTGTGTAAGGAATGACCTTACGCCATCTCTTGTTGAAATGATCGACACAAATCCATTGGGGTTCTAGGTTAAATAGTTTATTTCAAAGTTCGGACAGAGGGCAGGAGTCAGGCCAGCGACCTTTTAGCTCCGTGGCTATCTTCTTACATCGCAGTCTAAAAGCTAAAGCTCGAAGCTCCTGCAAAAGCTTCACGTTCTAAATTTCTAAAAAGCTCTCGAAATTTCCGCTCTCTTGCTTAAATACTCCTTAGTTACTACACCTGCTGGCAGGGTGCAGCACCATCGCGAAGGCGTTACTCTCAAACGTAATTAGTTAACTAGATTGTCAATCAAGACATGAGAAACACCTGCTTACCCAGGAGTTCTAAAAGCGCGTAGTAACAAAACAACAGAAAACTGAAAATACTGCTAAATCAACAATTTTACTCTTTATGGAACTTCAAAAATCGTCTCTGAGCGTAATAATTGTATATCTGAGAAACAAACTTTACAGTATAGTCCAGGCAAATTAGACCAAAAAACAGCAAATGGGGGAAAAAATTTATATATTCTTTAAACTTAGGGAAAACAATAATTGGGTATATAGTTGTATGAAACAGAAAAGTTCCCCCCTCTCGGGGTGCCGCGTCCCCCCCTTTGGCCCCCCCAAATGGTCACTTTTTAGATTTTCACTTCTATCTCCAAAACCGTTCGTTTTAGCAAAAAAATGTCAATTACAAAATGAAAGCTGATAAAATTTTCTACAAGATTGTAACTGGTTATTTTTTTCTATATGCAATAGCTTTCGAGATATGTTTTAGACAAAATCGCAAATTTTTGGAAAACGCTTCTTTCTATCCCGATTTTTAACCAATTTTGTCTTTTAACCCTTCAACCCTCAGTTTTACAGCAATTGTTTTCGTAACAAAGTTGTAGAGTATTAAATTACCTTTAAAGTGAGTTATTATTTGTAACTTTATCTTTAAATGATCAAAAGTTATTGCAATTTGAAATTTTCAATAAATTTAGCAAATTTGAATGAAAACTACATTGCGCGTCAAAGTATGACAAAATCTAGGAAAAAAATTATAAAGTTTTGAAACTTTGGGAAAACATTGGTTGGGGATGTAGTTGTATGAAACAGAAAAGTTCCCCCCTCTCGGGGGCGCACGTCCCCCCTTTAGCCCCCCCTAAAAACAAGGTCCTTTTTGGGATTTTCACTTTTATCTCAAAAACCGTACGTCTTAGCAAAAAAATGTCAATTACAAAATGAAAGCTGATAAAATTTTCTACAATATTGTAACTTGTTATTTTTTTCTATATGCAATAGCTTTCGAGATATGTTTTAGACAAAATCGCAAATTTTTGGAAAACGCTTCTTTTTATCCCGATTTTCAACAAATTTTGTCTTTTAACCCTTCAACCCTCAGTTTTACAGCAATTGTTTTCGTAACAAAGTTGTAGAGTATTAAGTAACCTTTAAAGTGAGTTATTATTTGTAACTTTATCTTTAAATGATCAAAAGTTATTGAAATTTGAAATTTTCAATAAATTTAGCAAATTAGAATGAAAACTACATTGCGCGTCAAAGTATGACAAAATCTAGGAAAAAATTATAAAGTTTTGAATCTTTGGGAAAACATTGGTTGGGGATGTAGTTGTATGAAACAGAAAAGTTAATCACTCCGGGGGGGCATGTCCCCCTTTAGCCCACCCCCAAAAAAACAAGGTCCTTTTTGGGATTTTCACTTTTATCTCAAAAACCGTACGTCTTAGCAAAAAAATGTCAATTACAAAATGAAAGCTGATAAAATTTCCTACAAGATTGTAACTTGTTATTTTTTTCTATATGCAATAGCTTTCGAGATATGATTTAGACAATATCGCAAATTTTTGGAAAACGTTTCTTTTTATCCCGATTTTTAACAAATGTTGTCTTTTAACCCTTCAACCCTCAGTTTTACAGCAATTGTTTTCGTAACAAAGTTGTAGAGTATTAAGTAACCTTTAAAGTGAGTTATTATTTGTAACTTTATCCTTAAATGATCAAAAGTTATTGCAATTTGAAATTTTCAATAAATTTAGCAAATTCGAATGAAAACTACATTGCGCGTCAAAGTACGACAAAATCTAGGGAAAAAATTATACAGATTTGAAAGTTGAGGAAAACATTGATTGGGGATGTAGTTGTATGAAAAGTTCCCCACCTGACTTACAAGTACATAAAAGTACACCTCAAGTACATAAAAGTTCCCACCTCTCGGGGTGCCGCTTCCCCCCTTTAGCTCCCCCCCCCAAAAAAAAGGACCTTTTTTTGGATTTTCCCATTTATCTCAAAAACCGTGCATGTTAGCAAAAAAATGTCAAATACAAAATGAAATCTGATGAAATTTCCTACAAGATTGTTATGGCTTATTTTTTCTAGATGCAAAAACTTTCAAGATATACGTCTTAGCAAAAATCGCAAATTTTTGGAAAACGCTTCTTTTTATCACTATTTCCCACTAACTTTGCCTTATAGCTCTTCAACCATCAGTTTGACAGGAATGGGTTATAGCAAAGTTTTAAAGTATTCAATTACCTTTAAATTTAAGTTTTATATGTAATTGTATTTTTAAATGATCAGAAGTTACAGCAATTTGAAATTTTCAATACTTTTAGGGAATTCGAATGAAAAATGCATTGTGCGTCAGAATGCAAGAAAAAAGCTTATAAACGTTTGAAACTTGGGGAAAACACTGGTTGGGTATGTAGTTGCATGAAACAGTCTCTAGGGGTGCCGCGTCCCCCCCTCTTAGCCCCCTCCCCTTAAAGTTCCCTTTTTTAGATTTTCATTTTTATATCAAAATTGGTGCTTCTTAGCAAAAGCATGCCAGTTACAAAATGAAAGCTGATAAAATTTCCTAGAAGATTATAATTTTTTTTTTTTTTTTATGTATCGAATTATTTATTATTCGATATATTTATTATCAGTATTTTTTTTCTAGATCAAATTTTTTTTTCTATATCGAATAGCTTCGAGATATGCTTTAGAAAACCTCGCAAATTTATGGAAAACGCTTTTTTTCATCCCATATTTCGGCTAACTTTCCTTCTAGCTGCTGATTCTTAATTCAGAGAATCGAACAGTCGAATTATCAAAATTTGTAATCTCCTTTTTTCAAGAAATTCTTCTCTCTTCTGTTACATTTTCCTTATCTTTAAATCATTGTCCGAAAGTCTGGGAAAATTCTTCAAAAGACGGCCAAGTGAAATGAGCGGGGATAACAAAGAACAATTTGGAACTCGGAAACTGGGGGTGGAGAGAACTGAACTCATCGCTCTCTCTTGTTTATATGAAACGAAAACCAGCTCCAGAAACAATATTATTACTAATTTCATGAGGCTGCATTCAAACTTGTGGAAAGAAATGCACGCGTGTAAAGGTCAATTTGCGCTGTACAGCAATGTGCATGAAGACTATGAAGATACATTTTTATAAAAATAAAATTGTTCCATAGGTTTGTTGCACTGTTATTCTACAGATGTTGCACACAAGAGAAAGTAAGTGAGCTATAATTATGCAGTAATTTTTTTATTAATTTTTCTGACATAATTAATTCTGATGATGAATGATCACTGAAATGCAAATGTCAAAGTACATAATGTTGAACAGATGTATTGCATTACAGAATTCTATTTATGTAAAAAATATCACTTTCAAAACATTTTTAGGGTGTTGGGAGAGGGGGTTAATTTAGACTTTAGTACTAACATTTATGTGTTAAATATGTGTTTATATACGAATAAAATGTAACTAGTTCAGCAGAAACAATAGGATGAAGAAATAAAAAAAAAACGAAATAAAAACAAATCGTACGCGTATGTAATATAAATTATTATTGAAAAACAGAGCCGTTTTGCATATAAAAAAAATTGGAGGAAAGGGGACGTCCCTCCCCCCAAGGTAGAGGAACTTTCCTTTTCTTAATATTGCACCCCCTACAAGTGTTTTCCCAGGTTTCAAAACTTTATAAATTATTTTCTAGATTTTATCGTATTTGGTCGAGTAATTTAGTTTTCATTCGAATTCTTAAAAATTTATTGAAAATTTCTAATTGATATAATTTTTTATCCTTTACAGACAAAATTACAAATAATAATTTATTTTAAAGGAATTGAATACTCCTGTAAAAGTGAGGTTTGAAGAGTTAGTATAACGCATAGTGGAAAATTGTGATTAAAAGAAGCGTTTTCCAAAACCTTGCGATTTTTTCAAAAACTTATATCTCTTATCGAAAGCTTTTGTATCTAGAAAAAAAATAATCCCCAACAATCTTGTAGGAAATTTTATCAGCTTTCATTTTGTAATTGACATTTTTTTGCTAAGACGTACGGTTTTTGAGATAAAAGTGAAAATCCCAAAAAGAACCTTGTTTTTTGGGGGGCTAAAGGGGGGAAGTGCCCCCCCCCCCCGAGAGGGGGTAACTTTTCTGTTTCATATAACTACATCCCCAAACTATGTTTTCCCAAAGTTTCAAAACTTCATAATTTTTTCCCTAGATTTTGTCATACTTTGACGCGCAATGTAGTTTTCATTCAAATTTGCTAAATTTATTGAAAATTTCAAATTGCAATAACTTTTGATCATTTAAGGATAAAGTTACAAATAATAACTCACTTTAAAGGTTACTTAATACTCTACAACTTTGTTACGAAAACAATTGCTGTAAAACTGAGGGTTGAAGG
The DNA here is from genome assembly GCA_038373885.1 of Cheiracanthium punctorium. Classification (NCBI taxonomy): domain Eukaryota; kingdom Metazoa; phylum Arthropoda; class Arachnida; order Araneae; family Cheiracanthiidae; genus Cheiracanthium; species Cheiracanthium punctorium. The sequence goes on from JAWZYV010012105.1 coordinate 24,252, forward strand.
GTTAAAAGACAACATTTGTTAAAAATCGGGATAAAAAGAAGCGTTTTTCAAAAATTTGCGATTTTGTCTAAAACATATCTGGAAAGCTATTGCATATAGAAAAAAATAACCAATTACAATCTTGTAGGAAATTTTATCAGCTTTCTTTTTGTAATTGACATTTGTTTGCTAAAACGAACGGTTTTTGAGATAGAATTGAAAATCTAAAAAAAGTAACCTTTTGGGGGGGGCCAAAAGGGGGACGCGGCACCCCGAGAGGGGGGAACTTTTCTGTTTCATACAACTACATACCCAATTAGTGTTTTCCCCAAGTTTCAAAAATATATAAATTTTTTCCCCCATTTTTCCTAATTTGACTGGACTAGTAAGAGTAACCGAGATTAAAGAAGCTTTTTCAAACAACATTAAATTAAATTAGGTTAAATTAGAAAACTTTATTTTATTATTACATATATATATACAATGCTGAGTAACGGTCGTAAAAATAGTCTGCGGTGTTCCACGCTGTATGACCTCCCTTTTTATAATTTGTCCAGTAAATTGATTCTCCCATAGCAAAGTTTAAGGATGTTTTTCGAACAATTGATAACTATGTCGCGATGAGAATTCTTTTTCTTTTTTTTTTTTTTTTTTTTTTACACTCCGGTGAGTGCACCTCATTTATATTTCATTAGAGCAAAGCTGCGCCTTCAGTTTCTAGGGCGCATTTATTATTATTATTATTATTATTTTATTTTTTTTTATTTTTTTTTGCATACTTTTATTTAACCCACATTGGGAATTTGTTCAAAACTTGAGATCAATTTCTCTCCTCTATACTCTCTCTGAGAAAACGATCAAGGCACTGTTTTTCCTACGAAGAAATCTGCCTTTACACAATTCCAAAATTTGATAACGAACTATTAAATCTCTCCCCCTCCCTCCCTTTATTATGAAAACATTCGTCGTTATTAGGGTACAAAATTTTTCTAAGAACATTAATTGTAAACTGAATTACGTTGCAAAGTTTTTCTAACTCAGTTAGAATTATACCAATTCCATTATGAATCATGTTCTTCTAATTTCATTGCTTATATTTTATACCGTGATACCATTAGACGAATGTTTGCAGAATAAAGAGAGGGAAAAAAGAACAGTTGCAAAATATTCAGTAGTTTCGAAACCTTGAATTTGTTGAGGTCATTTTCTCCATAGAAAAGCATTGCGGTGATCCTTTCGTTTTTTTGTGTGTGTTTTGTTTTTGTTTGTTTGTTTTGTGTGTCTGAGCGCGCGTGTGTGGAGTGAAGAAGCTCATAACATTGCAATCTCCAGTTGAACTGAAACATTGCGTAGTAATGTATCTTAGCTAACAGTCAGTAATTAATCATATAAAAAATTTTAATTTGAGGGATAGGGGGGGGATTATTTTATTTTACTTAGGTTTTAAATTTCCGCTTTCCTAAGAATTTGGATCCAATCTTGTAATCTATTTTTTAAGTCTCCATTTGAGCTGAAATTTTGAATCTGCTGGTTTTCCATATAGCCTGCCACAGTTTGAGTCAAGTTCCAATTTTTCCCCGAAAAAGCTGGTAAATTTTGCTCACAATTACAGAATCTTTTACCTAATTTTTCAAAAAAATACATGTCTATGTTTCATGATTGAAAAAATTATTCTGAAGATTAATAAAGATGGAAAGAGTAAAATAAACTTTAAAAAAACAACAGCAGCGATTTTTACTTTCCGAACATGTACCATGTAACGAAAGTATTGTAATCATGAAAAAATTCGAATTCGAGATTTTGGTGTATTGACACGTTTTGAGGTCTTCTGAATTCATTTATGCTATTTTTACGAGATGTATGTATGTATGTGTGTATGTGTGTGATGTGTGTTTGTGTGTATGTGAGTGAACACGATAACTCCTGAACGGGGCATGCGATTGAGCTCAAATTGGGTATATATGTTATAAACCACCGTCGCAAGGCCGGTATTGATTTTGGTGTGTATAGGACTTACAGTTTTTCTACAGGGCTACGACAAAGATTTCTTTTACATTATGGCCTATGGGGGAAAATTCTGGAAAGTGCGCTAGCGTTTAAACGGTACATTCGATTGAGCTCAAATTGGGTATACATGTTATAAACCACCGTCGCAAGACCTGTATTGATTTTGATGTGTATAGGACTTACAGTTTTTCTACAGGGCTACGACAAAGATTTCTTTTACATTATGGCCTATGGAGGAAAATTTTGGAAAGTGCGCTAGCGTTTAAACGGTACATTCGATTGAGCTCAAATTGGGTATACATGATATAAACCACCATTGTAAGACCGGTATTGATTTTGATGTTTATAGGACTTACAGTTTTTCTACAGGGCTACGACAAAGATTTCTTTTACACTATGGGCTATGGGGAGAAATTCTTTAAAGTGCGCTAACGTTTAAACGGTACATTCGATCGAGCTTCAATTTGGTATATATGTTTGAATTATTCATCGATTAAAATTTATTTAAATGCTTGGTAATGATCTTAATCGTAAGTGTTCGGAAAGTCGAGTGGAGTCACTCCAGATTTTTTATTTAAAAGCTAACCAAAAAGAATAAAATTTTATTTTTGTAATACCCGAAAATATCGAGATTTTTCAGACCGAAAAGTAAAATAAGTATTAATATATTTCTACATATTATAGATGTGAAATGTATTAATGGATATAAAATGTACCGTGGACGCTCCCACACTTTTATTTTTATTCATAAAAAGGTTAAATGTTCTGGGTATATTTAAAAAAAATGTTTATTTTTTAGCTAGTTTTTAATCTTTTTTTCTCTTCTCAAACCAGAGTTTTTTCAAAACTTTACTCCAAGCAGGGATGTTCTAGGCGGTTGTGAAAATAATACGTCGCGTGCACACTAAAGGATAATAGAGGATGCCCGCAAAGTCATGATACAATCTTCAAAACTCCTGAAAACCGAGAAAAATAAATAAATAAAATTTTAAATTTAATTGAAATAAGAAAGATAAATCCTGACGAATGCATTACTATAAAACACTTCCCAACACAATCTTATATAAGCATACTCATACACTTAAGTCATCATAAACGTCGAGCCAGATTTTCTTTCTCTCGAGTTCTCACATGGTAGAGGTGGAAGTATTACGCCATGCGATCTCTTTTTTTTTTTTTTTTTTTTTTTTTTTTTTTTTTTGGAAAGCTCTGGATTTTCCTCGCTCTGTATTCGTCCTTTTTTTTTTTTTCTTCTATTTGTGATTTCTTTTCATCGATGCTTATTGTTTGGGTATCCATATTAAGTAAGTTTAGCTGAAGGGTGGGTTACAGCAAAACGGTTCAGAATCACATAGCACTGTATGGTCGGAAACGTCTTCTTCATATACCTGTTAATAATCACTTTGGAAGAAGTGTTGAAGCGTGCGTCTAATTTCTTAACCAAGTTTCATAAACAATGGGCTTTCCTCAGACAATTTCACTAATGCAATAAAAATGCAAATTCTGAGTTAACAATTTTTATCAATGATACATTGCAATCTGTGAAAGATACATTAGTTTTTGAAAAACCGTGGTCGGAAAGTTCACTATTGATTAAATTATTCTCCTAGTGATTATAAACAGGTACATGAACACCAAGGGCGGATTAAAGGGGGGGCGGAGGGGCGACCGCCCCCCCCCCCGAGAAGAAAGAAATTGATGTAAAAGATCCTATTTTACTTCCATAAAATTGATGTATATGTCGATCTTCTAACTAACCGCCCCCTCCCCCCGACAAGCTTGCAATAATCCGCCACTGATGAACACGACGTTTATGACCCCACATCGGAATGTGATTCTGAACCTTCTGAACCGTCTTCGTGTGACCTACCCCTCCTAGAAGTTTGTTCCTCTAATTTTGAAACACCCTGTATATGTAATATATACAGTAAAGCGTGTGAAGTTGATCACCTGTCTGACTTGTATGTTGACCAGGCAATTGGGTAGAATTTGTGCCAAAGCATAGCTCAAAACCTTTGTAAATTGACCACCTCCAGAATTTTTTCTGTGTCTTTCTTCTAACAACCTTTATATTTTTTTCTATTTATTACTCCCCATCCACCCTGGATACATAGTAAGAGCTTGTCGACAAAGCAAGATTAATGATTATTTAAGTCCATCTGTATTCCTTACGTAAGTACAATTTTTTGCAACTATGTTATTACGTACACGCAGGTAGGTATGTGTGAAGTACAAAACCCTTAATACATACGTACATTATGCAAAATATAGTAATAAAATGAGTTTCATAATTGAATTAATTTTTTCTGTTCAACCAGAATTTTCTGTTCATTTTTTCTGTTCATCGCCATAGTATACATAGTAACTATGATATACTATGGCGATATTCAATAATTAATACGCAATACAGTAATATGTACGTATAATTAATGTTTAACCCTAATAAGCAATATCATTCCAATTTTGTACCATTTTGATTTCATATTTTATACAGTTTTGCAGTATACTACATATACTACATGCACTATGTAGTGTACAAGTACATCTATATATATAAAAGAGGAAATTCTGTTTGTTTGTTTGTTTGTTCGCTATACGCGTCCAGACCCTTCGATGGATCTGGACCATATTTGGCACACTGACTAAATAGGACAAGAGAAAGCTAATGCCGTAAAAATGAAATTAATCGGATTAATAGTTTTTGAGTCATTTTATGTTTTGTAAGGTTTTTGGCCATTTTTCTCGCATTTTACGTTATCACGAGCTAAATTTTCGTCCGTACACTATATTTTTTATATCATCGGAAATTACTGAGTTTTCTTTTTCAAATAAAATTTGTTACAAAATCGTACTTACATTTGCCGATTTTTGGGAATTTTTTAAAGGAAATCCTGTTTCGAAGAAAATGTACTGCTTTTAAAAATATGCTATTTTAAAACTTTCGCATCGAAAAACCTAATGGGCAAAAATTTTCCATCTTTTTACCGCTGATTGAACATTTATTTCTCCCTCTTTTAAATTTTGAACCATGCGGAAATGTTTATTAGATTTTTTATATGATTTTTTTTCTGAAAAGATCACATATTAAAATTCTCTCCAGAATGCAAGTTCCGGAACGAAGGTAACAAATTCCCCCACTCGGTTCTTCATTTTCAAGGTCCGAATTTCCTTTTCATGTCAGGCATGGCGAAAGAGAGACGGGAGAGGGGGAGAGGTGGAGGGGGAAAGAGAGATGGGTGGGCGACCGTGCTAATCCAATCCCCCCTCTTCGCGCCCCCACTACGCGAAATTCAGGCAGATTGGTTATTATATTAATGACTGGAAACTCTTTATTTGTTTTCCGTTGGTGCGTTGGTAATTTTGATAAAAGACTACATATCAGAACTCAGATAGGTAGAAGGGAAGAAGCCTACCCACGTCCAATTTCCGGTAACCTCTGTAAGCTAACAGATGCCATATTTATTGTTTTTCTCGGTTCAGCGGGAATTCCCATGTCCTTTTTATTATCGTTGCAGCCGGAGGATTCACATTCTTTCCCTTTACAATCTCATACCGACGACTGGGCTGTATTTGTTTTTAGTAGTTGCGTAGGTATTAACCATAAATGACTGTAAGAATACACACAGGTAGAAGAGGAGAAGCCTAGCCACGTCCAATTCCCGATAGTTTCTACGCTATCAGGTGCTTTGTTCTTTTTTCTTTTTTGCAGCGGGAAATCCCATGTCCTTTTTTTTATCATTGCAGTGGAAGGATTCACATTCCAGCTTAGCAACGTCCAATTCCTGGCAACCTCTGTATTCTATCAGGTGCCGTGTTCGGTTTTTTTTTTTTCGTTGCAGCGGGAAGTCCCATATTCTTTTTTTTTATCATCAGCGGGAGGATTCACATTCTTTCCCTTTACAATCTACAGGGTGGTTATTAATTAACGTGAGGTGTTCAGAGCCCTCTAGCGAGTAAAGTATTGGACGAAACTTAACCAAATTTGATGAGCATGCACAGTAGACCGTGGGATTTTGATTTAAAAAAAAAAAAAAAAAAAAAAAAAAAAGCCAAAATTTGCCATCGGGGCAATTTTGTCTCTGCAAAAGTGCCCCAGAGGTTCCCTGATCTCAATCCTTGCGATTTTGGGTTGTGGAGATTTCTTAAAGGTGTTGTTTATCAAGGACATGTCTCCGATATGGCAACGTTAAAGGATCGAATAACGTTACACGTGAGGCAAATCAACTCTGATATGCTGCGAGCGGCCGTGCATCGTATGCAGTTCCTCGTATTTACCAATGGTGCGCATATTGAACCAAATTTGTAAGTAAAATTGATATTTGCTGCATTGTTTGTCAATTAACCATTCAATATTTACGCTAATACACTTTTGCAGTGGCAAATTTTGGAACTCTATTTTTTTTGGGGGGGGGGAAATCAAAATCCCATGGTCTACTACGCATGCTCATCAAATTAGGTTAGGTTTCGTCCAATACTTTAGTTGCTAGAGGGCTCTGAACACCTCACGTTAATTAATAACCACCCTGTATAGTTAAGGTAAATGGGCATTTCTCTTCCATTGCACGGACAACGCCGGGCCACGCTGCTAGTAGATGATAAAATACAAATATCAGAAAATAAGTATGGTATCTTTGATAAGTTGATCACCTGTCTAAGTTCACCACGAAAGCGTGGAATCACTGGGTGGTCAACTTAGCATTTCATCGTCCAAGCGGTTGCGCATTGCACAAGTGCTGAGCTGGCCATCGCTGGGCCACAGTAAGGCATTCAAAGACCCATTTCAGAAAGCAAAAGAAGAGATTCTCGTCTATCCCTATCTTTGGAACAAAAAAAAAAAAAAAAAGAATTGAATAGGTTAGTTAGAGGAAATGATTCAATAAATTTCATGTTTATTTTCATTTTAATCGCTTCCCCTAAGTTTAAGTCTCGAGTAATGCTTAATGATGTGTCAAATGAGAAAAAAAAATGGTATGAACTGTCCTTTTTCTATGGAAAATTTCTGTGTACACTACTGATTTCATGTCCAAATGTTTTGTAAATAAATATGCTTGAATAAATAAGCAATTTATCGGTTGCGAGTTATTACATAATACTTTCTCTGACTGCTGTTATTTTAAAATCAGTTATCTTATCTGAAAGGTTCAATCTTCATTTTTTTTTTTAGTTCCGTGATAGCTTCTGATCTAATGGGACAGACAAGTAAATATAGCTGGCTAATTTACTATTCTTATCTTTTCAACACATTTCTGGAAATTTTACTATTTTTACCTATGACTTCATTACGTAATCCCAGTTTCGCGTAGAAAAATAGCTTGGAAATTTGCCAAGGTCTAAATTAGTTAATTTTGATTCTTGAAATATTCGACACGGTGTGGAAAATCGATATAAGTAATTTAAAAAATTATGTGTTTCTGTGTGTGCCGCTAAATCTCCTCAACCAACTAACGCGGCCAAAGACATTAAAATACTGAGTATTTTAATGTCTTTGAACGCGGCTAATGGGGGGAGGGGAGGATATGGTACGGTAACCCACCTCCCCCATCCTTGAAGAAGGTTTCGGCTTAGAAGAGTAGGGGTTGGACTTCGAGATATTAGGGCCAAAAGAGTCCATCATTGTTCAATGAAGTCGGTTTAGCTGCTTGGAATCGAATCCTGAGACTGATCAGAATGTTCCAGACAAACTGCTCTAAAATGTTTCCGAATGTTCGGGAATATTACAGAATTACCGGAAAAACACTTAAAATACTGGTGTTAAACGTTAAAATAAATAAAAACTTTGTGAAAACACACATTATTTATTTTAATATTACAGAATGTCCCTCTAATGGCAAGTCGGCGAAGCAATCCAGTTTAAGCATTTTGAAGAATGTTGCTGTACAGGGACATAGCCAGGGGTGAGGGGTGTCATGGGGGCTTGCCCTCCCCCTTAAATTTTGAATTTTTGTTAATTGGATGTCAGTAAAAAACATTTTTATGAGAATTTTTACCTTTTTCACCTTTTGGGCACTGCTAAAAATTTTTTTCTCGATACGTCCCTGCTACGTTCTAAGATGTTCGGGAATGTTCTAGAATGTTCCAGAAACTTCGTAGTCGATTTCGACGCGTTTTCTTTGGTAGAATGTTTGAACTGTTTTATATCGCTATCTCATCGTGGTGATTGATCGAGTTACCGCCCTGGGAAAGAACATCAAAATCAAGTTCTCAAAACTCCTTTTTTTATTTGAAGGATTTTTTTAAAGTGCTTGAATTTTGACTAAAAGCTTCGAATTCTCAAAATTATATCTATTTATTTATGTGCATGTGTGTTTTAAAAAAAAGGAAGTTGTTCTTCAGCGCTCCGAGAAAGGAGGGTACTGAGCCAGTACGCGAATAAAAAATAATTTTTTAATCATATTTTTCTCCATAACTTCGATCTGCATTTTAGAATTGCTTTTTTTTTTTTTTTGTATGCATTCTGTTTTGTAAAGTGATGAAGGGGTGCGAGGATTCTTTGAAAGAATTCACAAACGCGATCTGTTGTTTTAATCTGGCTGGAGATTATTTAGAGCATTTCTGTGACTGAATTACGTTGATGATATGAACAGAGCATGCAAGTCGTAAAGTGATCTATAACGTGTTAAGAAATTTTAAAAAAATGGCAGAAGATAACGGCCATGTTGAAAACGAGCAAGATCACTTATAACGCTTTGAGGCACAACCCTTTCCCAATGCTGAAAAAAGGGCAGCCGTTGCCATCGCTCGACTTAACTACCAGCAAGATGGCGGACGATCGAAACGTTCATCGCGTGCCACAGATCTAGCGACACTTTTTTTGACGACAGCTGGCTGTGCCCGCGCACGGTAGTTAAGTCGAGCGATGGCAACGGCTGCCTTTTTTTCAGCATTGGGCAATCTATCCAGCTGTTCTCCCATTCTTCCATTTTTCAGCAGATGTCAGTGCTGTTAAAAATAATCGCGACCATTTTTTCACGGGAAATGACGTGCTTAAAAAGTAAAGGATTCTCGTGGAGCTATGTCACACGCAACTATTTTTTATAGAAATCCAATCTATTCTTCGTGAGTGGCAACAGTCAAAACGTCAGAGTTTGGTGTTCCCAGAGCGGGAACACTGCGCGTTAAAGGGTTAAAGAATTCATAACAGTTCTCTAGCGCCGATAAAATACCTGGCAGAAGAAAATTCTTTTCTTGAACATCCTCCTTTGAAAAAAAAATTATGCGTTTCACCTGGCCATAATTTCTTTATTTCCGCCATAAAGAAAGCCGCCCGAAGATTAAAGTCGGCAAGAAGGAGCTGCAAAAGAGAACGAACGGCCTTCATAATTTTCAGCCACCTCTGCATGGAGCCCCAAATCTTCAGTGTCTTTTCTAAAAGCTGCAATTTGGTGTAGTCGCTGGTCTCTCTCAAAGCCGGGAAGAAAAAAAAAAAGAAAAAAAAAGCTATCCACCGCAACCTTGGTTTTAGGAGAGTGAAAAGACAAGTTTTCTTGGTTAGATAGAGAAAGGACCAGTTTTTTTTTTTTTTTTCGCTGGGTGCCTCCCATTTTAGCCAGAGATCTCTGCTAAGGCTCACTTTTCCTCAACCCCAACAACAGGAGGGGTATCGCAAAAGAGAGAGTGGGTCAATGCTACCTCTACAGTACAGTCACAGCTCGTTAGTAAGCCACCTGGATAACAAGTGACTCCGTATATTACGTCTTCTTTCAGAACCCCCGCTTCTAGCGTCGCTATTTTTTCAAACACGCCGCTTATGACGTCACTGTTAACCCTTTAACACGCAGCGTTCCCGCTCTGGGAACACCCAACTCTGACGTTTTGACTGTTGCCAGTCACGAAGAATAGATTTGATTTCTATAAAAACAGTTGCGGGTGACATAGCTCTAGCATTAAATTAAATTATGTTTTTCAAAAATAAAATTATCACAGGATTAAATAACATTGTGGGACTGCATTTCTGTTTTACCTCGCACGTAAAGTTGTAACAGTCCAACAGCGTTGGAAATTGTCTGTCACGCTTAAACAGGGCTTTGACAAGGTGCAAACAAACAATTATACTTTAGTTTTAGAATAGTTGCAACACCTGTGATACTTAATTATAATAAGAAAAACCGACGGATACTCTTTTAACCCTTTAACGCGCAGTGTTCCCGCTCTGGGAACACCCAACTCTGACGTTTTGATTGTTGCCAGTCACGAAGAATAGATTTGATTTCTATAGAAATAGTTGCGGGTGACATAGCTCCACGAGAATCCTTTACTTTTTAGCACGTCATAGCCCCGTAAAAAAATGGTCACAATTATTTTTAACAGCACTGACATCTGCTGAAAAATGGAAGAATGCGAGAACAGCTGGATAGATTGTCCAGTGCTGAAAAAAGGGCAACCGTTGCCATCGCCTGACTTGACTACCAGCAAGATGGCGGACGATCGAAACGTTCATCGCGTGCCACAGATCCAGAGACCCTTTTTTGACGACAGCTGGCTGTGCCGGCCATTTTGCTGGTAGTTAAGTCGAACGATGGCAATGGCTGCCCTTTCTTCAGCATTGGGAAAGGGTTGCGCCTCAAAGGGTTAATTCATCCAAGACTATTCTTCGTTTCTACTTCCGATGGCAGATTATATAGGACAGATTGCACAGTTAAATTATAAGTAGAACATACGTACACCGTCTTTATTTATTATTTCCTTATTTTATCCAGTCATCCATTTTATTAATTTAAATTCTTGTTGTATTTATTTGTATCAAATTTAATGTAAGTTAATTATAGCCACATTTATTATACATAAACATTTAGAAATTCATTTTGCATTTAATACAATCTCCGCTTAGTAAGTCATTTTTAAGCGGCCCCCGAGAGTGGTGTACGAGAGATGTGAGAGAGAAAGATTTAGGGTTTTAAAAGTATTTAAAAAAAAATACATTATTTAATCGCATTCATGGTTACTTGTCATAAATGCATTTTCTGTCGTCAACATGAATATTGGCTACATTATCTGACATGATAAATTCAAAATTTCTCATCATTCAAGCGAAATGGTAGAAAAATCTAGCAATCCCTGCAACAGAATTGATCGGATCCCTACCAAAAAGTAATTACAGCGGGGGGGGGGGGGATGCAGGAAAAATTAAGCTTTTTATTTCTTTATAAATTCATACAGATCATTTAACTTTCTATAAATGAAACTAGCTCGCTAGTTCGCGAGTCCCTTGTAGTCAGTGTACTGGTCAGCGTTCTTCTGTCATCCGCACCGCTAGCGCAAATTCGAGTCCTTGTTCCAACGTTTTCGAAATTTTGTAAAAAAACCTAGTAAAGTGTGTTCTCTGTTGTCGAACATTTTACACAGAAGAGACTTTTAAGTTCTTTTTCAAGGCTTGATCTCATAGGAAATTATACAACTTATAATTTCCTATGAGCAACATCCAACAGCTTTTTAAAGAATTCAATTGCATTTTAATCATTGCAAAACATTTAGAATGATTAAATTTAAATTTTTTCTTGACAAGTTGTACTGTGAAGTATTACAAACAATGAACCTACAGGAGTTACGAAACATTGAGGAGGGAAAATGCTAAACGTAACGCAATTTCGTAATGTTTTTCCTAAACAGGTAAACACTTCGGCCCGTCTTTGAAGACAATTTGGTACTTAAGAATTTTTTCTGTAAGTTGCGTGAGACATATAGGTTGACTGTTAATATTAGTTGATAGTGCAGTTAGTGAAGAAACGTTATTAGTTTTTTCTCGTGTTTGTTTTTAAAGCTGTTTCTAAGTCCTGAGACGCCAGTCGCTTAACGATGAACTTCTCAGCCAAGAGCGGCAGAGTATATTTTAACATACAAAGTAGATGGCACTAGTACCACCTTGTGAAAAGATAGTGCCACGTAATGATAATATAAGTGAGACCTAATGCAACCCAGTCCCAGTCGTCGCTCCCACATTGCGGGAGTCTTAAGCAAAACTCAATTTTTTAAATATGTATATACTATATATGCATTATAAAATAGTTTTGAGGGTTTTCTTTTTAAGAATCAAATATTTTTTTAGGAATTTTCAAGGCTGTGATATTCTCAATCCGCCAGGATATTTTTATTTAGAAGCGAAACTTTCTACATGCGATCAGCCAGTTTTGCATATCGTATATCTTATTTCTGGATTTGTTTAACTGCTTTTACTATTTTAACTAAGGTGTGCTGTGTGAAGGCTCTTTCAGGATGGCAAAAAGAATAAATAATTTTTTAGTCCAGTGCCCTCCCCCCCAAAAAAAAACAAACTCCAAGAGGTATTTATGATTCAATCCAAACTGACAAATTGCCGACAACACTAACTAATTTATCAGCCTGTTGTTCTCATTCATCATCTCAGAATGATTCTGGAAATAAAAGCATTGTCAGCAACCAGAAATGTGAACAAATTAATACGAATGATGATAGCTATAGTCAGTGCATGGTATGGATGCTGCTGTTTCAGAATCCATTAGTAAAAAGTCCGCCAAATGGTACAAGGAATCAAAATGAGGTATAATTGGCTACTTCAGATAATATTTTTCTCCAGAAAATGAGACTGGGAAAGCCATTTGGTATAAGGTGCAATACTTGTTTTACCCAAATCCACCAAGTCCACTAAGTGCCTTTAGTGCCACTTAGTGAAAATTTATTAACCCTTTAACGCGCAGCGTTCCCGCTCTGGGAACACCAAAATCTGACCCTATGCCAGTGACACTATGCCAGTCACGAAGAATAGATTCGATTTCTATAAAAATAGTTGCGAGTGACCTAGTTTCACGAGAATAGTTTACTTTTTAGCACGTCCTTTCCCGTAAAAAAATTGCCACGATTCTTTTTAACAGCATTGACATCTGCTGAAAAATGGAAGAATGCGAGAACAGCTGGATAGATTGCCCAATGCAGAAAAAAGGGCAGCCGTTGCCATCGCCTGACTTAACTACCAGCAAGATGGCGGACGATCGAAACGTTCATCGCGTGCCACAGATCTAGAGACCCTTTTTTGACGACAGCTAACCAAATTTAGTTAAGTCGAGCAATGGCAACGGCTGCACTTTTTTCAGCATTAGGAAAGGGTTGCGCCTCAAAGGGTTAAAATATGCTCTGAAGAGCGCTGCACACACGCACATATATGTATACCTTTTTTTTAAATTAATATTCCAGGGAAGTGCAAGTGCACCTTCTTGCACCCCTTCCCGACGCCCGTGTTCTCAGCTGTTCAGAGGGTTAGCACAGGCTGCTATGGCAATGCGAAATAAGATTCTGATAGCCCGGAACGCCATCCATGCAGAGAGAGATATCACCACGAGTGGAATACAATACTAGCACCTGACAATTACCGCTCCCTAGTTACGTTTCTAGAATTTTAAAACTTAATAGAAGCAGAGCAAGGCTCACTGCGAAAGGAAGAGAACGATTTTATTTCGTTTTATTTATTTATTTATTTATTTTCGAACACGTTTGGAGCGACCAGGCGAATAGAAACAGCCACGAATTCGCTTTGACATTCTTTGTCGTTGCACGCTGAGATCAGGTATGTACATTTGTGGAATTACATAAACCTAAAAAATTATAAAATGCAGCCTTGCCAAAACATGTTTTTTTTTTTTTTTTTTTTTTGTCTTTACGATGTAGCTACACCAGATATTAAGGAAAAACATTAACCCTCATCATCTTTTGAGTTGCGATGTTCTAGTTTTACAAATAATTAAAACAATGTACACCATATCCTTGAAAAGAAGAACAATAACATTAAAAATAGAATAGAATAAAGCAAAGATAAATTATGCCAAATGCTCTCGGAATAATTTTATCAATTTATAATTCCGAACAAAGCGACACTAAATGAACATCTATGAAGTTTAGAAGAATATTTGTAGTTGTATAGGTCAGGCAAACATTCAAATCATGAACGCTTTTCAATTTTCTTGGAAAATATTACAAAGCTTTCAAGTTGAATTTTTGTTTTAGTTGAATGGAATTGCTGAAAATAGTATAGTTGAAAAATAACACATCTTAGAGCTTTTACCTTTCAGTAATAGACTTTCCAAAAATAGCATGATCGCGTAATTTACGGACTGCTAGCGAACAACGAATCTGAAATTATAAAATTCATTTAAAAGTTTTGAGATTAAAACTTAAAAAAGTCGGTCGGAATTCTATTTTAGGATGTATAATCGAGTTTGGAGGAAGCCCGATTTGTTGAAAAATGAATAGTTTTCGAGGTATGAATTTGAAAATTTACTCTTGCAACTCAAACAACGTTTGCTCAGGACCTCGATAACTTTACTGGACTGATACGTGACAATCCAACAACTAATCCTTTAACACCTTAACGGTCCTATTATTTTCAAGAAAACGACCATAAAAGTATCTATTTTTTTTTTATTCCAGAAAATTCTACATAAATAAATGCATGTACAATATATGTATTCATTTTGAGGTTTTGGACATTTTTTTAGCGCGAAAGAAAGAAAAAACATTCTAAGAAAAGCCAACATTCATTGTTATTGTGAATGAATGTGTGTTTTGTAGTAAGCAGGAAATCATTAAAAATATATGTTTTTAACACCACCAAAGGAGAATTTTACCAAACTTACTTCGTAAAATAAACATATGTTTGTATAGTTTTCTTTGAACATAAGTAAAAAAAGTGAGCTAAGATTGCACAATGCATATCATAAATACACGTATTTGAGTACTGCTGACATCTATTTAAAAATAAACTATCTCCAAATTAAGATAAAAAATAGTCTGGTATTGTGATCTCTTGTGTAAAATGAGATGTAAAAAAAAAATTGCATCGTAAAAAAATTGCATCGCTCTTATCTTTCTGGCACATAACATTTTGAACACTATTCCCCGTAAATATGACGGACACGAGAAATAGAGGGAGAAAGCTTAGCCCGTGAATTTGACGTGTGCGAGGATTAAAGGGTTAATAACAGGGTTACACTCAAACAACAAATCTAAAATTAAATGAGTTTCTAATTATTTCTCTATTCTAAAAAAAAAGTAACGGCCGCTGCTGCCGCTGTCAAAAGCTTGTTCTGTC
This sequence comes from Cheiracanthium punctorium, assembly GCA_038373885.1. Lineage (NCBI taxonomy): Eukaryota > Metazoa > Arthropoda > Arachnida > Araneae > Cheiracanthiidae > Cheiracanthium > Cheiracanthium punctorium. The sequence continues at coordinate 39,292 of JAWZYV010012105.1, forward strand.
ATCTCCTCCGAAATCGTGGGGATTTGAGTTTCGACGAAGGTGTCCACGGATTCAGAAAATTCCGGGGAAGCCGATAAGCTCACTTAAATTTTGAAATTCCAATTATTTTAGAAGATATTAATTAAAAACTGAAAAAATAAGCATAATGGTTGCCAGGCTTAGCAATTTTCGCCAGCATAAAATCATTCATGCCTTTGCAAGAAAGCAGTTCCTGTGTGAAATTAACAAACATGAAGTAGCTAAATTTTTGCTCCAAATTAAAAAGTATATGAAATAAATAACTCAAAGTGTTTCACACAAAGATGACAATTTTGAAATAGTAAGTTCTCTTAGACAACAGGAGTTTAGAAGTAGCGATTATTCGTTTTTCTAAAACAGAATAACTAATTGTAACTGATTTTAAAAGCGCCATCTTGGCATGAGGTACGATCTTGCAAAGTGGTATATCTCCAAGAAGGGTGAATCTAAACAGCGAGTTCCAAAATGTTAGAACCCAATATCTTTAAAATGAAAAATAATTAAAATGCAGATTATTTAAAGGCCAGTTAGGTTCAGCTTGGGTATTTGCTACCAGCAGAAATATTTGGCGGCGTTCACTATGCCATTATAGCAATTATAGTACAGATTGGATATTTGCCAGCGCGACGAGATGATATATTTCGTGAAGCTAAATACGCCAATCTGCAAACGATTATGTATGTGAATATATGGATAACGGTTTTCCCAGTAACCTTGCATGAGCAGTATGGGTTATGAACATGTGTAAATCGCCAAAAATGAAGAGTCGCCATTTTTGGCAAGCAAGTCGCCATTAGTAGCAGATCCGTAGTTTTTATCAAAGAAAACGTATGAAGTACTCTTTTCTTTGATGTTTTCTGACAGCTAATTATTAACGATACATATACGTTAAGTCGCCAAATTATGAAAAATCGCGATGGTTGGCAAATACGCAAGGTATTACATAGGTTTTACATAATTCAAAATACAGTAGAGTCTCGTTTATCCGACCTTCGCTTATCCGACATTCCGTATTATCCGACATCGGGCGAAGCGAAGTCGAATAAAATTCATCGGACGATTAGAAAGAATTACCGCAGGAAGCTACTGTCTACAGTGATACAAGAAATCAGTGAACGGAGAGACGTGATTGACAAATTGAGTTAAGGCTCAGGAGATTGCAATTCAATACATTGAGCAACAAGAAGGGGCTACAGGAATTTACATAACGATTCTGCAAAGATTGGAAGATTTGGCAGCGAAGAAACGGCACTCATCGGGAAAATAGACTACCATAAAAAATTTCTTTAAATCCTCACAGGATTGAAATTTAAGTGTAACATATGGCACTCGTAAATTCTGTCAATACATTATTCTGTAACTGTAAGTTCATTTTTTCAATTCATTTTCCCATTGTTTTCTTGTATTTGTAGAGCATGAATATGATATAACATATTATTGTGTTATAACATATGTATATATGTATTATGTTCCAAGATACAATTTAGCTTAACGTTTAAGAAGCTTTTTCTTGACCCCTCCCTATTATCCGACATTTTCGCTTATCCGACATCGTGCCGGCCCCTTTATGCCGGATAAGCGAGACTTTATTATAGTGTGAAGTTTAAATTTTTATGCTCCGAGGTACTTGCAAGAACTAAGCAAAGTGCAGCTCGTTACCATTCTATCTGATCCAATCTTTGGGTTTTATCTATTGAAAGTATGTCTTTTTTACGAATAAGAATTATTAGGGGCCGAATGCCTCATACGAAAAGCAAGCATAAGGAGTCTAGGGGCCTTGGCCCCTAGTACTTAAAAAAAAAAAACTTTTAGTACATTTCTGGTTATAATTTCCCCTTTTCCATTCCAGGAGATGGCATGACGTACCACGCCGCGATGCCTTTCTCGACCATCGACGCAGACTACGACCGGTGGCCGAACGGTCACTGCGCGGTGGACCACGCCGGCGGCTGGTGGTACAACCAGTGCGACGCCAGCAACCTCAACGGCAAGTACCTGAGGGGCCTGAACCCCTACGAGTACCAGGGCGTGTACTGGCACGAGTGGCAGGGCCCCAGCTACTCCCTGCAGTCCACCAAGATGATGCTCAGACCCACCAGGAAGCAGTTCCTGGCACTGAGGAACTACACGCAGCTGAGGATAGCGGTCGAGGACGGCGGATCGGAGGACACTCAGCAGGGCTACGGGGAGGACCTGTGGGACCAGAAATGAAGGCCTGTGGTGTCGCCTGCTTAGGCTTGTTACCACGTTAACTAACAAATAGCTGAGTGGCGTCACGTAGAGTAAGCCGATTGGTTACTTATTCCTACCAGATGTCCCGTAGAACAAGCCTATTGGTTAGTTTTGCCTACCAAGAGGAAATGGGATGTCACACTTCCTCATGGTAGGCAAAGAAGCCCGTTCGAGAATTCACCGGTCGGTTATGCACCGGTGCTACCGGTTGCGGTCATTCTTCGGTTAAGTGACGTCACGGTTGTCAACTGGTTTCGGTCATCCTCACCACATGGGATTCTATTCCGAGAAAGCAAAAATAAACATTGGCAACAGTATTCTAATAACCGGAATAACCCACCTCGCTAACAGGGTCATTCTGGTTGCGCTCTTGTCACGCTGAGCAGACAACCGCTACATGACCGAAACGTTTTCGAACGCTCTGGTCGTGCACCCGTGTTACCGGTGCACAACCGATGAATTCTCGAACGCGCCCAAAAATAACCAATTAGCTTGTTCTACGGGACATCTGGTAGGCATAAGTAACCAAAGGGCTTACTCTACGTGACGTCGCTGAGCTATTTGGTAGTAAACATGGTACAAAAAGGTGATGAGCGTGTTATGGCATCAGCTCTATATGAGCGTCAGCATTTTCTTGCAGGTATACAGCGCCGGTTCTGACATGTGTGCACCGCATACAAGCAGACCAAAAGCTACTCGCAGTTTCTATTTCATCGACTGTGTAACATCTTTGTACTGTATTACTGAAACATTACTTCAGTTATTTGTCATATTAATGCATGACTAAATTTCCCTACATATTGGTATGCATGATCTGATGGAATTTATGGACAATAAAGCTCGCTAAAATATGCTTCATGTAAAGTAACATAATTTTTATCTATGTATGTTTTTCTTTTGTTGTTCCTTTAGAAAATTTTATTTTCATACTCTATTGACTATTTTTTTATAGTTTACTCGAAATGTCGGCACAGTAATAAATGCAACACACAGGCGGCCGAGCATCTAGAATCGGTCCTGCGGGTATAGGTGGATGGCTGACGATCTTGCTGTATGCTCCAAAAGCTTGCTATATCAATAAATAAATAAATAAATAAATAAATAAATAAAACACGTGGTGTTATTTTGCTTCATATATTATGCTAAAATATATTTTACTTTTTATAAATTTAGTTAAAGTGTGTGTAAAGTGTCACCAGCTCTTAATAATGCTAAATGAGAAGGATATGTTACTAGCGCCAATTTTCGACACAGAACTGATGTTGCTCCAGCGGTTCCTTCTCCTATATTTCCTCAATGACTTTGCTACATGGACTTTGTGCTTTTTGGTAGAAGATACACTCTACTCTCGATTGCATCGCTGCTGTCTGGGCTTGTACGCGGTAATAGAAAACTTTGGATTACCGAATTGCGACCCGTAAATATGTTAAAAACGAATTAACTTTACCAAAAAATTAACGCAGAATAATTCTCTTTTACACGGTGAATACGTTCCGCTTAATACCGTGGATAGATTTTGTTCTATACCCTCTCGTATACCACTCGGCTAATGCTGAGTAGTAAATACATGTTACAGTTGTTAAACTTCTCTTTAAAAAAGTTTTACTGATACGCGTTGGTAAAATTACACAAGATTGAAATAATAGGATCGAAAAAATGTTTTTCGTCCTTATTTTTACACCGCGTTGTTTTGAAACCGTGTAAAAAGATAATCAAGTGTATTATAAATGAAATACCGTGGAATAGTTAGGGTAAAGTAAATGATAGAAATGCACAAAATTCTTAAATTAAGAATTTTCACATTTTTACTGTGGCACGGATATAATTCTACAAGTACAATACTTTTTCAGTTGTTTTTTTTTTAATTTTTTTAATTAATGCTCAAAACACCCAGCATATCTTACAATCATGAATGATATATACATTAAAATACAATAACATTGAAGAAACCCAAGAAGTATAGTCTGAAATTTCATTTTTTCATATACAGACATCGCAACCAAGGAGGGAACTATGGGGGGCTCAAGCCCCCCTAAAGGTGGAAAGTTAGAAATGAAAAGCATTGAAAATTGTCCCTAATGAATTAAATTTTGTCTTTAAATTTTAAAAATTGTCTTTAAATTATTTCTAAAGTACTTAAAAGGATATTAGTTTTTAAATAAATACTTACAGCTAGTGTACTTGACTATAACGAGTTACATTGCTTGTGCTCATGTTGTTCTATGGGCAAGTCAAGTGGCACAGAATATTTTGACGTTAGAAAAGAGTTGTAACTATCGAGGTCACTACAACCGAGTTCAGCAGAATCCGTAGACCAGACCCCTCTAAACTAAAATCCTGGATGCACCACTAGGTCTTTTCTTATGCACTTCAAACAGATAAATACGAAAAGCTGCAGTAAAAAAAAAAATATTTTGATTTTTTTAAATAACAGTAAAAATAACAAAAAAAATGGGCTTAAGTATTCATATGCTGGTCAGTTTACCTTATTCCTAAATAAAATGATTTCAGTTGTGTTCTGACGTAAGTAACACTATTCAAATTAAAAACTGAACAATTATTTATCAAATTACATTTTTCGAACAAAAGGTTGGTTTCTACATTATCTAGTCACAAATATCGTTGTCATATTAAAAAAACAGGCGGTTACAACGTGACCTTGAATGTTCTCAAGCAAAAACGTAATTATTGATTTTTATAGGTGTAGGTGTTCTCGGAACTTTTTTTGAGGCTATTTAGAAGGTATTTGCGACTGTCAATTTATTTTGTTATATTTTCTAATTCTCTGTGTTGTTAGCTTGAACGAATAAAGATTTTGAGATTCGACCTTGACTTTAAATAAAAAGTGATAGGTTTCTTCAGTCTGCCTTCGATCATCTGCGAAACCCTTCAAAAGTTTTAATTTTCGTAAATAGATGGCAGCACTAAAATAGCAGATTTTTTTTTACTTTCTGAAATGACGCTAAGATTTTATTTTCGCTTATTTCTCAATTTTTTTTTTTTAATAAATAAAACTTATATTTTATATTACTGAAAATGAAATGTTAATGGATAATTGAGGAGTATGAAGCTTTATCTAATTCTTATAAATTAAACCTTGACCACAGTTATTAAAAAGAACAGTAGAGCATATTTTATATAACTGCAGTCTTGGAGATCCAAAGCAAAATCTAATAGCAGAAATTTATATTAATAATTTCATTCGTCTTCAATCATCTCTTAAAGGTTGAATGTGTTATAAAATTCTATATTTGTTTTAAATTGTCATACTATGAGTTGATTTATTAACAAAATAGGGAATGGAAAAATTTGTCGTGGCGCCATCTGTTATGAGTAACGTTAACTAAAACCTTTACAGGATGAACCATGATCATTGATATCTTCTGCAGCAGTTAACAACGATCTCTGACACTTTTTATGTATCGTCAAGGTTTTCCATAGTCAAGGGCGGATCCAGAAACTTTTTTCGGAGGGGGCGCAAATCGTGAATACTCATTTTATCTAGTGTAAAGCCCACTAAATATTGCTGAAAGCCCCGTTTATCTAGTGTAAATATATTTTTCTCGGAGGGGGCGCGCGCCCCCTGCGCCCTCCCCCTGGATCCGCCTTTGTCCATAGTACATGATAAAATTAAATAGCTGTGTAATACATTATTCATGAGGAGTTACCAATACATTAGGAATAAGACTCAGTCATGACTCAGTAAAATGATATTGTTCTATAATAATTAGGAGCGTATCCATTGCAGGGCCGTAACCATAGAGGGGCTATTTGGGTTGAGCCCTACTTAGCAGGCTTTCAGCCCCCCTAAGATTTTCAAACATTTTTGTAAATTTACATATAAATACAAAAGTTTAGAAATGAATGATTTTTAACAATCGTTAAATTTTACATCACTAAAAATACCTTTTGTTTCGGAAGAATTTCTCATCACAATTGCTATATTTCTCAACATGCAGTTAATTATTTTGCAACTCTTGGCTGCTTACGCCGAATCTTGGATTTTTCAGAGAACACAAAACTGCCGCTCTTCCTTTAAGTCTGTTTCCCAGGGCAACGATCTCGAGCGGGAGTAAAAACTTAAATCTTTCAACGTGTTCATGTTTGCATTTAAAATTGCTGCAAACCTTTTTAACATTTTCTGTAAGGAATGATAATGTAAAAAAAAATTAAATTAAATTATGTTTTTCAAAAATAAAATTATCACAGGATTAAATAACATGGTGGGGCTACATTTCTGTTTTACCTCGCACGTAAAGTTGTAACAGTCCAACAGTGTTGGAAATTGTCTGTCACGCTTAAACAGGGCTTTGACAAGGTGCAAACAAACAACTATACTTTAGTTTTAGAATAGTTGCAACACCTGTGAGACTTAAGAATAATCAGAAAAACAGACGGATACTCTTTTAACCCTTTAACGCGCAGCGTTCCCACTCTGGGAACACCAAACTCTGACGTTTTGACTGTTGCCAGTCACGAAGAATATATTTGATTTCTATAGAAATAGTTGCGAGTGACATAGCTCCACGAGAATCCTTTTTTTTAGCACGTCATTTCCCGTAAAAAAAAAATTGTCACGATTATTTGTAACAGCACTGACATCTGCTGAAAAATGGAAGAATGCGAGACCAGCTGGATAGATTTCCCAATGCTGAAAAAAGGGCAACCGTTGCCATCGCTCGACTTAACTACAGCAAGATGGCGGTCGATCGAAATGTTCATCGCGTGCCACTGATCTAGAGACCCTTTTTTGACGCAGCTGGCTGTGCATGGCAACGGCTGCCCTTTTTTCAGCATTGGGAAAGGGTTGCGCCTCAAAGGGTTAAACAGGACTTTGAAAAGGTACAAACAAGCAATTATAGGTTAGTTTTAGAATAGTTGCAATACCTATTAGACTTAAGGATAATAAGAAAAACCAACGGATACTCTTTTAAATTGATCATCCTGTATGATATTTATATTTTGCTTCATCATACATAAATGAAATGAAAAGTAAATGCATTTTTCAATAAGTTTTCATTTCAAAGTTTGACTGGTTTTTTTTTACTGTTTTTTTATTGGGTGGCATTTATAAATTATTGTTGCATAAAAATTACTCTACCCGATATATTCAGTACCGCTTTCTCTCAAAATATCATTTGAATATTTTCCATGTAATCTTAATGAAAAAATTATGAACATAATTAATGTTAAATATTTTTAAAATAAGGTATTTTGTGAAGCAAATAATCTAGGAAAAAAAACATACAAATTAAAAAACAGTCTCTTTCCTAGCCCCCCGAACTAGATTCAAAGCCTTACCTAATATTTCATCCGGGTTATGGCCCTGATCCAGGGGGGTGGGGGGGTTTGTTGGGGTGGAAGGAAGCTAGAATCCAGGAATACAGACATGTATTTAAAAAAAAAATTATGCACTGTGAAAAACATCCTGCTGACTAATGGGAAAATTTCGGGGTAAGGAAATATCTCCCTTCCCTGGCTACGCCACTGATAACATTAAGCCATTTTGAAGAATTTAGTGTGCAATTCACTTAGCAGTTAGTGATTTTTGTCCTTTTTGAATCACCGGTAAGACTTGGCAGAGTTTTTACATAATAGTTTTAGGAGGCAATTGATGTCGTCAGGGTTAGTTGAGAATACCGAGGTGCAATTCAATTTTGAGGGTTCCTCTCCTTAAAAAAAAAAAAAAAAAACTTTTATTAACCCTACACCTTGCAGTGCACACACTTTTTTTTAATTGTAATTAATCACTTTTATGAAGCAATATAAAGTTACAATTGCCTGGTGGCTGCATTTAAAAGTTTGCTAATGGTCGGATTGTAACAAACAAGAAAAAAAAATGGTAATTCTTGGATAGAAATAAAATACTTTGCTTTAAATTTATTACTTATCGGTATTTTTTAAGAATTTAGTAATCAACGGATTATAAAATATTATTTGTAAATTAATATTTGTGAAATAGCATGGGATATTTTCAGAATTTAAATTTGTTATAGATAATTTCATTCTAATTATTGGAATTTGTTATTCGGAATTTTTGGGAATATGCTGATTGATAAAGTGAACAGAGAAATCTAATTTTTTTTGCTTCTGTAATTGTAATTTATGTCTTAAATATAAACGTTAATTTAAGTTTAAAATAATATTATTTAAAAATGTTTTCACTCCTTTTATACTTAATTTATGGCCTACAAATGAGTGAATAAACATCAGCAAAACTTGACGTAGCTTGATAGCAAAACTGTGAGTGAATAAACATCAGCAAAACTTGTAGCTTGATAGCAAAACTATGAGTGAATAAACATCAGCAAAACTTGATGTAGCTTGATAGCAAAACTTGATGAATAGCTTTCTAAATACAACCCAGTAGATGCAATTTTATTTTTATTAATTTTCAGTGTTATTTCCTTACATTGTCAATTTTGGCGGACTACTGGTATAAGCTTCATCTCAAACATGAAAATTTCGTGTACGTAACAGGAACTTTTGAGAGTCAGAATAGCGGAAACTTGATCACAAACACTGACTTTGATATGATAGCGATGATTGTACGAAATTTTTTTACTGAGATACTAGAGGAGAAGGCACTAAAGAAAAAAACTACTCGAACGCGCTTACTATTCTGGGAGCAGCCTTGGAACTATGAACACAGTTCTTGTCTTTTAATAAAAATTTACATATTCCCTTTCCTTTTAGTGAACTGAATTTTGAGGTCCTTTGTATTTGTGAGGCCCCAGACACCCGCCTGTGCAAAAATTCGCCACTGACTGATGGCATAATTTGATACTTAAAAAAAAAATAATAATAATAATAATCTTCTGAGCAGACATTTAGGAAACGCGTTCTGTGCTAAATGAATTGCAAAAAGAAGAACTCAAAAATATTTACTTCAGTATCGAGACTTAATAATTAAGAAAATAAATAAATAAATAGCACAAAAATAAAAATACCTAACGTGGGTGGAAAGAGCTCTGAGGACAAAACTACCAGAAGTATTTTCCTTACCATTTTAAAGTTTTTATCATTTTCCGCTCTCCCCCGCACGTTTCATGACCTGCTACAGCTTCTCGTCGTTTCAGAAATAAGTGAATAGATTTTTCTCAATGCATCTCAAAACGTTGATGTGACGAGATGCGGAAAATATTCCTGCATAAGTGTAAAGTTTTCAAAGTTATTGAGGTGGAGGGACTTTGAGGCTGAAGTAACTCACTATCATAAGCTACAGACGGCTGGCTAAATTATGGATACAATTGGAATCTGAATTTGTTCTTAGGTGTACCTACTATTTTGTATAGACTTGGTGTAAGCGGAATCTTTCGGAAGAAAGAGGGGAATTTTGACACACACACACACACCGGAAAAAAAACTTGTTAAAAATGTTTTAGCACACATTAAAATACTGGGGAAAATATCTAGTCCAACTTTAACCTGTTCGTTTCTACTGTTATGAAGGCCCAGTGGTGAAGATTTTGAATTCCCGTAGGGCATTCAAAATCTTCACCATTGCGGGCAAAAATGAATCCCTTGAAAATGAAAATGAAATGGTTATCTTTCGGACAAAACACGCTGCCACAATGTGGTGCAGTGGTATCGCTTGTGATCCCCAATTCCCAAAAAAAAAAAAAAAACACCCCAATCAAAAGGATTTCTCCGTTCGCTCAAGTTTGGTGAAGACGCCGTGGTAGAAAATCACGAAAAAACAAATGCGTGTTTTAACGTTCTATTCTTAGCATTAATGTCCAGAAGGTGTATTTTCGTACTAAATCGATGATGCTCTAACAGTTTTGTAAATCATTTCCCCATCTCGTTCCGTTTTCGAGATAAGAATGCTAACTAAGGATTTTTCCACCAGATGGCGGCGTAGACGGTTTCATTCAGTAGCGCATGTCTACTTTACTGCACCTACACACCACTTTTGTGAATATAGAAGCAGCCATTCCGAAGTTAAGAGGATGGGAAGGGACTTCAACGGACATACTGCACATAATTTTCGTAGTAATAGATGCATCTTTACAACAGTTACTTAGCCAGAAAAACCGAAATCTTAAACCCTTTACAATTTTGCAGAGAAATTTTAAATAGAACTCTGGCAAAATATCTGCGTGTGAAACAATTTTTCCGAAAACTTAGCTGTTTCGTTTCGAAGGGTAGAGAAAAAACCTCTGCAGTGAAACTTACATCTTTCTGAAGAAGTAGCTCTTGAGTCAGCATATGATGCTCGTATATAGGCCGTTCTTCGATGGCCTGTTAGATATATTCATCTCGTTTGGACGCTCGTATAATCACTCCAACTTCTATAAAGCTTAATAACAACTCAGTAATCTTTCTAAAATCCGATGCACCTGATTGATGATTCGGTAAATTAAGAGAAAAAAAAAGTTCGTTTATTTATTTATCCACCCTCTAATGACGTCAATTAAGGACAATGAATCGAATATTGGGGTTTTCAGGTTGCGAGAGAAATTGTAGGGGGAGGGGGGGGGTGAAACGCGTCTTTAAAGTGCATTCAATAAATAAAATATCCGGTTCTTCGATGACTGAACTCGCTGTTGTAAAAGGTAATTGAGGCTTTAATAGCATGTCGTTTTCTCCGAAATTTAGATGAAGGGAGAGAAAACTTCGATAATCTCTTTTTGTAGCATGAGAGTGTGGTGATCATTTCAAATACACTGTAATTCCTACTGCATTACAAAATAATCTGAAATACATTTACTACTTACGTAATGATTAATCATCCGTGTAACAGAGTGTAGAGCCTACACCGCTACAAGTAGTTTGTGAGAAATAAGCAAAATGGGCTCGTTTTTTAGCATATTCTTTTATTATAATAGCTCCGAGTACACAGCGATTAAATTGGAAAAGTAGGAGTACTATTTTTTCTTTCTTCTTTTATTTTTACATTGCATTTCGTGTACTTCGATGACACAGTTGTACTTAGTAAAAGTTTTAGTGTTCGTTTTTAAGTAGATTTGTTTTTGAGTACATCATTTAAATCTGTCTAAAAGTTTTCATTTCTGAATTTGCTTAAAGTTTGTAAAAATACTTCTATCTTTTAAGCCGAGAACGCATTTTCTCCTGTGTGCATTCTACTAAAGTACTCCGTTAATATTAGCGTCGCCCAATTATTCATTTATTTTTTATTTTTGTTATGTAATAATATACGTTTCAATATGCTGCTTAATACGCCTATTTACATATTTTCATCTTCAAAAATGTTTCCTGGAAACAGTTATTTCGTAAATTCTTCAATCACACAAATTATCGCTTTTCAATATTTTCGTCCGAAATGTAGAATTTTAACTATTTTGTTATGAGCTACAACAAAATATCTAGTATGAGTGTTAATTAATATTGTAGAGCCTTATTGGAGAACTTACGGTATTTAATTATCTAAAGAGAGAATTATCTAATATTCTATAAACTATAAAAGCTTCAAAAATCTGAAATTTTCAACATGCCCCGTCAGGCATGTAGCCATAAGCGTAAAGTTTTCAAAATTATTGGGGGGGCCGGGCCCCACAACCACATATATTCACGTCAGTGGCGTATATACATATATGTGAGTTGCAAAAGTCGTAACCCCCTCCCCCCCTCCATGAAAAATTTCTGGCTACGCCACTGATTCACGTACATATAACTTACTCATAGTTGTGAACTACTACGGAATATAATTAACCACTTTTTCTACATGATTTTTCGGCTTAAAATATAGCAAAATTTTTGTGATGCGCGCGCGAGCTGGTTACTATTTTGAAAAAAATAATTAAAAAATATACTGTTTACAAAAAGTTGTTAGTTATATTCCGTAGTAGTTGGCAGCTATGACTTACTATATATAAATGTAAATTATTGGAGGCGCTCGATCTCTATGGGTCCATAGAATTCTACACCAATGTAAGGTAAGTATCCATGTTAGTATCTACCATCTTATAAGTTAAAAATAGAAGCAAAGTAAAAAATCCAAAGTAGGAAAAAAAACAAAAGCATTTTCGATGAGATAGTGCATTTTAGGCACATCTGAACTTTTGTTCATTTCATACTTTACATTGCATAATCTGATTTTAATTAACCAGAGCCTGGCGAGGGCAGCTTATAGTAACATTTTGTGTTACAAGGCGTCACAATGAATACTAAATCATGATTGAAATCAAAAGAAGAAAAATTTTAAAAGTACAAGTAAAGTTTTTTTTTAAACATTTGTAAATGGAGTGAATACTTTTTTTATATTAGTATAAATTAGTTTTCTGTATTGAGTGATAAATTATTGGGTGGGCTCAGCCCCTATTCACAATTTATTGAGGGGGCTCCAGCCCCACGGGCCCATATAACTCTACGCCTATGCATGTAGCCCCAAAAAGTACATGCACAGACAAAACATTTACATGGTCGAAGAAAAAAAACACACAATGGAAAAACAGGTGTGTGTATAAGTAATTTTATAAAAGGCAAAAACGTACAAGAAAGGGAAAATACAACGAACCGCTGAAAGATGTTCCTTTCGACGTGTTACCCGAATTAGGCAAAATAAGGCGAGCTCCCTGCTTCATCTCCCAGAGATTGAAGATCAAGCATTAAACAGACCGTCAGTTCCTTTAACTTACAGAAAATATGCTTAATACAAAGTACAACGTGTACTTTTTTTTCAATCTTCTTAATTAAATGGGTGTGAAATTTTTTTTTTTTTTTTTTTTTTTTTTTTTTTCCGTGCCCGAAAAGTACACTTGTCCGATAGCAATTTTTACATGCCCCTGGCCAGTAGCGGATCCTGGGGAGGGGCTAGCCCTCCCACAAAAAAAAAGTAAAAGCTAAAGGGTAACATTCTGCTTTATAATGCACTTTAAATGGGTAACATGATCCTTTTTTTATAACTTAGCCTCTCCAAACAACATGTACATTGGTTTAGACTAAAATTTTGCTTTATTGTACATTTTGTTTGTTTAAAATAAGCTTTTTTCAAAATTTAGCCCCTCCCAAAAATTTTTTTGGGATCCGCCACTGTCCCGGGCATGACGGGCAATAGATTTTTCTGACCCTGGTGTGGCAACATTTCTAGCCCACTAGCAGACGCAGAGATTTCTATGTCAGATAAATTTTCGGAGCTTTAACCAAGAAGATTATACCTAACCTGAAATATTAATCCATGGTTTGTTCGAAACTATTAAAATCATCCGCATACAAATCTGATATAAGGTACGGCTTGTGACCAATAGCAACAACACATGCGTTTCATTTCTTCTAGGATCTATCTGAAATTCTTCCGTCACGTAACTATGACATATTGCATTTTCTTTCTTTTAGTTTCTTTTTTTTTTTTTTTTTTTTACGATCACGGTAGAGAGTATAAAACAAGGAAAGCAAGCGTGTGTGTGTGTGTGTGGGGGGGGGGTGGATTCTAATGCCCGTTTCGAATTCCTCTGCAGCTTTCTCTCGCTTCCTTCCAATATCCACCCACGCTGCGTGATTTTTCCAACCGAAGTAATACCCAGAGCGAGTTCTGTGTTGTTTTTGACCCACTTACCTCGGAAATCTCCTTTGGGGCTCGTGCCAAAGTACTTTTCCGAAGCAGCAACGGAAAGAAAGTTCAGCAGACGGCTAACGGTTCGAAAAGTCACAAAAAGCCGAGAGTCAGTCTGATGAGAAAGGGGTTAGAAAGAAAAATATAAGAAAGAAAAATTCCATGTGAAATACTCGCAGAAGTGTTTCTGTTAACTCTTTGAGGCGCAACCCTTTCCCAACGCTGAAAAAAGGGCAGCCGTTGCCATCGCTCGACTTAACTACCAGCAAGATGGCGGACGATCGAAACGTTCATCGCGTGCCACAGATCTAGAGACCCTTTTTTGACGACAACTGGCTGTGGTCCAGCTGTTCTTGCATTCTTCCATTTTTCAGCAGATGTCAGTGCTGTTAAAAATAATCGTGACAATTTTTTGACGGGAAGTGACGTGCTAAAAAGTAAAGGATTCTCCTGGAGCTATGTCACCCACAATTATTTTTATAGAAATCGAATCTATTCTTCGTGACTGGCAACAGTCAAAACGTCAGAGTTGGGTGTTCCCAGAGCGGGAACACTGCGCGTTGAAGGGTTAAGACTCTTGGTTATCCGCGTATGGCATGGTTATCCGCTTGGTATTCCCCACATAAACTTTAGCAATCATCGAAACAACACAGCTTTTTTTTTTAACAAACACACTCAAAAATTATTTCTTCGGTTCACGGAAATTTTACTGTCAGTAGTGCTGCCGGAATATCTCCGATATTTGAAGAATATCGTTTCTTTTTTTCTCCAACCTGTTGAAGAAACTTCTTCAGATTCAACGAATTTTTTTTCCTCTTCATCAGATTTCTGGAAGAAAAATTCATGAAAATGTTACTTTTCCGCAGGGTATGGAAATTATTCGTTGAAAAATGATACAAAAATCAGCGTATAAAGACAAATTTTTCTGAGAGTGCATATAAACGTGTGCAAACCCTTAAAATGATCACAACTGATATGACCTTTCATTAGTTTACAAATTTAGTACTATCAAAATTTCGTTAGAACGGCTGTCTACAGTCGGTTTAGTGAAAACCTGAAGCGAGAGTTGTTTCTTTGTTGAAATAATATATAAATAATAATTATAGGAATTTATCTGTTAATAAGAACAAACGTTGTTCTCGAACGAACGTACATTCTTTCGAGAAATGAAATGGTGCAAGAAATGTCTGTTCCAATCGTATAAACTAATCAGACGAGCAAAAACTCCTTTTTTTTTCAAAAATTACAATTTTTAATCAAATAATTTACTAATTAATTCAAACAGACTTCTTTCAAGAAATGGCACGATGTGCCCCTCTACATACAATGTTTTTTACAATCATATATGAGCTGATTAGTAAGACATTAATAAAATATTGTTTAGACATTGGTAAAAGCGGTAAAGACAAAGAAGGCTGCAAACTGAATCCGAAGAAAATTATTGACAGACCACAGTAAACAAAAATCTCTCCTGAACTAAATGTAGATTCAGTAAAAGTATCAACGTTTACCCTAATGCAGAGCGTTTCCGAGCTTTTAAACATAACAGGCTGTTTCATAAGGATGAACGTGAGACGAAAAATAGGCGTCTCGCAAAACAGTCTAAAACATTTGTCTCGTCTCGAAAAACACCTATGTCGTAATGTTAGAAATGTTAGTCTCGTCTCGCGAAAATCTAAAATCTCTGTCTCGTCCGGCATCCATCCCTACTGTTTCAAGCTGTCTCAGCTTATCTAAGACCACAGGAACTTTTCCAATAAATCGATAACCATCCTAATGAGCTATCTGAGAAAATGTACCGGTTAAATTAATATACACTGGCCTCCAAAAGTTAAGGAACAACATGTTTTTCGAAGCTCACCATAAAAAAATGACACTGTCAGTAAAATTTATGGTTTATATAAATGATAAAAATGAACTTTATGCAAATTTATGCAAAAACGATAGCTACGACTTTGTTTTTACAGAAAAGAACAGGCATATAGGAGTCAGAGAAAAATGTGCAAATATCAGGCTTTCATAATTACGCGTGTAACTTTTGTTGCTTTACAACTTTTGTTAGCAGATTCGTTAACAATAGGAAACAGGGTCCCGCAATGTCTTAGAGAAACTGTTTGTCCAATTCGTTAAGGTGTCGGGCGCTCGTATGAATGGAAATGGAGTTGTCACAGGCTTATGCTCCTAGGCATCTTAATGTGTCTGGCAGTGTGGTCCACCGTCTCTGGAATCAATATCAAACGGAAGCTTCTGTGCCCAGAAAACATATTCTAGGCCGACCACGAGCTACAACACGCGCAGAATATCGTTTTATAGCTCTTTCGGCCCGGAAAAGAAGAAGCATTTCTGTGCTGTAACTTGTTGCAAACCACTCTGTAGCATCAGAGAGAAGAACATCTGCTAGTACGGTGCGAAGGCTTCTTCACAATGCAAGTCTCTATGCAAGGTGACCACTTGTGTGGTGTCTATGTTCGGCCATATGCTGCTGCTATTGGCAATGATTTCATTCTGATGGATGATAATGCCCGACCTCACCGAGCTGTGCTTGTTGAGGATTATCTTGAGAGTCAAGGTTTGGAGCGAATGGAATGGCCAGCTCAAACTCCAGACCTCAATCCGATAGAACATGTTTGGGACTACCTTGGCAAACAAGTGGCTGCTTCAAGTCCTCCTCCAAGATCGTTGCATGAGCTGGAACAAGGACTAATCCGTGCGTGATCTTCGCTCCCTATTGAGGTGTCCGACAACTTAATTAGCAGCATGGAGAATCGATGCCGCCAGTGCATTGCAGTTAGGGGTGGACACATTCCTTATTAGAACTCATTTTTGTAATGTTTCCACCACATGTTTCCTCAAAAAGCTTTGATAAACTGTTTTCTCCAAAAGTGGACTTTTCTACCAAAAGTGTTCTTTTGCTTTTACACCATGTTTGTGTTGAATTTATGTAAATTTCTATGTCGTACTCAATAAAGAACTACTTAGTGCTCAGTTAGTCCAAATTTTTTGCTTCTATGTTCATTCGTTTCCATATTATTCACAAAAAACAGGTTGTACCTTAACTTTTGAGGGCAGTGTATATACGCATCTAATAAAAATATGGCTGCACACACGCAATGAAACAAACATAGTTTAGATTATTAGCATGGAAAGAAAAAATCTTGAACATCTAAATTTTTTTTTCCAGATTTCATTGTTATTGAGCACCAAGAAAGTATAATAATCCTTAATGCTTCAATTGTGAAATCAGAGAGAAGATTCATCGCATTTTATTGCTACTTTTTCGAAAATGTTTGTGATCAATTTCCTTACATCTCTTCAGAATAAAGAATTTCAACCTTTTTTTTTAAATTTTATTAATATTAAGAAGTATGACAGTGAGTTACAAGGTAAATCTGTCTAAACTAGAGCATCAGATGATACTTGGGGGAAAAGAAAAACACACCAATGGAGATGGAACGGCAGGTGGCCGAATGAAAAGGTTCCATGAACCACACTGTTGCCAGGGGTTTCACACAAATTGTGGTGGCGAAATTCTCGTCGAAGAGCAAGCCTTTAGACAAGTCTGGTAGAAAACTTTCACCTCGCGGTTATAGTTATTTGTCTAGACTAGTGACCACAAAATGTAAGAAAAGAAAACCACGACTTAACAGTGTCGATGAAACATTAATAGAATGAGTAAGATGAGTTTAGTTCAAAGATTCTTTAAAAATACATTTATCGAGTCAAATTATTTCGGAAAATGTACTGAATTTGATCAGTCAGTAGTATCAGTTAGTCGAACGAACGGTAGATTTCCCCCCAAAACATTCGATTAACCCATTTATGCCTAGTGTCCCTTTTTTTGGGACGGCATTTTCACTATTAGTCGAAAACGTTATTTATTTTTCCTAGCCTTTATTCATGAGTATTAATTCTCAACTCTACAAAATATTTTAACATGACCAAGTAGGATGTTGATGTTTCGATTTTTATGCATAATGATTTTAAAAGAAATCATCCCTTGTTCAAGAAGTTGACATCAGAAATTTATCTATTATTTCAGTTATCAGTAAAAATCGAAGACAGTCGCAAAAATATCCAGGCACAAATGGGTTAAGTAATACTTCATCAGTCATCCAGTTGGTTGAAATAATTATACATCTCTCTCTGTGTGTATGTGATTTTCACACACGCTCAAAAATTAAAGATTCGTATTGAATATCTTCATTCGAACATGATTAATTTAACAAGGCATAGGACCGATTAGAATTTCGCCAGATAATTTAGTCAGTCAAATAATGCCCTAAAATTTATTAGATTTGCTCATTAAACAATATACAATGAGCAAATAATGCAGGCTTCCTTCAAGTGGATTCGTCTTGTCATTAGTTTAATAAGTACTATTCGTACTATTATAAGATGCAAAATTTTCGTGAATATATTATATGCATATTGCCAACTAAATAAAAAGGAATAAATAAATTTTGAAACTTCAATTTGTCCCATGTGACATTTTCGCCGTTCCAAAAATTCATTATGGTGAGTTCGTCATCGTTTATTTCTTGAGCAATACACAAAAAGCGCATTTGCGTCAATAAGGGTGCTTTGAGATCTTGAACTGACACGGATTGGGATAAAACTTTCATACGACTACCAAAACGAAAAGTCAATTTTATTCTACGCGGTCACTTTCTGAGTCTTAGAGACAAACTGTACGAGTCTCCATATATATTTCACAATGGATACCATCTCTTCAGGATTCTCCGCTTCCCTGTAGCGGCCTAGTCGTTAACCCTTTAACGCGCAGTGTTCCCGCTCTGGGACACCAACTCTGACGTTTTGACTGTTGCCAGTCACGAAGAATAGATTTGATTTCTATAAAAATAGTTGCGGGTGACATAGCTCTACGAGAATCCTTTACTTTTTAGCACGCCATTTCCCGTAAAAAAACTGTCACGATTATTTTGAACAGCGCTGACATCTGCTGAAAAATGGAAGAATGCGAGAACAGCTGGATAGGTTGCCAAATGCCGAAAAAAGGGCAGCCGTTGCCATCGCTCGACTTAACTGCCAGCAAGATGGCGGCCGATCGAAACGTTCATCGCGTGCCACAGATCTAGAGACCCTTTTTTGACGCAGCTGGCTGTGCCCGCGCACAGCCAGCTGTCGTCAAAAAAGGATTCTCCACCGATGACTGCCTAGTCAATATTATTATTTTCTTCAGCACCAAATTCTTCCAAATGCGCAATAATGTCATCACTTACCACTGTATGCAAATAACACCCTATCCTACGACGCACAACCACAGTTAGTAATACCATTTCTTCCATATATGAAGGGTCCACGGGAAGAACGATGAGAGTCCACTTTTCGTCAATGTTGAGGTTTCTACTGCATTCTGTTTTTCATTAATGGCACTATTAATATCCGAACCCATTAGGGGAAAGAACGATGAGAATAACACTGAAAAAATAGCCCAAAGATACAGTTTACTGGGGAAGAACGTGGAAAGTCCCTGTTGCCTTCCGATTTTTTGGAAAATCAGCTGTATTGGACTCTCATCGTTCTTCCCGTGGACCCTTCATATATATATATAATATTTCTATTCTAGTTTTCAATTTTAAATTATTTTAGCACATCGTTTCCCTGAGTTAATATTTCCAGTGACGTAAAAATTTCTCTAAAATTTCCCAATCTTGGAGACAGTTGGCGCGATTATATAGACGTGGCCTAAAGAACGATTGTCCATAAACTTTAATAAATTGAAAATTGCCCCTGTGAATAAACCGCCCAGTTGTTTGCAATCAAAAAGGTAGATTGTTATCTAGATCTCACAGCATTCCTAAATACAAAATTTCAACATTCAGCGGCAAATGTCTTTGAGCTATGCGCGATACGTTCGAAGTGCGTATGTGCTTACAGACGTTGCGTCAAAATCTTTGGCCTCTAACTGTCCGTCTTAACAGGAGTTCACTGTACCTTATAAACTAAACAATTAACGGAGGGGATATACACGAGTGCCGTTATTATTTTTTTTTAATTAGTAAATAAAAATCCTCTGCACTCTTATATAATTTTGTTTCGTCATCTATCAATACTTCACTTGGTCATGGGATAACAAGTTTTCGCTCTGTTCTTCATGCTTTGAATAATTATCGCTTGTGACCCACATTTGCAAGCACTTTTCAAATGGATTTTGTGACAGGGTGGCTTTTATCTTCAATTAGAAATTAAAAGGTAAATACACGCAGAGGTTCTAAAAACCTTTTTACGCGTCCTAGTCAGCAGTCAACGTGTCAATTTTAGATAGTTTTGAAAGGATTACAGCCTGCTTGTTTTGCATCACGGATATGTTTTTCTTTTTTTTTTTCTCTTGAAATGTGTCAAGAATCTTCGTTAGAATATATTTATAACTAGCACTTTTCAATGAAGTTGCAAAGAGCTTTCGGTTCGTTCCCATGTCAAATCGAGACGATCTCGAACGGAAATTTTCTTTGACGTCACAGATTTTGAAGTGTCCTTGTATGATCGTGAAACAAAATAAACGCATTTTTGTTAAAAATAGTTTCAAAATTAAAAATAGCTTTAAATTCAAACGCATAAAAGGGAAAGAATAAAAATACATTCTTTGGAGCATCTGATTTTGCTTTTGTTAGCAGAATTTTTATTCTTCACACAGAAATGACGTTTTTTTTTTTTCATCAACAAAAAGAAAGAAAAAAAATTGTTTTTATTCTTCACTCAGAAATGACTTTTTTTTTTTGCATCAACAAAAAGAAAGAAAAAAAAATTGTTTTTTTAATCACTATTTTACTGCTAAATTTTTTGCACATCTATGCAGAATTTTCAGAAAGGTTTTGTCTTTCAAAGTAGAAAATTTCGAAAAATTGTTAAAAATCGGGGAACCGGTAGATTTTTAGACTTTTAAAGTAACAATAATTTTCTCCTCATACATAGATGTGCAAAATTTTAAATCGATTGGTGAAACGATATCGGAGACACTTAAATCTTAATATTACGAAAAATCTCTAAAAATCGGCAGAAAATGGATTTTCTGATTTTTACAAATCTGTGCAACAGATCCAATCGTTGGATATTCGTGTACGAAACAAACAAGCAAAAGTTTCTTTGATTATGACTACAGCGATTTAAGGATTTTTTATTGCTTCTAAAACATTTATTTTAAGTGTAGAAATATTAAATATACTGAGAGTAGACATTTTTTTGTCAAATGTTTTTTCTAGCGCCCTTAGTAATTATAACGAGCTTACCCTTCACGTACAGTGAATAGTTTATTAACCACTCTGCGTAAATCTGTAATAATAGATTCACAGAAGGGCAAGGGAGCATGCCTCCTCTATCTCCCAGGAAAAAATATATACGTGTTACCTTAATGATGTACACGGCCCCTCTGGCATCGCCTATACGGACGAGGACAAGGCCAATTCCCTGGGTCAGGCTACAAACACCAATGCTCTGTGCATACCGGCTTAGCAAACCCTGACATAGATGAGATAGGGACATTCAGGACCAAATTGAGTACTTCCTAAGTCGCCCTGCGACTCAGTCCCCCACCCCACCCCCACGACCTCCTTAGAAATCTGTGACATAATCAAATATCTCAAGAAAGCTCCGTGTATCGACGGCATAACCAGCCTTATGCTCAAAAATATACCCAGAAACATACTTGATCACATCACAGAAATCATAACCACAATCTTAGACCTCAAGGTCTTTCCCGACATCTGGTAAACGGACATAGTGTGTGCTATTCCTAAGTCTGGAAGTCTGGCTGACCCGGAGAATTACAGGCCCATTAGCCTACTGAGCAGCCTCAGCAAGGTAGCCAAAGAAATCATTTTATGGCATCTTAATATTCACTTGCGGGACAATAACATTATCATTCTAGAACAATTTGGCTTTAGGCCTAAGCACGCAGCCACGCACTAGCTCCTTGGTGTTGTGGAATACCTTTCGGAGGGTTTTAACCTCAAAGAGTTCACCGGAGCTGTCATGCTGGACATCAGCAAGGCTTTTGACCGTGTCTGTCACAACAACTTTACAAGCTTATTACTATCAACATTCCAGACGCCTTGATTCACATGATCAACTCATATTTGCGAAATCGCAATTTCACCGTCCGCATAAACAACACCTACTCCACACATACTCCTATTAAAGCGTGTGTCCAGCAGGGATCCCTCCTTGGGCCGACCCTCTTCAATATCTACATAAACGACATTTCCAGAGACCCTCACACCTCTTTAGTTATTTACTCTGACGACACGGCCATAATCTCCAGAGACCACCACCCTGACACTATGGTCAACAAAATTCAACACCATCTTGACACAAATCAAGATGATCTGTGTCAAGATGGTCACAGAGCAAGATGAAAAGTGTTTCGCCACTTGGAAACTTAAGGTTAACCCTTCCAAGTGTCAGGCTATACATTTCACCAGATCCTGCCAAACCACTTTACATAAACGACGAACGAGTGGAATGGGGCAGGACCTGTAAGTATCTGGGAGTCATGCTGGATTCCAGACTGACTTGGAAAGCCAGGCCCTCCACGCCCGAAACAAAATGATTGCCGCTCAGCAGTCTGTAGCCAACCTACTTTATCAAAACAAACTGAGCTTACATGACAAAAGAGAGCTTTACAACATGGTGGACCTTCCTGCCGGCACTTATGAGAGCCCCATCTGGGGTTATGCTGCCAAAACAAACTTAAACTTAATATCCACTCAACACAACAAAATCCTAAGACGAATTCGACGTGTTCACCGATATATGAGAAACACTACTGTTCGTAGAGATCTTCTGATCCCCTCCATGACTGAAATTCTCAAAAAAAAGATTAGTATGACAAAGCATTCGACCTTCCAAACGAGTTAATAGCAGAAATACCTGATTATGACTTTCGGAACCCGGATAACCGGACTCGTCCTAAAAGCCATTCTCCTACTCCACGACCACGACTAATTACGAAACACTGACTCACAAACTTGACTCCCTATTTTGGTTATAGTTTCCTCCAGTATCAACTATCAGCTTCTGCTGTACACTTGGTATTGTGCTATCGTTAAGGCTTTATTGTCACGCATCTGAGAAACTCTAGAACGCCCATTAAAACCCTTTAACGAGCAGTGTTCCTGCTCTGGGAACACCCAACTCTGACGTTTTGACTGTTGCCAGTCACGAAGAATAGATTTGATTTCTATAAAAATAGTTGCGGGTGACATAGCTCCACAAGAATCCTTTACTTTTTGGCACGTCATTTCCCGTAAAAAAATTGTCACGATTATTTTTAACAGCACTGACATCTGCTGAAAAATGGAAGAACGCGAGAACAGCTGGATAGATTGCCCAATGCTGATGAATGGACAGCCGTTGCCTTCGCTCGACTTAACTACCAGCAAGATGGCGGACGATCGAAAAGTTCATCGCGTGCCACAGATCTAGAGACCCTTTTTTGACGCAGCTGGCTGTGCCGGCACAGTGTGATCTGTGGCACGCGATGAACGTTTCGATCGTCCGCCATCTTGCTGGTAGTTAAGTCGAGCGATGGCAACGGCTGTCGTTTTTTCAGCATTGGGAAAGGGTTGCGCCTCAAAGGGTTAAGGCTTCATTGCCTTGGTTGCCTACAGACCACTTTCAGCTACTTGTAGCCCTTTAAAACGTCGCCTCCCCGTGAATTAGCTCATATTTACTGTGACTAGACCCCTTTACATATAACTAGCGACCCATCCTATTATGGCTGTCTGTTCCCTCCAAGCTTGTATGCTGTTCTTGTTCATCTATCTCTTCAGTTATGACGTCCAAGAAATAACCTGCAAGAAGAAAACCGGAGTTAAATCCTTTTGGACCTGGTACTCCTTGAGTCCAACATTTCATTGGCTCGCTTGATGATGTACGTACTACTATACCGTAGAACTGGTTCAACACTAAAATATAGTACCTTTCTGTGGCATGATTCCCTGTTTTGCCCTCCTCCCCCTCTACAAACAATCATATGCGCGTGCCCGTGGATCCCCATTCCACACACAGATGAATTTGAAAAAGAAATGTGGAAGCCTTCAAATATCTTAAAGACTTTGAAAGCACGAGCAAAAGTAAAACAGTTTAATCTCTCCTTAAAAGGATTACACGCATTAGCGAAGGTTAAAAAAATCTCACGCATTCCTTTCGTTATCTTGACTTTCGATCCGCTGCTCCATTTTCTCTTCGATGAGAATGAATGATATACGGGGAAAAATGCATGTTTTACACAGATCATCCTTATCATCCTTTTTGAAATCCGGGAAATGAAATTAATTGGAAACCACGAATATCGGATTTGAATTAACGATTGACTTTCTTTCCCTCCCAAATCTATGTTTTCAATCGTAGAATTCCAAAACACAACATCAAATCACAGGGCAGTAAAATGAATTGATTCTCAGGAAAATTTACAATTATCCTCCAGCGAAGACTGTTTTACTCTGAGACTATTATTCACAGAAGACTGTGGGGCGGGAATGAGGTAAACTGACATCCTTCTAGATTTTAAATACGTACTGCAGCACCCTTCATTAAAAAAATAATGGATTTAAAGAACATTTTACGTGTTGTCGTAGATGCTATATTTATATCTGATTAGGCCCGTTGGATATTTTACATGTGTTGTAGAATTCAAGGGATATTTATCAGAATAGAGCCGATCGAGATATACACTGTTATAAATTTGGTGCTACATTTCACCTAAACATGGTACTAGAAAAGTTGGCTCCATTTGGTGGCGAAACTTTGTTCTAACATTTGGTGTTTTATTTGAGTCATAAACTTATGTATGTCGAACCATAAAGTGGGAAAAAGTTGAACCTTAAAATCGAAAACAATAGATAGTACATTAGTACATTATTGAACTTCTAAATGACTAAGCCTATGGAAGCCTTTTTCGGGTGTATGTATAGTTGGAACTTAACCTGACTCAATTTGCAGCAAGCGGAAGCAGCTAAATGTGTGTGAGACAGCTTGAGAATAGAACCAAGGGCTACAAACGAGAACACTCCTTACATTAGTCACTAGACAGAAAGGTAGCTGCTCAAATAGCTCATGGAAATACTTTTTTCAGTTTCGCCATCACCGATGCCGTGCTTGAAAAGTTGATCCATGAATGAAATTTCACTATTTATAAGTTATAGTAATTATGAAAAATGAAATGAACCAAATGTTGGAGTGCTTGCTTAAATGACTCAGCCAAATCCAATGGTTCAACGTTTAACACAAAATTTTTAGAGAGTAGAATTCAAATGATATTAATATAAATAGGACCGATGGAGCTTTTCAGCGTTAATATCATAAAATTTAAGTGATATTTATCTAAATAGGACTGATGAAGAGTTTACATGTGTTGCGAAGAATTCAAATGATATTCATTCCAGCAGAAAGTAAATATTAATTTGAATATTAACAGACGTTTTATTCGTCGATGAAAAAGAATATTTTTTTACTCTGTGTGATTGGATCGTAAGAAGTAGGTACAAATACATTTTTTAAAAATTTCAGTTGAATGTAATTGCGTTCAATTGGGAGTCATTTTGAAAGTTGTTAGCACGCAGCATTGGCGACACATTTTTGAGGCTTAAAATCAACAACACTCTAGCACAATTATTTAAATAGTGATTACAAATACCAAATACAACAATTCAATTTTTATCAAACGACCGCTTCCGAAACAGCCTTCATGTGGTATACAACATTTTTTTTTATTTTTTAATTTCATGAACTCTTTTCTGTTTTGATTTGATTCTGATTTGGCAAGTGCCCCATCATGGCCGAGTGGATAAAGGCACTGAACATGGCGGATGGCTGCAGCGAGAAGATTCCGGGTTGGAGGTAGAGCTGAAGCAAACCGCATGTATTCGGTACTAAGATACGGATAATCACTCAGATTCGAAGTAACGAATTGTTACTTTTCGGTTGATATCGTTACTACTCGATCCGAAGATGTTTCGGATCGAGCAGCTTCGAACTTCGAATACAGACTGCCAGGCGAGGCGTTATTTGTTACTGGGGTTACTGGATATCGGATCGCGGTTTCAATGGGGAAAATGACTTTCGAGTTTGCATTTCGGATCGACCAGGTTCGAACTTCGAACGGGAGAAAATGAATTTCGGTATTTGAGTAATAGTATGTTCCTTTCCGTTACTAGATACCGGAAGTATTATGGATTCTCGCTGTTGGGAGGGAAAAATCAGTTTCGGTATTTGAGGAGTAGTATGTTCTGGTTGCAATTCGTTTGTGCCGCGCCGAATGGAATCGTTTTGATGAGGTTTGGAAGAATCCGTATGTTTCGTTACAGTTATGGAGATGGAATAGTATCTGCTGCTCTATTGATATGGGCCGTACAATGGGGGGATACGATCCGGTGTATAGTATGTTATTATGCGCAGTTGAACTCTTTTTTTGCGGGGGGGGAGGGGGGTGTTCTTATAATTGTAGAGGAGCAATACATATAAGAGAAGCACGTTAGTAAGGGGTGCTAATTTCGGGCTTTCTAACATTTTAGTACTAAATAGTGGTGCAATCAGAATTCTTTCTTTCAGGGTGGTTCCGAAGCAGGATTGCGAACTTAATTTTTTCTTTTTTTTTTTTTTAGCTAGAATCGAAATATGAGTAATAAATAACAAATTATTTAAATACACCTTTAAAAAAATATTTTTTTATAAAGTAAACGAATTCACACATTTTTATTATTTAAAATATTATTTGGAACTAAAAAAAATATTTAGCATGGAAACCTAAACACATTTTTTAAGTAATTGTTTAAAAAATATATAAAAAATTGGGAGCGACCCGGGATTTCTATGCCCACTCCTGCGTAAGCCACTGGTATTAAAATAATTCAATAAAGTTCAGTATGTTTCTAAAATGTCGGCGTTTAGGGGGCCATCTGCCCTATTTTATGGTACATTTTATTCCATTAACTCATGGAATACGCATAGTCCGGTGCAACGATTCTTTCTGTATGAAAGGAGTGATAATTTTTGTTTAAAGAATGCTCTCATATATGCACCCACAGAAGGGGCTAACCCCTTTCATCCCAAAAGTGCAGAAATAGAACTGGAAATATCTTAAAAATAGATAATTCTCACTGAATTAAACAATTTTAATTTAAAATATGGTAGTTTTTAATTTACTTCGAAAAATCGTCCAGCAAAAGAAGTTTTTGATATGAAATAAGAACTCACAAATAATAAAGATGTTATGCTTGTAGAGACGCAAAGTAGTTGATATCATACTGAGATCCCCTGCCCTGTGAATTTAATATATATGGCCCAATCCCTTCCCTGGATCTCAGTATTCGAGAACCCGCTCCCAGGAAAAAACACGAGTCACAAGCTTTCCTTTACACTTTTTATGATAAGAGTGAACAGGTTAAACCAGCGTTCAGAATTTAAAAAAGGGGGGGTTGAGAAAAAAAAAGAATGGCATATGTCTTTGGAAGATTTCTATGTGTACTCAGTAATTCGGATAATTTAGCATTGTATAAAACCATAAATGTGTATAAAAACAATCTGTAAATCAGAGAAAATAAGCTCTAAATACAACTTTGTACAACATCGCTAAAAAAAATTCTTTTTGGTTAGGTTTTGTTATGGGTTTATGTATGGGCGGCATATACCCATAACAACACTGTCCCGGATGTGTTGTTATGGGGCACATATAACACCCTATTACCGATTCTATTAGTAGTAACGAAAGTAACAAGTAACGAATACTTAGTAACGAATAGCGAACATCTAAGTAACAAATACATACGGATACTCATTTTGTCGTTACTTTTACAGCACTAGTTGGAGGCCTATCGCTCGGCCATCCCGCTTAAATCTATTGAGTAAAATAATAATCAAACGGAGTATATTTTTACTCAATTTTTGACTTCAAACAGCCATTCTCCCGATTGAGTAAAATTTTCTCTATTAATCGACAAAAATCAATGGAGCGAAAAATTCTCAATTTTTGAGCATTATACAACAGCTCCATTTAGGCTAAATAATAATCAAAAAATGAGGAGTGTATGTCCGTTTTTGATTCATATAACTGTACTCAATTATGATTATTATTTAAGCTATAGAATGAGCGTTTTTACAAAATCAGCCCTTTTGTAATTAATATATCTGTACTCGATTAAGATTATTATTTTAAGCTATAAAAAGGGTGTTTTATTAAAATTTGTTGTTTTTGATTAATATATTGAATTATTCGTTTTCTTCAGTTTTTATTATCAGAGCTGTAATCTATATTATAAGCCCGAGAAAATAAATTTTAAATCAAGGCAAATACATTACATACATCTTAATACACTATAAAAAAGTATTTTTTTAATAAATAGAATATAATTTCACTATAGTCTCTAGTTATAAAACGAATTCACAGTACAGTCAGAATACAGAAATGCAATCATGGTTAAACCAGCTGAGATTTAATTAAAGCAGCAACCCAATTTATTTACATGAAAAGGTAAAATACTACTTACTCACTTTGAGGGGAGATATCATAACTTCATTTGTTTTACAACAGCTTTTTATAATCCAATCGTAAGAAACTATGTCATAAAGCGAAATCTTTATCTAAAGCATCTCCTTCATATCTAGGCTGAATTTATGTCACAACTCTGAATATGAAAAAGATGCATTTGGTATTCGGATATAAAACCAAATTATCATAAGCGAATACACACACAACTAAGCCGTGAGCCACGTTTGTGACTATGAACCGTTATCCGTTGAAGAGCGTTGGTCACGTGATAGTAATAGGATATGGGTCGTGGGGGAGAAGAGACAGAAAGAATACTCAAATAGACAAAAATATTGTGAAAATTGAGTTAAGTAGAATCTAGCGAATCGGGAGGATTGAAGGGAATTGAGGAGATAACAAATTATTGTCTTTAATGAGTATTTTTTTTTTACGTGAAAGGATTTAAATCAGCCGATAAGAACTTTAATCAATAAAGGAGTGTTAGCTTTAATCAATAGATTTAAGCGTGATGGATCGAACGGTCTGGAATTTGGGACGGTTTTCTCCAGATGTAACGTGAATATGCGTTAGAACCTCTTTAAAAGTCCTCAAGACTGTGTTAGCACAGCCTCGCTCTGGAAACGACCTTTTTTCTCGCCATTGAAGGTCTTTCTTTTTTAATTTGTGTCTTTTAGTTTAATTGATACAGTAATAATTTTTATAAAAAATTAATGCATTAAACAAAACAGGAACAGCTTCTAAAATAAGTTTATTCAAAATATTTTTTTGAATTAGAAAAATATTTAAGTATAGTCTTCCTTACCACTGTTATTGCGATTGAACTAGGAATGGGTGCCAGACGGGACGAGACAGCGATTTAAAACTTTTACGCGGGACGAGACAGACTTTTTATTACAATATTGGGATTTTGCGAGACGAGACAAAGCTTTGCAGTTATTTTGCGTGACGAGACATCACTATTTTCCGTCCATCCCTAGATTGAACAAAGAGAAATGTTACTGTGTTAAACAAATAAATTCTTTTTATTGATCAGTAAGTTAAATAATTCAATTTTGCCATCTAGTAAGAGTTTTTACAACTTCGCTGAAAGTTCCTATTGAAAAACTTACACTTTTCGCAACAGAATTACTTTGTTGATGATAGTTTCCTGGACCTTTTTTGTTGCCTACCGAATTCTTTCGATGATTCTTGAAAAAAAAAATTCTTGACTTGCATATTCAAACCGATAAAAACACTTTTTATCCGAAGCTAAACCAACAAAATATTTTTCTAAACATATATACCAACAAAATACTTCGTTGTTTCACAGAAGGCATTAACCTGAGTGCTATCGAAAACTTCCAAGAGCTTCGTTTGTATTACGGCTATACACAATAAATACCGCTGCAGTGAACCCATCCAAGCAGTTTTCGTGTTCTATACCGCACGAACTTCGACAATTTATTTTCATTGAAGCTTTAAAGAGAATTTATTTTCTCGGATTACGGATTGCGATCGTGTGGTACTTGCAATCGATCGTGAAGAAGAAACGTGGACAATTACAGCCGATGAAAGCGTTTTTACAGAAACAGATGAGATATTTCCGGTATCTTTTGAAAAAGGAAGATAAACGGGGATATTCTTTAATACACCGTTTAGCTATTTATTTTTTTTTTTCTTTATGTTCGATACTTTTTAACAAAGGTAAATAGTGTTTTATTACAAGAAGTCACAATTTTTTTAACTTTCAACTTTTAACCCGATCTTTTGCTATGGATTTCTCTTTTAATCGTTTTAAGTTTTTACATTGGGGAACAGATTTACACTCTCAGTGATGGAGGTCGTGACCTTGCATTTTCACTTGCAGAATGATATGTTTTACTATATCGAATTCTGCACAACAACCGGACTTTTTGCTTGCAAAATGCGAGGTTTTTTCCCCCAAGAACAAAACACTTATTTTTTCAAAATTAACAATTACTCTTCGCGGTTGTTGCGTTGCTTTAATGGATAGTGTGCTTTAATGGATCTGTCAAATAAAATGTACAAACGATATAATATATTGAACAAATAATGTAATGACTGTATAGAATATAATGAACTTAATCACTTATTACTTTCCGAACATGTACAATGTAAGAAAAGTATTGTAATCATGAAAAAATTTGACTTCGAGATTTTGGTGTATTGACACGTTTTGAGGTCTTCTGAATTCATTTATGCTATTTTTACGGGATGTATGTATGTATGTGTGAGTGTATGTGTGTGTGTGTGTGAGTGAACACGATAGCTCCTAAACGGTGTATTCGATTGAACTCAAATTGGGTATATATGTTATAAACCACCGTCGCAAGACCGGTATTGATTTTGATGCATGCAG
Organism: Cheiracanthium punctorium; assembly: GCA_038373885.1. Lineage (NCBI taxonomy): Eukaryota > Metazoa > Arthropoda > Arachnida > Araneae > Cheiracanthiidae > Cheiracanthium > Cheiracanthium punctorium. The sequence continues at coordinate 69,919 of JAWZYV010012105.1, forward strand.
GACTTATAGTTTTTCTACAGGGCTACGACAAAGATTTCTTTATGGCGTATGGGGAGAAATTCTTGAAAGTGCGTTAGCGTTTAAACGGCGCATTCGATTGGGCTTCAATATGGTATATATGTTTGAATTATTCATCGATTAAAATTTACTTAAATGCTTGGTAATGATCTTAATCGTAAGTGTTCGGAAAGTCGAGTGGAGTCACTCCAGATTTTTTTTTTTTTTTTTTTTCAAAATTAACAATTACTCATCGACGTTGGTTAAAGTGTTCTGCTCAGTAGCTCAGTTTAAATAAAACAAAACATTAATACTTTCTCAAACAAATTGTGATATTTAATTAATATTTTAGCACGAAACTCTTTCTGTATTTTGTCCTTCAGAAGTTGCCCTATTGGTTATTGCAGCACTTACAGTGTTTTCTCGTAGGTCACTTTACAAGAATACTAAATGATTTTTTTTTTAATTCTCAGCTTAAACTATCCACAAACACCTCAATAACACTTAGGTATGCTACAGATATATTTTCGATTGATGCAAAAATAAAAATAGCTGTTTTGTTGAACCCTACAACGAATCCATTTTGGTCAACAAACTTTTAAATTAGTAATTGCAAATCTGCAACATGAATTAAATTGCAGTATGCTTATTAATATATTTTTGGACTTTACAGTAAATAATTTTGCAAATTTAGGTTGTTGAAGCATAAAGGATTAAAAATAACTAAATTTTATGAAGCTTAATTCTTTTTCAGTGGTTTGAACCACCTATCTAACACAGCGCTCGCTGTCCCAGCCCTCTCTGAACACAAACGAAAAACCAACCAGACAAAGTAAAGGGTGGCAATGGTGTGCGGGAAGTGCTATCGATTCTCTACAGAACTCTCTTTGATGTTGCAAAAGCCGCCAATGCGTTTTTCTCAAAAAGTATTCGTTGTATCCAAATAGTGTAAGAGGCTTTTCTTCGTGTTTTTATTATTATTATTATTATTATTATTATTATTATTATTATTCGCTTTAATATCAAATCTGAACTTTGTTAAGGTGAAAATTTGCGAAGTTTCAATGACTCTGATTTTTCTTGAAATAATAAAAATTGGATTTTCAGAGTAGACTAATATAGAAAATGGCCCGACCAATTTTTGTGAAATTTAATGTGTAGATTATTCTTTTTTTTGTGTTTGTGTGTGTGTGTGTGTGCGCGCGTGTGTTACTAATGAAAATCTACTAAAAATATTTTTTAATTAAAGTTCTAAATTTAAAAAAAAAACTTCCTTAAAAGTTTGAAAAATTTAAAAATGACCTGAAAAGTAATATTTGGGTTGAGAAATAGTAGAATACCAAATTTCAAATGGATTAAACTAATATTTCTTTCTATGGAAGTGTCCGAACTTGAAGTGTTCAAACTAAAAATTGGATTTTCAGAGTAGCGCGCTAATATTCTTTTGGTGCCACTAATGAAAATCTACTACAAGGATTTTAAAAAGAATGTTGAATTTTAAATTAACCCTTTGGGTACGGATTTATTTGAGAAAATATTTACATGAGGAACGGATATAATTTTTTGGTTACTTGGAGTAGTACGTAAAAGCAGTACATTTTACGTAAGAATTTGTTTATTTCTAAAAGATTGATGACATATGTAGTATTAAGATGTCTTCACGTAATTAGAATTACAAAACAAAAATAAATTAATACCAACAAAATACAACTAAATGAAATAAATGCAAGCTCTAACAAAAAACCAATTACTAATAATTATGCAGAGTGTGATATTTTTCAAAGCAAGTTTGGACCAAGCGTGCTCATCTGCTCCTAGGGAAAACAAGTGAATGACGTCTCTCAGACGTCAAATGTACCCAGGGGGTTAAAACTAAGTATTTCTCTAAAACTAATGAAACTTTTTCATTTCGACTGTTTTCAAACGCTGATTTTAATAAAACTTATGGATCCCATTTTTTAAACAACATTAGCAAAATCGATTGAATCCATCTTTCAACTATATACATTCCAAATTTCAAATGTTTTAGTGTTCAACTAATCGCTGTAGGTGAATGCAACTGCCAAAATTTCAATGAATGCAATACCAAAATTTCAATGAATGAATGAATGGCAAGTGAGAATGTTGCTTCACTTCAATGAACTTGACGAATTAAAAGTTTAATTTCGGAAGGCCAAGTAACCGCTTCTGCAACCGATTCTATAAGGCGCTCGTTTTAGGTTACGCGATCGGCACATGTCGGCAGCTTGTGTGTTCGTATCCCGAAAGATTTTTTGCTAACTACCCTCTTAATTTTGTGATGCATAAATGAGTAGTACTTCATACGATAGTTCAGAGCTGATTTAATTTTTTTAAACTACTATATTTTTAAAAAACCGCTGATATTCAATAAAATCTTCTAAAAAGCATTAAAACCGACCTCTTCCGAACAAGCTAAAAAAGCTGGCCCGAAAAGTATCGGATATCATTAGTAGAATATGACCCTATCGGCATGATCTAATGAATATAAACGACGTAATTCATAAAGATGTAATGCTGCTACAATGTTATTCAATATTCCATAATGAACAACAGCCATTATTTTCACGTAAACGGCATAAAATTTTAGCTAAAATGTTAGAAAATTACAATTTATTAATTCCGTATATTGTGATGCAACGTTAAAGATGTAAAGTAATGCATAGTTACGAAAGACATTTTAAGACAGATTTAGTTTAAACGATTGAAACAGAGACTGTGCCCTCTTTATTTCTGAATGCTTTTTTCTAACATTTTAGTAAAAATTTTATGCCATTTACTTGAAAATAATGGCTGTTGTTCATTATGCAATATTGGAAATAAATATTGTTGCAACATTATATTCTTTGGGAAGTATGTCGTTTATGTTCATTTGATCATGCAGACTCTTCAAATGATATCAAATACTTTTCGATTCAGTTTTTTTTTCCCCAGCTTGTTCGAAAAAAGGCAGTTTTAATTCTTTTTAGAGGTTTTTATTGGATTCCATATTGTCTGACTATTTCATATTAGCTTCCATTTGTAACTTTAAAAAGTTATAATGAGTTATAATAAATTAAATATTTTTTTTTCTTTTTATAAGCGATAGTTCATAACAATTAGTTAAAGTATGTACCCATGATGATTTTGGAATTTTTATTCAAAAATCAGGAAAGCTCTATTTATAGAAATGCAAATGTTATGCCTTTCCTCTACATAAATATAATTGGGTTGGAAATATAATCGGTGATTGGCATGATTTATCTTCTTTCTTCATTAAAAAAAATGTCCAATCGATATGAAGAATCGGCTGATCACAGGCGATTCATCAAGCAGAAATTTTCTCTTTCTTCATATGTAAATAAGCAGCTTTACACGGTCCCTTTTCGTGTAGGCCTATTTATTACACACCATCGCATAAACGATGTTTCCAGTAATCGGCAAAGTCATCGGTCGCAGATCGCGCCGCTTCGAGCAACTTCGCAATTATTTAATCTCATGAAAGCAAATTAAATGGCTTCCCTATGAGCAGATCATTTTCTGGCGATAGAAAGAGATGGGACGTACCGGAATGGAGTTCGCTCATTGATATTAGCGGAGCGATCGGAATTTGCATGCCTTGCCGCGTAATGCTATCGGTTGCATCGTAACTCGATTGCTTATGAAAATGCTGTTATTGATATTTAAGGGATCTCGAGAAAGTCAATAGCCCTAATCACATTCTTAGAAATCGTAGAAAGAAGTCCGGCCCTCAAGAATTGACCTGTCGGAGGGGAAAGTAACGAGAAATAGGTGGGATACGCAATTCGATTGAGAAGGCAAGCAGGGATGGACGCGAGATGAAAAATTGGAGTCTCGCGTCTCGCAAAACAGCCGAAAAGCTTTGTCTCGTCTCGCAAAAATCCCTATATCATAATGTTAAAAATGTGTGTCTCGTCTCGCAAAAAAAGCTGTAATCTCTGTCTCGTCTCGCAAAAAGTCGTCTCGCGTCCATCCCTAAAGGCAAGGGCTCGATCTAGGGGCGGACATTGTCCGGACATTTGCCCTGGACTGCAATTGAGTGTGAAAAAACATTGACATATTAAATACCCAATTAATCGAAATTGATACATACTAGCCGCCAAGGCGGCCATAGCTTTGCCTCCCCATACCTTACTGTGCATTATACTCCCTGCAGTGTTGACTAAATTGCTGGACTCCTTTCTATGAAAATCATGTTTCTTTGTTTTAACAGTATTTGTCATTAAATTTATTTAGGTTAGGGTTGCTATACATTTTGGGCGCCATCAAAAAAGCCGATGTTGAAACAGCAAATGGATAAAATGTGCTTTAGCCCAATGCATGGTGACATTTTTGAGATGGACGATTAATGCGCCAAGCATTGTAAATTCGATATTTTAAAGCTGTGAAAAAGTCCGAAAGATCTTGCAGTTTTGTGTATCCATTATTGTTATTTCGCAATCTAGCTACTGCGTGACATATGCTTCCTCCATTTGACATCACTGAACTGATAACTTTGGATTTTCGCACATGCGTTATTGTTATTGCACTAATGTTTACATCTAGCTGTTGCCGTTCGCAGAATGAACCTATCGTCGATTTTGGTTCAGCATACGTTAGCGTATTATATAAGTAGATAGATTTTTTTTTTCTCTCTCATGGAAAACCTAATTTCTATTATCAGGGCGGCATTTGGAGTCGGATTAGTATAATATTTTCTTTTATTAGCAAAGAGGAGTGGCTCTTTGCATTTTGGTCCGGGTCGACAAAACTGCTAGAGCGGGTCCAGGGAAGGTATATTTCGGCAGTACAGGACGATAGCAATGAAAGGAAATTTTGAACTCGATTTTTTAATTTTTTAAAACTTAAAGTTATTTATTTTTCTTTTGTTCCACGCACTTACAAAGTTGGTAATGTAATTAATAATCAAGTCAGTAAAGATTGCCCCTAAAAAAATACATTTTCTTAAAATTGTGTTTTTTTTTTTTTCAATGTATCAAGTAGTTTCTCATATTGCCCTTAAACCTGACGTGTGACAAATATTTTAATGTGAAAATATATGTGTCTACCTAATATTTTTTAAAGAAATCGTAAAATAAGTTCTAGTTGCTACCTGTAGCTTTCAAAAACAGTCCATAATATGCATTTGCTTTAGTTAATTTAAAATCTATAGATGTATTTATAGAAAATGGATGTTCAGTGTCAAGAAGTTTTGGTCTCAATCACGCAGTGAGTTAAAACATGGTAAAAGAAATATTATCTAAGACATAGAGATCAAAATGTGAAGATGTATTCCTCTCTCGACCTCCACAATAAAACTTCATACATCAGTGCAAAATGCTTTATCTTTAAATAAGCATTTTATAAAGCGAGCATCAACTGAATTTTAAAAAAGAATAAATAAGAAAAACTTACTAATTTATCATCAATTTATTTTAGAACACTGTTTTAAAACGTTCTGATTTGATATTGATGAGGGAAAGAATTTTCCGCGTTCTCCATTCTTTCCCTGATAGCAACTATGATTTATTAGAGCTCATTTTCGAAATGTGGCCAGGAGCCGTGCATCCCATGTTTGAGTTTTATAAATGCAATTACTTCGTGTTCATGCAACGTAAAACTTAATTATGGTAAGTCAAAAATTCAAAATCGATGACGATGAACGCTTTTCTAAACTGATAATCATTTCAATTAAAACTTGATGGCCGAAAGTCAATCCTTCGGACCATGGTATTTTAAGAGAATGTTTTAAAGAAATCTGTGGGTTGTTAAAGATACTTCACTATAAAGTACTTTGAATAAAAAGTATGATTATAATTTGTTAATTTACAAATGTTGCTTGCGCACCAGAATTTAGTTAATCAAACAGATAATTTCTATTTAAACAATTTTTTTAACTATTTATCGTGTAAAATCGTTTAACCCTTTAACGCGCGGTGTCCTCGCCGTGAGGACGCAGCTCTGACCATTTTGACTGTTTCGATTCGCGAAGAATAAATTTGATTTCAATAAAATACTTGAGGACATAGTTACACGAGAATCCTTTTCTATTTGGCACATAATTTCCCTTAAAAAATATCCATTATTTGTAAAAATTGATGTCAGAATCATTTTTATCAGTACCGGAATCTGCTGAGAACTGGAGAATGTGATGAAAATACAGTGAACTCCCGATTATCCGGCTCGCTACTATCCGGCCTAGTTGAAAAAATGATAAATGTTGTTAGCGGCCGTGAGCTCAAATTTTGCACTTGCAATACACGAAGTCATTAAAATGAGAATTTCTCGCATGAAATATGTATTTTCATGAAGGCAAAATCCTATGGACCTGGGTGCGGCCTATCCTTCCGCCACATTAGGCCTGATAATCGGGGGTTTACTGTATACATCGATATAGAAGATAACTAGATGGACTACTCAATGCTGAAAAAGGGCGGTCGTTGTCATCGCTCGATTTAACTACCAGCAACATGGTGGTCGATCGAATCGTCCATCGCGTGCTACAGAGCTATAGAAGATATCACACAGCCAGCTGTGTCAAAAATGTTAAGCATCACATTACGTAAATTGCATACCTTATTACTTTGACGGTACGTAAACTACGTACCGTCTTTATTTATATAATTCCCTTAATTTGTTATCCGTTTTATTAATTTAAATTCTTCTAATTTCTATCAATTATGTAAAATAATTATAGCCACATTTGCTATATAAACATTTAGAAATTCGTTTTGCATGAGTGGCCCCGAGAGTGTGATGTAATAACGAGGTTTGCGTTTGACCCTACTAATAATTCATTTATCTTTAACTGTAGTATAATATAGATTAATCGCTATTTATATTATAAAATTTTGAATTTTTGCATGGAAAGGAGGACAGAGAGAAAATACCGATCACTTATTATTATAAATCCATCATAGTAGCTGAACAGCAGCTTTGTACAGCAGTAAATGAATCGTCTTCACTTTCAGATGCTATTTTTCTGAAAATCTAAAACTAAGCTGTCATCTGATTTGAGTTTGATGATTACTTTAATTTCAGAACTTTCCAAAGGCCTATTTTCTTTATCACAGTCCTCAGCTATTTTCCCCTCATAATGACTACAGATGAAGTAATAAACTTGATTGCGTGATTTGGTATACCCTGAAAAAAATGCGAATATTTAGGTATTGAATTGAAGCTTTCAACTGCACATGCAATACCCCAAAAAATGACGTTTAATCCGATCGTCTCTCGTGCCGTTCCTGTTTCCAGATGTTCTTCCGAAATATGGATTATTATTCTTCAGTTCCAATCAAAAAAGGTCAAGATTATGCATGAGGAAAATTGTATGTTGGTGGTATTTAGCTGTATAAATTTCCTCAATATTAAATAAAGATTTTCTTCTTTTGTGTACACCCAAAGCTTAATTTTTTTGTACTTAGACATTAAAATCACTATTGCTCTTTGTAATATATAAGTGTATAATAAGGAAGACTTGTTAAATTTTCTTTCTGAACGATAAAAAGTTCTACCAAAAATGGTCTTTCTTGAAAAAAGTTAAAGCAAGGCGTAAGTTCTTCATAAGTGCTCCAATAAAGAAGGCATTGTTCAAAAGGGTTCTGCGAGTTTAAAAATTTTAAAACCACTGTTATAGATAAATAAGATTTTTTTTTTCTCTCCTCAAACATTTCCCAATTTTTTTGTTATCTCATGAAGATTTTTCTCAACCAAAAGTATTTTTTTTTTTTTAATATTCATTGTAAAAATTCCACAGAGAGGTTGAAGTCCTTGTCATTTTAATTTGTATAACTTCCCTCCTCGTAAAAACCGCGAGAATCATTTCATTGACTCTGGCTGGATAGCCCCCCCCCCTTCTCCTCTCAGTATATTTGTGTTTTATTTCCCTTAAACCGGTTTATGTTTCTGTTTCATCAACGATTCATCAGATTCTCCTCAATAGGTTTTCTTCTTTCTCTCTCGATCAACCGGGCTCGCTGAAAAAAAGTTTCTTTTTCTCTTCAGAGCGTTCTCAAAAGTAGGAAAAGAATCAGCTGGAACGGGCATAAAAAAAAATAAACGGAAAAAAACAACGAGTGCACCCACACATCACTTGACATGGTTTCTTGCCCGCGCAGTTTTCGTTTCTCTCTTGCCTTCGAAAAGTTATTGTCTAGCCAGAAAACAATAACGATCGTCCAGCTGATCTGAAAGCGCCCAATCACGACAAATCTGCGCGTCCTTTTATTTACGGTTTTCCACTCATCGGACGACATTTTATTTTTCCCCCAGTCACGTGGTGAGAAGTTTTCAACTTTTTAGTTTTCGTCGAATGGCGGCACGCTCGGATTGAAGTTCGGGAGCAGAAAACAAGCAGCCGCCGACGTTCGAACACGGTTCCTCGCGTTTCATATGTATCATTGTGGAAATGGATTAATCTGAATTAGCATATCACTTTATTCGAATAAGACTGATATGAATTTAAATGTTTCGAAGAATGGGTTTTGTTGATTGATATGAAATGGATATAGTTCTTGACTTCGTCGAGTGATCCTGTTATGAAATGATAGACTGGAAATATGATTTTTACAGGTATGACTATTTTTTAAAGAATTATTGTAAGGAAACTTCTGCTGTTATCATAATAATATATTTCTAGTTTTACCTGACAAGTTAAGTTTCATAAATGTTATAAAGCCATCAAACTATGTTTCAAATTTTTATACGATAAAATTTAAATGAAAACTAGAGTGATACATTTATAAATTTAAGAAATAAGTGTAATGACTTAAGTAATTCGAACTAGAATAGTTTTTCATTTCCTAAATGTCAACGCTGTCAGAAAAATTTACAGCTGTTTCATTATTAATTGAAAAACTTTTTATACTTTCTTTTGTAAGTTATATCACGGAATTAAAGAAGAGCAAAATTTATTTGTGAATTTATTTTCTGAAAAACTATTGTACGCCGGAAACCGATGACATGGTGTTTCTTTCGACTGCTGAACTCTTCTACATGTGTGCAAAAAAGAAAAATTTAGATGTCATCAGCGGCCCAATTAATTTTGTTAGAATGCTAGTTATATGAAACGCATCGCTGGCAACACCAGCGGAAGAGCACATTTCTTATTTTTCGAACGTCATTTTATTTCACACACATAAACAGATGCATGCATCGTGTGATCAGATGATTCAAGGAATAAGGCTGAAAGAATAAAATCTAGAGATGATATCAGCTGATTTTTACAAAAGGTCTTCCGTATGACAAAGCAAAGTATCAAGCGGAAGATCTAGAGAAGAGTGAGCCTTCAAGAACTTTTTAACTGACTGGTTGGTTTAAAATAAATCGTTGAAACTGTTTTGCGTATACGAAAAGCAATTTAGTTAGGCCCCCGTGTTCATGATATGTACTTGAATATGTGATAAAAATTTATCTTTCGTGGAACATCAAAAAATAACAGTAATTAAATCATGTTCCCGTCTTATTTTCCTATGGACACAATCAAACGCTGCTTGGTCAGCATAGTTTTTCTCGTGAACTGCGTCACATTTGCCTTAATATGCGCGGCCATGCTGACCCAGGAGTGGACAGTGGTGAAGCCAGTGAGAATAGGACTCAATATCAGTCTGCGTCATACTGAGCCCCTGGACCCAGAAACTAATCGATTCCAAGGAGTGATTAACTTCGGATTGTTCGAAGGGAGGAAAGTACTCAATTATGGATTTGGTAATAGAGCATTCGACTTGAAAAGTAAGTAAGATCAATTTTATTTTTAATTTATTGAACGAAACAGTTTAATGCAAATTATTTACTATTTGTGTGCGACTGTGCTCATGATTTTCTTTTTCTACGACTGTTAGGTAATACAAATACTTCCAGATTTTTCCTGACGACTTCGATATTTTTTTCCTCTTGGACGCTTTTGGGTACATATTGGGACGCATTTGGATGTTATCATTGTTTATCAAAGCAAGCAGACGATTTTGGGGTTTTAGGATTTAAAAAAAAAACAACTTTGAAATTGCACATTGGCAACAAGCAAATGAGCTTTTATTCTAAATAAATTTTTACGGAATTGCTTGATGTTTACATCGCTATTTTAATGTTAAAGATGGGAGGGGTGAGTAAAATTTTCGTTTAATCTTTCTTTTAATTTCAAGAAACATGAAAGCACAACTGAAACGAAAAATAAATTTTGTTTGTATGTGGCGAAAGTGTTTTGACAGCCCGAAATTTTCAGTTTTTTTTCTTTTAACTTGACCATCAATCGTTCGCCACTAATAAGCCCGAGGTATTAACCATTTTATTCTGAGTTCTGCCAGCGTTACCTCCAATGAAGGGACAGACGAGTTAACACTCAAACCGGGAATGGAACTCTGACCCAAGGTGTTATAGAACGGCTCTTTAGCCACTATACCCCCTGAATGCCAACCTTTCAGAGATAATAAAAAAAAGAACGAACTTTTCAGCCAATCTAATATTAAACAGAAATTCTTAAATGTATCCTTAAAACCATTTTTGGAAACGCAGCTGTGATATACATTTTCGTAGTTAACCACTTGAGTGATTGGGCATTGAGTTAATGACAGATGACACTATTCCACCTTACCATTTGCATTTTTTTCTCTGACTTCTGAGCATAGATCGGAAGTTTGTCAAGGCTGTATTTTCTCTACTTTATTTGGGAGATCTAAAAGGAAAGCATTTAACGTATCTTCAAGTTGAAATTATGCCTTTACAGGAAATATTATGTTTATAATAAAAATATTCTAAATAAAGAACTTCGCAAATAATACACATAAAATTAATCAGTACGGAACGTTTTGGGTGGTACAAAGGGTCCGCCCTCCTTCAACTGAAAAAGGACTCTCCTTTAACAAAAGCAGAACCTTCATTTTTTGGTTATGTGGAAGGGAAAACTTTTTTTTTTTCAGCTGAAGAAGGGTGGAACTTTTATACCCCCCGAAACGGCCCGTTCTGAATATTTCATATTTATGTGTGTTATTTGTAAAGTTTTGCCACTGAAGTGCTGTCGTCTTTAATGATCTCTAGTTTTCCATGCAGTGCACCTAATGGTAAATTCAGAAAAATATTATTTGTAACAGTATTTGTCAAATCTATTTCTTAAGGGTATTTTAAACTATATTTTCAGAAAATTAGTTATATCAAAATACTCAAGAAAATGAGTTTTATTTGAATTCTTAAATTCATGCAGTGAAAACATCTATACGATTTCACTTTCCCGATGTAAATATTCACTTGGGAATCACAAACTTCAAATGTTTTTATTTTTGCTCCAGCAGAACATAAATTTGGACGCCACCTTTTTTTTTTTTTTTTTTTTTTTTTAATTTGGAAACAATATTTCAAAATTCAAAAATAATTCTTCATGTGCAAAATTTCAAGGCACATGACAGCTCAACGCAAAAATCTCAAAACTCAAAATAGTAGTCATTTATTTTTTTGCTAAGTTTATTGTATTTCATCTTTCTGTATACACAGCATGTTCAAAATTAAACATCAAATTTTGTGACGTGAAAAGGATAATATCTTTTAATAGCTCTTTTTTTTCGTCACACAGTACAATATAACTACATAATAATAACTAGAATTTTTAAATGGCAAAATTAGATACTTTAAAATGAACAATCGACAAAATATACTTTTCTTGAAAAACTTTCATGCATTTATTATAAAGCTCGAATGCAGCTAAGTGTTAAATGTAATAAGCAAAAGCTTTTACAAAAATATGCTACAGTAAATAACAATTCGTAAAAATATTAAAATTTTAGAAACTGAGTGTGGCTATTTCAAGATACGCACTATGTTTTGAGAAATTTCTGTACATGATACTGCGAATAATTAAAATTGTTTTGCCAGTTTTTGTGGTAAGTTTATTTTTCTTAGAGACTGCTCTGCAGACTTACACCTTCTCAAACAAGGTAATCGGGTAAAAAGAAATTTTCTATTTCTGTTTCACAAATAAAGGGTTGCACTTTATTAAAAGAACATTTTTCATTATAGAATAACAATTTCTTACAGTTATATCGAATTGTGCGATTTTCAATAATCTTATTTTTTATTCATATTTTTATAAGATGAAATTTTGCTTAAACTGTAATATAATTTTTGGGTCCCACCATGCCCAAGTGGATAAAGACATACTGAAGATGGTAGATGGCTGAAGTATGAAGGTCCCAGATTCGGGATTATCGCGCGGCCCTCGATGTAAAGGTCTGGCGTTGGGCCGGTTTTCTCCAGGTGTAGCGTGAATACGTGTTAGAACCCCTTATAAAGTCCTCCGCCCAATACACTTCTCCTTTGGAAGATAGCTCTCGAGTAGCTTTGCTTGTTACACAATATAAGTAATATACTTTTCCCAAGGGGTGTACTTATCGAAGTTGACTTTTCTTTTTATTGTTCATACTAATTTTTTCTTTGTAAAAACAATCTTTTTTTAAATCAAGATTAGTCTTTAAACATTTGACTCTCAAATTAAATTGGGATTAAAAATATCTCTAAATCGATATTTTTGTCCTTTATTTACTGAAAACACAAATTTTTCTGTTGAAAAATTCGTCAGTTCGAAGTTTTATTTCATGTGAAATCCGTAACAGTTATCAACTCTGAATGTTTGAAATTTCCTCCACTCAACAAGTTTGCCTCTTTTATATACCAATTAAAAACTATTCTTTAACCTTTACACTTTGCTCTCGTTGGGTCAACCAAATAAAAGTAGTCAACCTTGCATAGTTGTGGATCCGCTTTTCGTAGCCGAGCAATAGTTGACTAAAAATCCCATGAGGGGGAAAAAAACATTAAGCTTTAGCTTTTAAAAAATGTAAGAAACAATTTTTTATATGTGTAAGCTAATTATTAAAGTCCAGAAATTTTGTTTTGTTACTTCCTTGTACGTAGTATAAGGAAGTAATGTGATCCCGAAAAATTTTGGGGGCCAAATTTCGACAAAAAATCCGATTTTGACTACCTCTAAATTTAATTTTAAGAATTTTTTCGATGCATCTCATCGTAGGCTAGCATGCACGATCATATTAACGCGTCTGCAACTCATTTTGACCAGCGGCGAGTTTATTGTGGTCAGTTTTTCCATGCCGTCTGTACGTACGTACGTAGGTACGTACGTACGTAGGTACGTACGTAGGTACGTACGTACGTATGTATGTAACTCGCATATCTCAAAAACTATGGGTCGTAGAATGTTGAGATTTGGTATTCAGGATTGTTCTATGATCTAGTTGTGCACCTCCCCTTTTGGTCGCAATCGAATGAATAGTTTATGTACAGGACCGCACAAAAGATTCGAAATACATTACGCTCTATGGGCCGAAAATCATTAAACTCGCATATCTCAAAAACTATTAGGCGTAGAATGTCGAAACTTCATATTTTGGATAGTTGTAACATCTAGTTGTGCACCTCCCCTTTTGGTTCCATTCGATTGGATAGTTTATCTACAGGACCGCCCAAAACATTCGAAATACATTACGCTCAATGGGCCGAAATTCATTAAACTAGCATATCTCAAAAACTATGAGGCTGTAACGTATCGCCCCGTTCAGAAGCTGAAGGAAGGCAGCCGCACACAACCATGTGGTTTGCTTAACTTTATTTAGGTTATATTCTTGGTTAACATGGATGAATTTTACACACAGACGACACAAAAATACACATATTTACAATTTCAATAACCGAGCGAACGCCTTCGGTATCATAAGGGAAAATTTTCTTGGAGCCCATCCTCTCAGCGTCCTTTTCTCTCTGCTGCTCGAGAGGGACTCTCCCTCTCTTTGGGGGTTGCCAGTAACTTTTTACTTTCTTGGCGGTGTCCGTTACAACCCCTCCTTCCACAAAAGGTTGGCTTTCCCGATATACAAGGGAAAACAACGAAAAAAAGTTTATGTACAGTATGTAATAATTCGTTCTTAGTTCGTGTGCACATTATACTTTCACACTTTATAGTTCACAGTTTAGTACGTTATACTTCACAGTTCAAGTTTGAAAAAAAACTGTAATTAAGTTCGCACTTCAAATCTGAGAACGTTATATCGAGTTCTCATTTCAGTGGAGATACGTTAAAGAGTTCACAGTTCAAGTTTGAAAATAACTGTAATTGAGTTCTCATTTCAGTGTAGATACCTTAACGAGTCCTCCACCCATTACCAGGCCATAATAATTTTAGGTAAATATACAGATAAGTTCACACATATAATAGTACAATCAATGAGGATGATATAAAAATATCCACCCAGTTAAATGGTATTTGTTATACTGAAAACATTTCTTTTCTTTTTCTCACCAAAATTTGAATAAAGCACAAATTTAACACACAATAGTTACACAACGTTAGACACAATAATTACACAACTTTAAACACAATAATTACACTCTTAAAATCAAAAACATTTTTATGACCTTGGTTTTCTAAGTGGCATATTTGGGATTTCGACTTAAACAGTCAACATTTGAGTTTTCTTTTCCTCTTTTATGTTTAATTGAAAAATTAAAAGCTTGCAAGGCTAACGCCCAGCGAATTAATCGTGGATTATTGCCGGAATTTCTTTGCAACCACACAAGTGGGTTGTGATCCGTCTGGATACAAAATTCTGTCTGGCCATCTATATACCCTTTAAGCTTCTTAATGCCATATAAGATGGCCGCACACTCTTTTTCAGTGGTAGAGTACTTCTTTTCAGTTGGAGTAAATTTTTTGCTAAGGTACAATATTGGATGTTCCTCCCCATTTTCATCCGTTTGTGACAAAATAACCCCGTATCCTAAATCCGATGCATCTGTTTGCAATATGAATGGTTTTGAAAAGTTTGGCGCGTGCAAGAGAGGTTTATTAGTGAGTTTTTCTTTAAGTAAATTAAATGAAGCAGTGCATTCCTCATTCCAGGTAATTTTACCTTTCTTGTTTTTCCCTTTCAACAAATCTGTTAGAGGCGCAGTTATTACAGAAAACATTGGAATATATTGTCTGTAATAGCCTGCTAATCCCAAGAAAGCTCTGATTTCAGTTTTTGTTGTTGGGACCGGAAAAGATTGTATAGCCTTTATTTTGAGTTCAGCTGGTGAACGTTTTCCGCGTCCTACAACGTGTCCAAGGTATTGTACCTCTTCTTGAGCAAATCTACACTTGGCAGGTTTTATAGTTAAATTAGCCCTTTTTATCCGTTCCAAAACCTCCTGCAAATGTCCTAAATGTTCATCCCAGGTCTGAGAAAAGATCGCGATGTCATCTAAATATGGAATCGCATAACTGTCGCACCCTTTCAAAATTTCACTCATCAATTTACTAAAGTAATACGGTGCATTTTTAAGACCAAATGGCATACGTAGTGGTCTATATACGCCAAAGTTTGTGGCAAAAGCCGCAATTTTCTGAGCTCTTGGGCTCAACGGAATCTGCCAGTAGCCCTTTGTCAAATCGATTAAAGTGATATATGTAGCTGCTGCAACTGTTTCAACTCGCTGTTCTATATTCGGAATGGGATAAAACTGAGTGCGTGTTATTTCATTTAATTTTCTGTAATCAATGCAGGGCCTAGGGTCCCTATTTGGCGTCTCTACGAGGATCATTGGAGAAACGTATTCGGAGTCTCCCGGTTCAATTACATTATATTGTATCATTTTTTTAATTTCTGCTTTTAACAACTCGTTTTGTCTAATTGTCATTCTATAAGGATTTTGCTGAATAGGCTTATCACTGGTTAATTCAATATCATGTTGAACTAAGTGTGTCTTGCCGGGGATGTTTGAAAAGATATTAATATATTTTAGTAACAAATTTCTTAACTCGATAATTTGGTCATCGTTGAGTCTTTCTTTCAAATGATTTATTTCTACTATTTCGTTAAAATCAAAGACTTTAGGATCAACTAACATGTAAGGAAAATCCCCGTCTAACTCTGGTGTGTCTAAGGACTCATTATTTTCGCCTAATGTCACTAAATTTAAAATTTCGGGCCTTCTGTAATACGGTTTCATCATGTTTACATGATAAACCTTGTTTATCTCTTGGTTCCCTTCGAAACTGACGACATAATTTGTCTCGGATAATTTCTTTTCAATTTTACCTGGTCCCTTCCATTGAGGTGCTAATTTATGGGCCTGATTTATTGTTAGAACTAACACGGAATCTCCTTCGTGAAATTCTCTTTTTATGGCGTTACGGTCATACCATTTCTTTCTTTTGTCTCGCATCTCTTCCATTTTTTCTTTTGCTAGCTCCTTACTCTTTTTTAATCGATTTATCAGTTCGAACACATACTCAACTACAGTATTCCCTTCCTCTGGGGGTTCTAACCATTTTTCGTATAATAACACATTAGGGGTTCTAAGGTTATTGCCATATACAAGTTCTGCAGGACTGAAGCCTGTACTTTCGTGAGTGACAGTCCTTAAAGCAAAAAGAGCAATTGGTATTTGAGTTTCCCAATTAGGAGCAGCTTCGATGCATAAAACTTTCAATATCCTTTTCACAGATCGGTGAAACCTTTCAACTGGATTAGTCTGTGGGTGATAAATAGAACTTCGAAGGATTTTTATCCCAAACTTCTCTAAAAATTCAACCGTTAGAACACTCATAAAGGATCTCCCTTGGTCCGTCTGAATTTCTTTTGGGAAACCCATCCTGCTGAAAATCAACAAAAGTGCATCGACCACCGATTTAGAAGTTATATCTGGGACAGGGATAGCGTCAGGAAATTTAGACCCTAAACAAATTACAGTTATGAGGTATCTATTCCCTTGAGTTGATGTTGGCAAAGGACCACAAGCATCAACATTTATTTTGCTAAAAACTTCCGAAATAATGGGTACACTCATTAGCGGTGCTTTCTTTTTGTCAGTCGCCTTTCCAACACGCTGACATGGATCACAAGTTTTCACATATTCTTCTATTTCTTTATAACAATTTGGCCAGTAGAAGTGCCTCACTAACTTATCTTTTGTCTTAAGAATTCCTAAGTGGCCTGAAATGTCATCATGGCATAAATTTTTAATTTGCTCCCTGAGAGTTTCCGGAACAACAATCAGGTTTTGCTCATCACCAAATTTATTTAATTTCGTCTTAACTAAAATTCCATTTTGGATTTTAAAATCAGCCTTGTCACCCTCCCGTTTTACTGACTCAAATAACGGTACTAATTCTTTACTCTTCCTCTGCTCATTAATAAAAGACTGAGAATCCATTTGAAATATATTATCTAGGGTAGTATTGGAATCTACCTGAGGTAAAATGTCGATATTCTCTAAGTTATCGTCCTCATTATTTCCCTCCAATGGAACGTCAGGCTCCTCAATGACTAACTTTTCGTCTGATGAATTTTTATCATCTTTCAGCTGTCGCCTTTGAGACCGAGTCAAGACAGCATTTACACTCTCAGTACTTAATGGGACATTTTCTCTACTTTGCTCTAAGAGAGCCGAAGTTTGATTCCCTAAAATATACCGCCCTTGATCCAACTTGTTCGCAATTACAACTGCCTTGGTGGTTATTGTACCTAATTCGCATTCTACGTCTACTTCAGCAACGGGTAAACAAGTCATATGGTCATCGAAAATATGCTGAACCCAAACGTGTTCCCCGGTCATTCTGTCTTTGTCAACATATTTTTGACAGACAACGTCTACTGTGGCTCCGGTATCGCGGAGAATGGGCATCTCAAATCCATTAACTTTCCCGTTTACAGTGAAGGGATCTAATAAATTTTTTTCAGATTTTTGTCCAATTCTATATGCTTCCGATTTTTGAATTCTTAAATTGGGGCACTGAGGTCGTAAGTGGTCGTAAGAGCCACATTCAAAACAGCTGAGCTTTTTCTTATGCTCAAAGTTTACACCCGTTTTCCTTGCAAAGGTACGCCCGTCATGTTCTTTCTTAGAAATTCCGTTTGAGGGCTTTTTGTTAACATTACCATTGTAGAAATTCTTTACTGGTTTACTATTTCCCTTAACTGAAGATTCTCCTAACTTACTCTTTCCCATTATGGTTTTCTTAGCATCCTCAAATTCCTCAACTTTCCTTACCAGTTCTTTAGGGGAAGTAATTGTAGACCACTCATCCAAAAAGTGTTCCTTAAAATCGTTTGGCACTCGCCTTTTAATCTGGTCTACCAACATTAGATCTTTGAGTTGTTCGAATGTTTTAATTTCAAGGCCTGTTAGCCACCCCTCTAAAAAAGTGTTTAACTCGTGATAAAAATCTTGCCAAGTGGAATCGGGATTTTTTTGAGATTTTACCAGCATTTGCCGAAATTTTTCCGCGCTGAGTTTAAATCTGTTAAGCAACAACGTTCTAACATATTGGTAATCCTGAGTTTCTTTCTCCGGTTCTCGCGCTATTACATTATTTATCTCCGCTGGTAAGGTACTAATTAAGTAAGAAACCCATCTCTCTTTAGGTATCTGCATCAATTTAGCTTGCCTCTCAAAAAGTTCCAGGAATAAACTTATATCATCGGTTTTTAAATTAAATTTTGGCATTAGTTTTTGAAAATTTTGACTATAATTGGAATCTACCACAGCCGCGGATACTGTTGTTTCGACCCCCTGTTTTGCTTTTAAACACTCAAGTTCTAATTTTTGCCTTTCCAATTGAATTTCTCCGTCTTTAATTTGCTTTTCCATTTCTAATTTTTGCCTCTGCAATTCATATTCTCTATTCCTATTTTGTTTTTCCATTTCCTCTTTGTCTAATCTTTCTTTCATCGTGCTATCTAATAGATTTCTCACAAATTCTTCCTCATAGTTTTTACTACCAAGGATTAATTGTTTTAATTCGATTACACGTAGATCTTCAGTAGCCTGTTCACCAAGTTCTAAGGCTACCGAAATTAAATCCGATTTTAATCCCTTCCCTAAATACGACATTTTCAAAAAAAATATCTAAGTAACAGCTCAAAGCAAAAGAACATACAATAAATATAAGGGATAAAAAAAAAATGTCTAACACCTATTCACTAAAGCAAATTTCTACAGTGCGATAAAAAAATAATAAAAGAGGAAAAGCAAGCTCGTTAAATTCTTCTACCATACCATCAAAACACAGCAATGACTCATAGCACTTTTTTTTTTCTTTTTCTGAAAGCTTCGCAGATTCGGGGGAAAAGCGAAGAAACAACATAAACAACAAATGAGTCAGGCTCAAATGTCCGCTCGGACACCTGCACAGTGTGAAGCGGGGAATCCTGCAATGCCCTCTTATCTCCGTTCACAGAGGGAGAAGTAGTTCAAAACAAAATATAAACACACGTACTATAAAACTGTTCGCTGGTGCAAATACTAGGAAGTTATATGTTTTGTGCACATAAAAATAAGGGATTTACACTAATATTATCTCTGATGAGTATTTAAAAACACTGTTATGCATAATATATAATACTTCTAGTTATTTAACTCTGATGAGAAAAATACTATGAATTTTCCAATGGCTGGAAATATATAAACATATACTTTCACGGCGAAAGTTTGAAACCAACAAAATTAATAATACTAACACTGGTGCACATAAAATAATAATATTTCAAATTCACAATAAACTCTCTTGAGAATTGTTCTCATGAATTTCCCATGGATGGAAATATATAAAACATATACTTTCAGGACGAAAGTTTGAAATTAATAATTTAATAATACTAACACTGTTGTGCATAAAATAATATTTCAAAGACACAATAAACTCTGGTGAGAATTGTTCTCATGAATTTCCAATGGCTGGAAATATATAAACGTATACTTTCAGGACGAAAGTTTGAAATAAACAGAATTAATAATATTAACACTGGTGTGCATAAAAAAAATAATATTTCAAGTACATAATAAACTTCGGTGAGAAATGTTCTCATGCCTTTCCAATGGTTGGAAGCATATCTTACTAATGTACTTAATCTATTAAGTCAGCAAAACCTATACTTTCAGGACGAAAGTTTTAATTCCATAAAAATTATTTTCCTCAGGATGAGAAATTCGATGCTCGTACACTGGCGTGTACATAAATAAAATAATTCACAGTAAAATATTATACTCTGGTGAGTATATGGACTTAATACACTTCTAATGGTTAGAAGTTACTTTTAATAACATTAGAGCTATTGAAAAGCAATATTCCGCATGTATAATACAATACAGGATGCAAATTATAAAACAACAGAACCTGTATTCTCAGGGTGAGAACTACAAGATACTCTTATAGAAATTTTTAATTTTTCCCTTTGGCCTGGCTATGGTAAAAGGTGGAGAACATACCTGACCTTGATACCCTTGCATTCATGGTATCTCGGTGGAACCTCCAATTTTTCATCGTCTGTAACGTATCGCCCCGTTCAGAAGCTGAAGGAAGGCAGCCGCACACAACCATGTGGTTTGCTTAACTTTATTTAGGTTATATTCTTGGTTAACATGGATGAATTTTACACACAGACGACACAAAAATACACATATTTACAATTTCAATAACCGAGCGAACGCCTTCGGTATCATAAGGGAAAATTTTCTTGGAGCCCATCCTCTCAGCGTCCTTTTCTCTCTGCTGCTCGAGAGGGACTCTCCCTCTCTTTGGGGGTTGCCAGTAACTTTTTACTTTCTTGGCGGTGTCCGTTACAAGGCGTAGAATGTTGAAACTTTATATTTAGGATTGTTGTAACATCTAGTTGTGCACCTCCCCTTTCGGTTCCATTTGACTGGATAGTTTATCTACCCCCTGAAACGCTATACTGTTTTTTACTTCCTTGTACGTAGTATAAGGAAGTAATGTGATCCCGAAAAATTTTGGGGGCCAAATTTCGACAAAAAAATCCGATTTTGACTACCTCTAAATTTAATTTTAAGAATTTTTTCGATGCATCTCATCGTAGGCTAGCATGCACGATCATATTAACGCGTCTGCAACTCATTTTGACCAGCGGCGAGTTTATTGTGGTCAGTTTTTCCATGCCGTCTGTACGTACGTACGTAGGTACGTAAGTAGTAATTGAAAATAAAGAAAGTTATGATTTTTTATCTGAAAAAGCACCATTAAAATAATTGTTTGCAAAAACGCCATTTATGGTCACTTTCCCATTATTTTAATAATTTTTATCTTAAAAAGTATTAGAGATATTGAAGTAAAATTTTATATTGTTAGTTAGAACACTAATGGCTACATTTATAAAAATTTTCAAAGAAATCCGAGACGGTGGGTGACATTTTTGAAATTTATTGGTTGATTTGAAATGGAATGACCCTTACTATTAAAATTATCTACTCGGTAAAAACAAGAATATTAAACCACTTTTACTAAAATCATAATATTACTTTCTTAGAAAAGAAAGTACACAATCACTTTTGCTGAGATCCTATTTATTCAGGAAAGAAACTTAATGTTTAGATTCTCTTCGTAGTCCATTATAATTTATCACATTATTAAAGTTACTTATTCTATTCAAAAAGTGGAACATATGGCGTCTTGTATACACACCTTTCGCGAGATGTAGCTTCTAAACCCCTAGAAACGGGACGTTCCGGCTCTCGCGGGATAGTTGGCAACCCTAACGATACCATTTAACTAAAAATTGTGATATAATGCTATCGCTATGAAATAGTAACGGAGTAATTATTATTACTATTGTTTTTCATAAAATTAGTTTCTCCATTTCTTATTTTAAATTAAAATCAAAATTTGCAAGTTTTTAAACTTAAAGGGTAATTTGGGGACCAGGGCGCTTGCCACGAATGTCCTGCCTGAAATCAGTCCTGGTGTGATGACCGGACAGAATTTAATTAGTTAAAATATTAACCACTTCCTAGATAATTCCTTCCACAGCGTGATAGTCCTTCATTTCAGTCAATAAATGATCGTAAACTTAAATTCCATACGGCTTTCGAATAATCTTCTTTATCGCCTGCATTAACCCTTTAACGCGCAGTGTTCCCGCTCTGGGACCACCCAACTCTGACGTTTTGACTGTTGCCAGTCAGGAAGAATAGATTTGATTTCTATAAAAATAGTTGCGGGTGACATAGTTCCACGAGAATCCTTTACTTTTTAGCACGTCCTTTCCCGTAAAAAAATGGTCACGATTATTTTTAACAGCACTGACATCTGCTGAAAAATGGAAGAATGCGAGAACAGCCGGATAGATTGCGCAAGGCTGAAAAAAGGGCAGCCGTTGCCATCACTCGACTTAACTACCAGCAAGATGGCGGACGATCGATATGTTCATCGCGTGTCACAGATCTAGAGACCCTTTTTTGACGCAGCTGGCTGTGCGGCACAGCCAGCTGTCGTCAAAAAAGGATCCTCCTTGCTGGTAGTTAAGTCGAGCGATGGCAACGGCTGCTCTTTTTTCAGCATTGGGAAAGGGTTGGCCTCAAAGGGTTAACACATCGTAAAAAAGAAACAAAAAAGGCTGAGACTGGAACCATTGTAGTCCGGATTGTTAGCTGTCTCGCCTGTCCTAACCAAGTTAGTGCATGCCCACAATTACATTGTTGAGAATCTCCGTCTCCAACAATAACAAACTTTATGTAGATCAGTTAGATATAGAATACTGGGCCTGCGGTTGTCCTTCCAACGGCACACCGCAGCGTCCCATGCCGGGAGGTACCGGTTCTGTACTGAACCGAGGGTAAGTACCATCCTTCGCGGCTGTCCAGTCAGCAAATGATCCAGTCCAGCAGTGGTGGCTGGGGGGTTCAGTAGGACTAGTGATGCTAACGGCCGGCACGCTGGCGGTTGGGATGGATTTGATTCTCCTTTGATTTGAATTGCAGGTTAATGGGCAGTTGGTGCCGGTGTTTTTTTTTTCTTTTTACTTCCTTGTACGTAGTATAAGGAATAATGTGATCCCGAAAAATTTTGGGGCCAAATTTCGACGAAAAAACCGATTTTGACTACCTCTAAATTTAATTTAAGAATTTTTTCGATGCATCTCATCGTAGGCTAGCATGCACGATCATATTAACGCGTCTGCAACTCATTTTGACCAGCGGCGAGTCTATTGTGGTCAGTTTTTCCATGCCGTCTGTACGTACGTACGTACGTACGTATGTATGTAACTCGCATATCTCAAAAACTATTGGTCGTAGAATGTTGAGATTTGATATTTAGGATTGTTCTATGATCTAGAGTGTGCACCTCCCCTTTTGGTCGCAATCGAATGGATAGTTTATGTACAGGACCGCCCAAAAGATTCGAAATACATTACGCTCTATGGGCCGAAATTCATTAAACTCGCATATCTCAAAAACTATTAGGCGTAGAATGTCGAAACTTCATATTTAGGATTGTTGTAACATCTAGTTGTGCACCTCCCCTATTGGTTCCATTCGACTGGATAGTTTATCTACAGGACCGCCCAAAACATTCGAAATACATTACGCTCAATGGGCCGAAATTCATTAAACTCGCATATCTCAAAAACTATTAGGCGTAGAATGTTGAAACTTTATATTTAGGATTGTTGTAACATCTAGTTGTGCACCTCCCCTTTCGGTTCCATTCGACTGGATAGTTTATCTACAGAACCGCCTAAAAGATTCGAAATACATTACGCTCTATGGGCCGAAATTCATCAAAGCGTTTTTTAGAGGTATTGGGCTATTTCAAACGGACTCAGAAGTGATATATGCTGTAAAGAGTTAGAAAATGAATTTCTCCATTAAAAAAAGTGTCTTTATCATTTACAGTTCTGCTACAGGAACACTCAAAAGATTTCCAATACATTACGGTCAATGGCAATTTTAGGGGCATTCATCCATTTCAAGCACAATACCGTCCTACCACATAAGTTAGGTAATTGTCCGACCACGGTCACGTGCCTCCCTCAAGAACTATGCCAAAAGTCGCCAAGCTTGGCGACTTTTGGTGTACGTGTGTGCATATTTAACTCTCAAATCTCAAAAACTATTATGAAATTTCATATATAAGATTGTTGTAAAATCTAGTTGTGCATCTCGATTTTTGGTTCCAATCTACTGAGAGTTTATTTACAGGACCACCGAAAAGAATTTCAGTACTTTAATGTCTATGGACATCTTCAATATAATACAATTGTAGACAGTCATTGTTTGGTACATGCCCAAAATCTCGCCGTCTGTCCTCGACCTTGGCGAGTTTTGCCGAAATGTCGCCAAATTTGGCGATAGTCAGTCATTTGGGTCCATGCCCAAAGTATCGCCATTTGTCATCGTTCTTGGCGAGTTTTGGCGAAATATCGCCAAATTCGGCGATAATCTGTCATTGTTGGTCCATGCTTAAAATCTCGCCAAATGTCGTCGACATTGACGAGTTTCGCCGATATATCGCCAAATTTGGCGCCAAAAATTATTTCGTATTTTGTGTAACTCTAAAACTTTAACCCGTAGAATTTTGAACTTTTGTATTTAGCACTGTATTATAATATCTAACTGTTTTCAATATCTTTTTTGACAGCAATCGACTGGGAATTTACTTACAGGGTGAGCCAAATGACTTTAAATACATTAAGGTGTATGGATGCATTCAATTCATTGAAAGTCTGTGGTCAATGACTACTTTGGCTATCCCCAAAATCTCGCAAACTATCTCAAGTTTGTCGGCTTTTGGTGAAATATCGCCAAATAAAGTGTCAGAAGGAAATCTTTCAAATTGAACTCAGCTTGGCGATATCGAAATATTTGGCTAGAAATCGCTAAACCTTACTATTATTGATATTTTATCTCTTTCAAACAAATAAGTTTAGAGGAAGTGCGTAAAAAACATTTTTGAATTAATAGACGTGCAAGGAAGTCATGTGTTGGACACATCAGATTTTTTTCTTTTTACTTCCTTGTACGTAGTATAAGGAAGTAATGTGATCCCGAAAAATTTTGGGGGCCAAATTTCGACAAAAAAAAACCGATTTTGACTACCTCTAAATTTAATTTTAAGAATTTTTTCGATGCATCTCATCGTAGGCTAGCATACACGGTCATATTAACGCGTCTGCAACTCATTTTGACCAGCGGCGAGTTTATTGTGGTCAGTTTTTCCATGCCGTCGTACGTACGTACGTACGTACGTATGTATGTAACTCGCATATCTCAAAAACTATTGGTCGTAGAATGTTGAGATTTGATATTTAGGATTGTTCTATGATCTAGTTGTGCACCTCCTCTTTTGGTCGCAATCGAATGTATAGTTTATGTACAGGACCGCCCAAAACATTCGAAATACACCACGCTCAATGGGACGAAATTAATTAAATTCGCATATCTCAAAAACTATTAGGCGTAGAATGTTGAAATTTTATATTTAGGATTGTTGTAATATCTAGTTGTGCACCTCCCCGTTCGGTTCCATTCGACTGGATAGTTTATCTACAGAACCGCCTAAAATATTCGAAATACATTACGCTCAATGGGCCGAAATTCATCAAAGCGTTTTTTAGAGCTATTGGGCTATTTCAAACGACTCAGAAGTGATATATGCTGTAAAGAGTTAGAAAATGAATTTCTCCATTAAAAAAAGTGTCTTTATCATTTACAGTTCTGCTACAGGAACACTCAAAAGATTTCCAATACATTACGGTCAATGGCAATTTTAGGGGATTCATCCATTTCAAGCACAATACCGTCCTACCACATAAGTTAGGTAATGGTCCGACCACGGTCACGTGCCTCCCTCAAGAACTATGCCAAAAGTCGCCAAGCTTGGCGACTTTTTTGTGTACGTGTGTGCATATTAACTCTCAAATCTCAAAAACTATTATGAAATTTCATATATAAGATTCTTGTAACATCTAGTCGTGCATCTCGATTTTTGGTTAAAATCTACTGGAGAGTTTATTTACAGGACCACCGATAAGAATTTCAGTACTTTAATGTCTATGGACATCTTCAATATAATACAATTGTAGACAGTCATTGTTTGGTACATGCCCAAAATCTCGCCGTCTGTCCTCGACCTTGGCGAGTTTTGCCGAAATGTAGCCAAATTTGGCGATAGTCAGTCATTTGGTCCATGCCCAAAGTATCGCCATTTGTCATCGTTCTTGGCGAGTTTTGGCGAAATGTCGCCAAATTTGGCGATAAGCTGTCATTGTTGGTCCATGCTTAAAATCTCGCCAAATGTCGTGGACATTGACGAGTTTCGCCGAAATATCGCCAAATTTGGCGCCAAAAATTATTTCGTATTTTGTATAACTCTAAAACTTTAACCCGTAGAATTTTGAACTTTTGTATTTAGAACTATATTATAATATCTAACGGTTTTCAATATCTTTTTTGACAGCAATCGACTGGGAATTTATTTACAGGGTGAGCCAAATGACTTTAAATACATTAAGGTGTATGGATGCATTCAATTCATTGAAAGTCTGTGGTCAATGACTACTTTGGCTATCCCCAAAATCTCGCAAACTATCTCAAGTTTGTCGGCTTTTGGTGAAATATCGCCAAATAAAGTATCAGAAGGAAATCTTTCAAATTGAACTCAGCTTGGCGATATCGAAATATTTGGCTAGAAATCGCTAAACCTTACTATTATTGATATTTTATCTCTTTCAAACTAATAAGTTTAGAGGAAGTGCGTAAAAAACATTTTTGATTTAATAGACGTGCAAGGAAGTCATGTGTTGGACACATCAGATTTTTTGAAATAGAGAAACGCCTCCAAAAAGCATATCGAACAGTGGGCTTGAACAGTCCTTACTATATTAAGAGTTTCTGGTTCACCCTGTAAAAAACTATCCCTTTGCACTA
Organism: Cheiracanthium punctorium; assembly: GCA_038373885.1. Taxonomy (NCBI): domain Eukaryota; kingdom Metazoa; phylum Arthropoda; class Arachnida; order Araneae; family Cheiracanthiidae; genus Cheiracanthium; species Cheiracanthium punctorium. The sequence continues at coordinate 96,613 of JAWZYV010012105.1, forward strand.
ATGTTCGTGGAATCGCACGTATTAATAACAGAAATGAAATTTCTAAGGACGTATATTTACGACTTAAATATGGACAAGATGAAAAACCGAAATCATAAACACTGTTTAACTGTATTGGAAAATGTTTTTTTTTTTTTTTTTTTTTTTTTTTAAGGAAGAAGAAGGCTTCAATAGTTTGTGTGTAAACAATAGCAATTATTTCGGTTTTTCCAGTTTCGCTGTGCATAACCCTGTAGGCAGTTTTACAGGCGTCGAGAGTGTCCTGAGAAAGTGGCCGTTCAGCGGACGATTATGTTAATTTCGCGATGAAGGATGCTAATAATACTTCACAGTCATATGTAATTCCACGCAATGCACTATAATTAAAATTCCGATGCTAGGAAATGCTTGTGGTGTTCTTCCAAATGAATAGTCCGGTAAGCAAGGAGCAAAAAGCTGTTACATCTGAATATGTAAATCACGTTATTAAATAACGCCATAAAAGTGTATTTATAACCTAGGGTAATAAACCTTTTATTAGTTGCGTAGACGTGAAAGACTAGTTTTTCAGAGATTTCACTTTCAACAGTCGCGTAGACAGCTTCAGAGAAAATTGATTGTAAGCTGTTAAAGAAAAGAAGGGAGTTATAAATATTTATACAAAAGCTGACAGTTATAATTCTCCACGGAAAAATGTTTTATTGAATTCCGTTAAAAAATTTATTTCTTTATTTTTAAATAAAAGTTTTTTTGAATTCGTAAAAGAAATTTCACTTTCAATAAACACAGAGCTAAACTTTTTTCACTTCGAAAACTAATATGATGTATAAAGTTGATTCTACAAAAAACAAACAAATCTGAAATAAAAAAATTTTAAAAATTAAGTTTATTTTAAAAATTTCAAAACATTAGAAAAATATTTATTTCGCTACATAATTAAAATAAAAGTTAATGATTCTAATGAACATATTAATTTTGAGGCATAATTTATCAAGTTAATAATAAAAGTTCTCATCTAAAAAATTAAATTACCCCATTTATTATTTTCCACATTCACATTGTCTGTGAGTCGTCCATGTCCCAATAAGAGGCTTGTGGGTGACAAAACACAATTAAAGATTTTCTACGAAAGTCACATCTGTAGCCTTCTAGATTTTGCTTTTAACAATTGCAAAGTTTATCATACTGCACAATCAAAATTAGTTTATTTTTACATTTTACCCAAAATTTACCCCCCCCCCCTTTCTAAAAGACGTGTGAAAGACTAAAATTAATCATGGATACCTCGAAATTAAAGTTTTATTTGCTCTATAGATTTCAAAATATTCAACGAACAAAATTCAATTTCTGTCAAAATTTTCTGTACTTATAATACTTCTTTTAACCCTTTAATGCGCAGTGTTCCCTCTCTGGGAACACCTAACTCTGACGTTTTGACTGTTGCCAGTCACGAAGAATAGATTTGATCTTTATAAAAATCTCTATAAAAATTTCATTATACGCATACATTTAAAATGTGACAGTTTGCTGATTTTAAATATTCGTGTATAACCGGGACCATCGCTAAGCAACCGGCCTGCTTATGAGTTGCCATCGCTAAAAATGAGTTTATCATTGAGGCCTGTTTTCCCCCAGTGACAGTGTTCTATTTTTTTATTCTAAGTATTATAAATGTTATATTATTTTATTATTTTAAAACAATTTTTATACTTTTGTCGTACTAAAGAACTTTAGATGTAGGTAATCGTTTTGTGAATCTTTTGTGAATCCATTTTCTTTCACGAAAATTTATCCTAAAATTCGAGCATTTTGCTCTGAATGTAAAGGTACGTGAACACTTTTATAATGTATTTAAAAATTCTAAAAATATGTATGTAAATCATGTTTAGTGAATAATTACTCATGTGTTATTTATAAATAAATTATTTTAATCAAAAATCGTATTACTTGAGTAGTTTTTATTCTTGTAAATAAGCATGACGTTGTGATACTATTTAGACAATTTAATTTTGCCAGTTGAAAATGTTATTTATCAGTTATATATGCCTTGATTATGTGATTAAGACTTACATCTGGTACAGTGCAGAAATACAGTAAATTATAAATTATTGATTTTTGCCCGTTTATACAGAAACTTCCAATGTAGTTAATATTTTGTACAAGAGTTCATTATGCTTGCTCAATTCCTAAGTTCGATTGAGAAAGCGACAAAAGAATAATATATACTACATGAAATATCTTTATTAAAGAATAATTAATTCGGGGATCGCGCTATAGAGCGTATTTTATCAATTTTCTCCAATATACAAGATATCCCGAAAACACTGAAATGCGCTTTAATACATCATTTGTTAAAGATTAATCTTGAATTGTTTAAAATAACGTAGGAAATACGACTACGTTCATGAAATATTCATTATAAAAATGTCTTTCTCATTTGTGTATTTAGTTATTTTAAAGTATATTAAATATCCACTTGTGAAACTAAAATAAGCAATCGTGAATCATGAGAGTAAGCGCTACTTTGTTTTTCCTTCAAATTAATATGCATCTATTTTCTTTATGTAAATGTGTATCATAGCAAACAAATTAATCATGAGTTCGTACTTGAATTAGTAACACAATTACTACTTAAAACTACATTAAATAACGTTTGAAAGCACTGGGAAGCTTAAAAAATGCCTGATGTATACCTGAAGACTCGAGCATCCGTAGGCCTCTTTGGCTGGCTCATCAAAATACACGCGCAGGCCCGTTACTAATTGCGAAGGCCCCGGTATAACGCTCATTACTTTAAGTGGACTTAAGTCCTTTGCTTGTCTGGTCCAAATTTTTGAGCTATAAATAGTTAAATAAGTTTGATCTTTTACTGACAAAAGCACAAAGAACCGATTTATTGTTTCTTCAGCACGCATATACACACAATTCCCGTTTCTTTTTCCATGTTTTCTAACAGTGAAGAACAACCAATCTAGAAAATTACGCCGTTTCTTGCTGCGTAAACACTTAACAAAGACTGACAAATGCGATATTTGTTCGGATGTACGAGATTAGGATCTGATGTCAGTCACAATGACAAGGAAATATCGTGCGAATGAAAATAAAAGAAACAGTGAAGAATTGAATAGGCTGAAAAGATCACTCCATGCAAAATTCGAGGAAGAGAAGTTAGTTGCTTTCGGGAAAATCACTTCGGATCAGTCATGACGGGGTCACTGTCACGTGAGACTTTATTTGAAACAAATTTTACTTTCTTTTGGAGATGATCCCCCCCCCCCTTTATCCACAATGAAACCGAGACGGAAATGTGGGCTTTTTCTTTTCTTATAAATAAAAATCCTTTGTTGTTCGTGAATTGTCGGAAAAAAAATATTGCTTTGAGAGTCGTTCATGGGTTTAAACGGGGAAAGCAAAGTGTCTAGAATGATAATTATTTCCTTTTGTAAATACAGCAAGAAAATGTTTAGAACTGCGCTTAGTTTGAGAAGAAAAAAGTTGGTTACGTTTAAACGGGGAATTACGTTTACGTATTACAGTTAGAGACCGCTTGAAATTCGGACTTGTTACCATACGATTTCACAGTTCTTTAAATCGTGAGTTGTTTTGCTTGAATGCTTGTGCTTTTTTTTTTTGACGAAGTATTTTCTTGCGCCCTACCAAAACTTCATAAAGTTGCGCTTTTTTAAAAATCTCATGAAAGCAGGAGTTTTAATTTCAATGAATATTCCTTACCATCAGTTACATTAGATATGGTTTGTGTCTATGCCATACAAAGTATAAATGTATTCAGGCTAGAATAGTTTTTTGGTGCAATTTTACTGTTGTTTAATTAGTATGTATGTATATTAATTAGTATTTTTGAGATTCATCTATAGAGATTATTCAGCTATATAGCCTTGATTTCATTGGATTTTTTAAAAATACAATTTTGGACAAACACTCTCATCCTTGAATTAAGAGGAATCTGAATCCAACATCATACGCAAAAGTGATTAACGGAAAGAGGGAAGTGCATCCAAGATCTTGGCTACCGGTGCCCTCTGCAAATGTAAGCCGACAATAGTTACACACACACACTAGAGATGAGACGAGCTCAGCCCGAAAGCCCGATCCCAGCCCTGGCCCGTACCGGGCTCGTCAGAAATTTTTCTTTTGTTGAACATACTTCTCGTAAACAGAGTTTAAAAATTGATTCATGGGAGAAATAAATTAATTAATTTTGATTGATGAACCTGAATTTAAAGAATAAGAAAGTGCACTAAGAGTTTCCTAACTATATTTGCCTTTGCAAACGTCAAAATTTATGATATTCTATCAATGAAGTACTAATTGACTTTCATTTATCTATTAGCAGTAATTTCGAGTTCGGGCTCAAAGAATATCGCTTGGACTCGGACGGTCTCGGTTTGGAAGTCCTCGGACTCGGGTGGGCTCGAGCTTTAAAAAATGAGCCGAACTCATCTCTAACACACACACATTGCATCGGATTGAATATGTATGATATTTCTAGTAGATAAAGCCCCTTGTGATGGCAATTACTACTGCACTAGATATATTTTATGCCATGATATTTTTTTACATATGCAAGATTGTGTGAGGGATATGTCGTGAATGACTACATTATACATCGTATAATCATAGTCGGATAAAAAATGAACTATCTGCACATAATCAAAAAACTATCTGCAAGTTCATAATGGCACGTAATAACAGAATACGTTGGGATTATATGAACACGTGTGTACGTAAACGTACATATACATGTGTATATATTTTCACACGCGTAATATTTCTTCTAGGTAACTATATCCATCTTTTAAAATAAATCTCCACAAAAACTTGGAATCACCGCAAAACTATCTGCAAGACCGTCGAATATATCTGTGCACAGTGTGCGCGCATGTGTCTGACTCAATACTACACTATACGACTTAACATATATATACCACGTTTCGTCTAAAGTACATTTTTAAAAATTGAATTATGCCTTCTGTAAAATTTAAAATTTCTCATTTTACAGCTATCACATCTTATATCTATGAATCACGCAGAAAAACATTTGGAGACTATTTCCAATTTATCGAAATGTAGGAATTATCTGTTTTCTCCAGATGTAGCGTGAAAGCTCGTTAGAACAACTTAAAAAGTCCTCCGCCCAAAGCATCCGATCCCCGTAGGCAGATGTCCCTCATGTAGTCTTGCCACAACATAAACACACTGAGAATTATTTCACCCATGGCGTAATTTCTACGTCAAAGTCTTTTAGCTTAATTGGGTTTCTAGTGTATTTTTAAACTCGTAACATCAAATTGGTGTGTCAATAGCACTTACGATACTTGAATTCTTGAAATCAAAGAACCAACTCTCACTTGGTAGTGCATACTACATGTCGGTGGGTGAATTTTCAGATATTTTTAAAACGCGCATTTTCCCTCCCTATATTTCTTACCGAATTTGTGTAAATTTGCATATCGATCGACTCAATGGTGTGAATTTTATTACATTTTTTAAAAATAAAACTTTTCATCAAATCGCAAAAATTGCGAATCAGTATGTTTGAAAATAAAACTGACGTAGATGGTATAATTTTCAACTTTTCTACCCAAATAAAGCAATTTTCTGAAGATGACGGGGGGAAAAAGAAAAAGAAAAGAAAAAAAGAAAGAAATGCTAAAAATCAGGAAAAGAGTGGAGTTTCAGATTCTTACATAATTGCAAAAATGTTCAAGCCGATCGTACCAACAATGTGGGTTTCATTACGTGTTTTGAGTATAACAATCTTTTTGGAGTAATGACGACAAAATATTATTTTTTTTTTTTTTTTAGTAGTGCAACCCAGAATTGTTACACATAGGCTTTTTACTCATAAGGTAATGCTACTGTAACCATCGTTTGGCCCCACCGTGGCCGAGTGGATAAGACATCGAAAATGGTTGACGGCTAAAGGGGGAAGGTTCCGGGTTCGTTCCCATCGCGCGGCTGTCGATCTAACGGTCTGGAGTTTTAAGCGGTTTTCTCTAGATGTAACGTGAATACGCACTAGAACCCCTTAAAAAATCCTCCGCCCAAGGCAACCCTATAGACAAATGTCCCTCGTGTAGGCTTGCCATAACACGCAAACAATCACCGTTTTGATTTCAAAAGAACTTAATAATTTATGAAGAATTCGTAATTTTTACTGGATGCTTGGAAAGCAAAGTAAACAAGGTTTTTCTCTTTGTTCTAAAATTTTAGCTTTTAAATCGTTTTCTCTGGGACTAAAAAATATACAAAAATGGATCGCGCGCTTTAGCGATTAGCTAAAAACTGTTTTTAGAAAGAACGAGACACACGTATATGAGTTCCATTTTACTTATTTGTATCCTTTTCCCCTTTTTCATTTGAACAAATAAAAACGTTTAAATTCAATATTTTACTTTTTAAAAAAAATCAGAAGTTTTTGTTAAATGGGCATAACCCTCTCTTAACTAAAGTTTTAACAAAAAGGTAACGTGTTCAAAGAGGACTATTTTTGTTTTCTAAGAAAGGGCTCGTGCTTATGAACTACGCAAAAAACTGAATTTAAGTATCGTTCAAATTTCTATACCGAACTTTCCACGAGGCCACGTTTCAAAAGCATTCCATACATGTGTTCCATAAATCATTTATCGATTCGAGGAGTCATGTCTTCCGCTTTGAACCTTACCGTAATCCGCCTTTGCCCTTTCGAATGTGAGCAGTGTTTCTTTTTCTTTTAAATTCGACAGTCTCCAAGCTACACCCGTTTCACGACCGAAACTTCACCAGGAGCGCATAACTGTCGGCGGGGATTGCATGTCACGGCCCCAGGAAGCTGCTACGGCTCTGTTTCATTCAGGTGATACATTTTGCTACCCAAACGAGCGCGTCCTTGGAGAGAAAAATAAGCATTTAGCAAAAATTGGTAACGGATCAGCGAGCAAAATGGAAGAGGAAGACTGGCTTTTTTTTTTCTTCTTCAACAAGAGAAGACGACTTGAAGAAGAGAAGATGCCCGATGCACCGTGACGCCCGGTATTCCTCCGGCAGGCATAGAGTGGAAAGTTGGGACACGCAATGTCGCGCTGTGCGATGAAGTCAAAAAAAAAAAAAAAAAAAAAAAATGGTATGGTTGCGGAAAAGGGCATTTTTAGGCACACGCGTGACGCATGCGAGTGTCGTCGTAACGCTATGCAAATTTGCAGAGTGATATTTTCGGATTGGTTTATTTTCTTCTGATATGTGATGGTTTTGAAAGTCGTTAAGTATGAAATTTTTGCGAACACGCATGACGACACAATTAAATTTAATATTTATTTTTTAATCATATGTCCGGTAGAAAAAATCTTTACTTGGATCACTGTTTGCTTTTGTCGCTCAATTTCTCAGTGTTTTCCTTGAATAGTGAAACCTGCCTAATATAACCACCTTCAACGCCGACCAAATTCCCCTCTCTGATCGACTTACAGGACATTTTTCTTTAAATAATTTAATTAATTTTTTAAAAAATGGCTACTTAAAAAAGACAATCACTTATGTTTATTTTATTTTATTTATTTTTGGGTCACCTGCGGACAGTTTTCTGAGTTTAACCCTTTAACGCGCAGTGTTCCCGCTCTGGGAACACCAAACTCTGACGTTTTGACTGTTGCCAGTCACGAAGAATAGATTTGATTTCTATAAAAATAGTTGCGGGCGACATAGCCCCACGAGAATCTTTTACTTTTTAGCACGTCATTTCCCCGTAAAAAAATGGTCACGATTATTTTCAACAGCACTGACATCTGCTGAAAAATGGAAAAATGCGAGAACGCTGGATAGATTGCCTAATGCTGAAAAAAAGGGCAGCCGTTGCCATCGCCCGCGCACAGCCAGCTGCGTCAAAAAAAGGGTCTCTAGATATGTGGCACGCGATGAACGATTCGATCGTCCGCCATCTTGCTGGTAGTTAAGTCGAGCGATGGCAACGGCTGCCGGGAAAAAGTTGTGCCTCAAAGCATTAACTCTGTAGAGAAACGCTGTTATAATATGTCTTCCTGAACCAAACTTTGTAAGCTCGGTGTATCCGATCCAATGAGAAATGTAGTAATCTTGTAAAAAAATCTAATTATAGCTGTTGTACTTACTAAGAAAGGAATAATAACCAAACCCATTTTGATCTGGAATTCCCATAAGAGGTTGACTGAAATTTGCATTATGAGTTATTGTTATCGCCATAACGCAATACTTTTAAATGGTTCATTGGAAGTCTCATTGGTCAAAAATCTCTGAGGATTGCTCATAATCAGTGGCGTAGCAAGGCGGGGGGGGGGGCGGTCCGCCCCGGGTGTCACCCTCAAAGGGGTGACACCCAATCGCTTGTACAGCAAAAATTCCAAAAATATCGCATGTATGGGAGCAAAAATGCTCGTATGGGGGGGGGCACTGTAGCTACGCCACTGCTCATAATAAAGCAAACATTTTCCAATATTTTGCAAGCTCTGCTGCGACGAAAAGCTAGTGTTCATGTTCATACATACACTGCTGGCCACCCAAATTGCAACACCAAGAAAAACAAGAGATATCACAACAAAATTTATTGTGTAGATAACATGTTGACCAAGTAACAAATGATTAAATTTACAGCATTCTATGAAGCGTGGTTCCTGCCAAAATCAGTACCCAGAGTAGCCGCCGTTGTTGGAGATCACAGCTGCCACACGCCTCGGCATTGATTCAAAGAGACTTTGAATGTGTTCTTGGGGTACAGCAGACCAAGCAGCTTCCACACGTTGCCAAAGTTGATCTGGTGTGACAGCTGGGGATGAACTCTGGGTCAGTCGTTGAGCAACCATGGACCACATGTTTTCTATCGGCGAAAGATCCGGAGAGCGCGCCGGCCAGGGAAGCAATTCAATCTGGTGATTGACGAAGAACCCTTGGACAATGCGTGCCACGTGTGGCCGTGCATTATCCTGCTGAAATATGGCTGTTGGCAAGCCCTGAAGGTAAGAAAGGACAACTGGCTCCAACACCTCGGAGATGTAGCGCTGGCTGGTTAAAGTACCGGCAATGCGTACTAGAGGAGTGCGAGAGAGATATCCGATACCGCCCCATACCATAATACCAGGACCAGTGTGACGGTGCATAATGCAGCTGTTCAGCATCCTCTCTCCACGGTGTCTCCAGACTCGAATCCGACCGTCGTGGTGTTGCATACAGAAGCGTGACTCGTCAGTAAAGAGAATTTCATTCCATTCTGTCGTCCACATCCTTCTTTCATCGCACCATTGGCGGCGGAGACGTCTGTGGTTCCGCGTCAGAGGTAGACAAAGCAACGGACGTCTTGCGGACAGACCATTCTGCTGTAAACGACGTCGAATGGTACGCGCAGACACTGGATGATGCGTTACAGACTGAATCTGCTGTGATATGGTTCGTGATGTGACTGAGCGGTCCGTCACTGCCATGCGTACAATCTGCCTGTCATCACGTGACGTGGTGCACTGAGGTCGATGCGGTCGATCACGTCTGTCCGTCGTACCCTCCTGCACCCAACGATCACATATCCGCATCACAGTTGTTTGGTTTCGTCCAATACGACGACCGATTTCCCTGAAAGATAACCCACAATCTCGGTATGCCACTATCCTTCCTCTGTCAAACTCGGATACTTGATCAAAAGATGATCGTTGTTTCCTACGAGGCATAATTTATCGTTTTTTTGAAAAAAAAGCAAGAAAAACACAATTGCTGTACTTGAAACCGTCGAAATCTCCAAGCCTTAAATAGCGCTTTGAGGTGGCGCCACAGGCGCGCTTGATGTGCGTCTGCGCTGAAATTCTAATCATTTGCATATCTCACCTCAGCTAATGCATGTTGTAAATTTCATATTATTTGCATGCTTCCTTCAGGGTGTTGCATTTACGATGGCCAGCAGTGTAGCATAAGAGTCATCCTAAATCAGAAAGGGCTGTGACTGTTGAACTAGTAATATTGCTGTTCTTAAGGACATGGAAAATGGCTGGAGTCATGTCATCATACTTATCACTGTCAGCTAGTAATTTTTCAGTTAGAACTCTTAAAATTTGTTCATAAAAGTTCAGAGCAACCCCCCCCCCCTTTTTTTTGTCGAAGCAGAAAGAATAAAAAAATCAGTTGAAGACAAAATTTATTATATCTTTCTTGCACTTGAAAGGTCTTGAAAGGTCGATAAAATATATGCATATATGGGTGGGATAAAAAACTTAAAAGTTTTGCTCATTATATCCGTGTTTGCTATGCATGGGGTTTATTTATATATTTTTTTATTTTACAGATTGATTTATAGATATTAATTAAGAAACCCTTCTTTAACTGATTCTCCTTTCCTCCTAATCGTACATACGTGTAGTTCATACTGGTACTTAAATCTGTTCTTCCCTTTACTTCGAAAATTAAAAGCAGTTTAAGAGCATTAAGTTACACTGTGGAGAAATGTAATCAAAAATTTGTCTTATAATTAATTAAATTGAATAACTTTGCATAAAACACATTAGATTGTATAAACGTACTTTTTGTTTATTTAACTGTATTTTTCTATTTAATTCTGTAACTAAGTAAAGTGTGACACAGCAGTTTACACTGAATTCACTTGGTTCAAAATTGTTTAACTTTGCATTTTTTTTTTTTTCCTTTCTCTATCCCCAGTAGAATTCAAAATTAAAAGAATTTTACTCTTAATAAGGTGAAATATTCGTTTTAAGTGACAGAAAGTCTCTGACATTATTTCATGTAGTTTTATTAATTTATTTTCTATTTCTCGGTTCAGCAAATTTTAAAATCCGAAAAAAATAGCATGAAATAATTTCCAGACACGCTACCTGCTCTCTCGTTGTAGCAGTATGATGGTGCGCTTAAAACGCTCCCTCGACACCCCAAAACCTGCTATTTCTTTAACCTATTCTCCTCCTACTTGTTTGAACTAATGGTTATTGCCTTGAACTGAAAGAACAAGCTTCAGTTAAATGTCTAACCCGGCTTCCCTTGGTAAGACAAGCCTTTGATCCACTGCAAGCGCAGATTATTTTGTGCAAGGACTAATTTCTCTCAGATTAAATGTAATTTTAATGCAAGCAGAATTACCAGCTTGAATTGCTTTCGCATTTCCAGTATTATTGTTGTGTTTTGTGTGCAGCGACCTGGAGACGCGTAATAAGCTGTCGGGTTTTCGCGTTCAATGGATAAAGCACAGTGAAACTCGTCTTGTATATAAAGAGGCATTCATATGGCTTTTGGGCAGTCGCTAATGGTTTCGAAAGTGCTTTAATATTTTCTAATAACATGTATTAGGAGATAAAGAAACCTTTTAAGATTTCATTTCTGCGGAAAATGTGAATTATATATATATATATATATATTTTTTTTTTTTTTTTGCCTTACATCCATAAGTATTTTGATTTGGAGTTGTTTTTTCTTTCTTTCTTTGCCAACGTTTCAATAAAAATGCGAATTTGAATTCATAAATGCATGAATTGACCTTCCAAAGTTTACCACGTTACATGCTCCCATTTTTGAACTAAAAATTTCCACTAGGTGTCGCTTTGTGTGTTGAATTCATCTCAAAAAATAACTCAAATTAGTTAATAAATTTTCAGAAACTGTTAAATAAATGTTAAAACTGCTTGTACATTTCGATTTCCATTGCTAAAATGGAAGTTTTTTCATGAGAAGCGCTATCTTCTGGACATTTTTTGATATACAATTTTTTGCCGAAATTCCTTGACCGCATTTTATGTGTAGTCCACGTACCAAATTCAGCAGTAGAACTTTGTTATGATTTTGGCCAACCCGAAAAAACGCGGGTGGGTTTTTTCGAAAAAGCCCACTTAAAAAAACCCGAGAAAAAACCCAACTGGGTTTTTTCAAAATTTCAACTTTAATTGAGTAGATAGTACATCTCTTAATATCAGTACACCACTTGTAAAGTTTATAAATAGCTCCCTATCTCCCTCCACGCCGCCGCTACCTAAGGAAAAAAAAACTAGAAAGACTTTACATAGGCATAAAAACTTTCTAGAGTAAATTTTTATACCTATCTAGCTGTATTAAAATGAATAAGGATTTTTTTATCATAAAAAATCATTAGTTTAAAAAGTTCTAATTAAGCACTAGTATATCTCTGTTAAAATTAGTACTAACAATCAATTTATCTAAGAGCAAACCATGATTGGGGTTGCTATTGTAATTGATTTATACATATTTTTATGCAGGATTAATAATTGTAATTAGTTATTACTATTAATTTAACCATTTTTTTTAATTCATAATTGATTTTTGTAATCAATTAGTTACTTTAAGTTGTATAAGCAAATATTTTTCAAATATTCTGATACCCCATCCTTTCTGAAAAAACCCAGATAAAACCCCAAAAACCCTGAAAAAAAACCAGTGAGTTGGGTTTTTTCTGAAAAAACCCGGGTTTTTAACAACCCTGTGTAGAACTCTGTTTATATAAGAAGTTAATTCCTCAACCGAAATTTTTTTTAATTAAATATGCTAAATAAAATAATATTTCAGTCATTTCCCTGTCCCATAATCGCCTGGATGATGAAGTAAAGAAAAAAAAAATGTTCTAAAAAGAAATAAACACCCTTTTCAAAAATAATCCATATAACATGATCACTTTTAAAAGATTCATTTATTTTATTTAATACACTGCGGTTGAATGACACAGGATTTCAATATACAGAGTGTCCCTAAGAGATGGTAAACATGTTTTAATTCTTTATCCATTCGAAATAAATGGGCAATGTAAATTGAAAAAAATGTTCAGAATGAAGCAGAAAAAAAAGACGGTGTTAAAAAAACATCCTCTTTCTCATTTTTAATAGGTGACACTTTTTAAATTTGTATACGACATGCACTAACGAGGTGATGTAAAAAATCTTGGCCTTTCATCCTAAAACATCTCATAGATATCTTTAAGTAAAGATGACCAGGGGAGGGGCTATACACGAATTTGAATGTAAATGCTTATTGCTAGAGTGCAAAAAAAGAATGATTTTCTTCCGTGATTTCTAAACGATCCCTAAAACGCGATCATCCCCGACGTGACTTTTTTTCCTTCCATTGAAAAGTGGTTTAAGTCAGCATATATTTATCCTCATACCTTTGACATTTCTTAGAATATAATTCTCAAATTTTGTACATCGCCTCACTATAAATCCACGTCGAGTAAAGTGGACAACACAATGAAATTTCTTTCTGGCACAGAGAAAGGAAATTTAAACAACCAGGGTCTCAGTGGGAATCGAACCCACGACCGTACACGCAGGCGATTGGCGTGGAGTAAGACAAGCCCTTCACCTCCAAGCCACCATCCCCAGTATGGTGTTTGTTCTGTCCGTGAATATAGTGTGTAAGCACACTCTTTGTGTGACACGGCTGCATGTGTTGTAATAATGCTTCACATTATTTATTGCCATTAATAGTTTTATGCTAATTTTTTTATGAATAGGACTTAAACTCTTGTAATCATTTTGAAACCTCTAAAATTATGGTGTCCCAGCCCGAGGCCTAGTTGTCCTGTGTTGGTAATCAAGCTCTGATCTCTAATGGATAAAGAATAAAGCATTTTGCCATCTTTTAGGAGACAGCCTGCATAGCAAAACGTTTCCCTGGTTACTAAACCGTCGTGATGTAATCAGTATTAGAAATGTTTCCTATAATTTAAATGGGGTATAAAATGACTAGGCTTCAACTTTAATTCGTGCTTAATATTCTCCACTAAACAGAAACGGCACAATAAGAATACATGGCTGTTTTGAAATCGAAGTCGAAGTGCATATCCATTCATCCATTCGAATTGTCCGTTTTCAAATTCACGTTCCAAAACTTAACAGGTACGAGTCGTTTCTGTGCTTTAGAAAGACGACTCCCAATAAATGCATTGTTAATAGACGAGGCACGACTCGTTACTTTAAGCAGAACTCGTATCGTTATATCGATACCATCGAGTGACATAACTCCAACCCATTTTAATGCATACCGGTGCAGCTCAACTTGTTGACTGGCAGGGAGTATTACATTACTGGTGCGGGCAATCAGGAACCTCATCAAACGACGGGCTTCTCGGTCATTGTTTTTCGGTTTCTGCTGCTCTATTGTGCATTAAGAGATAGAATTGGGGGGGTTCTAACGGAAGTCCATTGCACATTATGCATGTGATTACTTGGCTGAGGGTGGCAAAGATCAAATGCCCTGTTTCTGATAAGGTTGCATAAGGTGGGTATTATTTGATGAGATCCATTCAAATAGTTAAATGGAGGATGTTCCTTTGTTAATCTCCCAATATATATAAGTTACAATCGATTTACCTAATTTGCATAAAAGCTACTCTTTAACAATTAGGGTTAACCCTTTAACGCGCAGTGATCCCGCTCTGGGAACACCAAACTCTTTGACTGTTGCCAGACGACTGCTTTGACTGACGTTTTGACTGTTGCCAGTCACGAAGAATGGATTTGATTTCTATAAAAATAGTTGAGGGTGACATAGCTCCACGAGAATCCTTTACTTTTTAGCACGTCATTTCCCGTAAAAAAATTGTCACGATTATTTTTATCAGCACTGACGTCTGCTGAAAAATGGAAGAATGCGAGAACAGCTGGACAGATTGCCCAATGCTGAAAAAAGGGGCAGCCGTTGCCATAGCTCGACTTAACTAACAGCAAGAGGGCGGACGATCGAAACGTTCATCGCGTGACACAGATCTAGAGATCCTTTTTTGACGAAGTCGAGCGATGGCAACGGCTGCCCTTTTTTCAGCATTGGGAAAGGGTTGCGCCTCAAAGGGTTAAACAGTAACTCTCGTCAACTTTCGTCTCTTGGAGTCAACTTTTAACTCTGAGCTTTAAAAGTACCGACTATGCAGGGTGTCCCATAATGATTGGGACAAACTTCTCAGAGAGGTAGGGCGAATAATAAGGTTTCCGAATCACATAGCAATATGGGATCAAAAATTCTGTTTTCTCTTACCTGTTAATCACTTTGGGAAAAGCTCTGAAGTGTTCGTCTAATTTCTTAACCAAGCTTCGTAAGCTATAAGCTTATCGCCAAAAATTGCATCACTGTCGAGGAATAGAATTTTTAAGCTATCAAGTTTAGTCACGTGTTTTCTGTGAAAGATACATTAGTTTTTTACGAACAATGGTCGAGTTGACTTTTATTTCAGCACTGGTTCCAAAGTGATTATTAACTGCTACATGAAGACGACGTTTCCGATCTCACATTGCTGTGTGATTCTGAATCCTTTTAATGTGCTCTACCTCCCCTTGATCTTTGTCCCAATCATTATGGGACACTCTATATACGTTACTTTTTGAGCATTCTTTAGCCATATTTGTTGTGTTTAAGCAAATTTTACTAAATAATTTCTATTAACGAATAAAATCTATTTTCGGAACACCCGGAAAAGTTTTTATTAACTAAAATTTTTTCTCAAAAATGGTGGTTTTTATAAGGAATTTTTTTTTCTCACTTTAAAACATACTTTTTCCAATAATTTCTTATTAAATATTTATTCTTATAACACTTAAATTGCTTCATTATTAATAAGAACATTTTGAAGTTTAGAATTTAAAAAAAACTTAGAATATTTCTTTCAAGAATTTTTAAATATCTTAAAAAGTATTGCAAATGTCCAGACCTCAAAATATTACATCATAGTTAATCTTAAATAATAACAGCACAAAAAATGGTGAAATTAAAACTCAAAGCAACAAAAAATTAAAGACTGAAATTATTAAGAATTTGTGTAATATACACATAAATAAAAAATAGCTTGATACGGTCATTTCGGATGGTATAAAACAAAAGGTCCACCTTTCCTGAACTACAAGAATGCTCAACTATACACAAAGGCCTATGTCGATGGTGAAGCTCTGGATCATCCGACGTAATTTTCCCCCCTTCGAGAGGCATTGAAAAATGGTTTAAGTCAGCATATATTTATTTTCATATCTCCGTCACTTTTTAGAATAAAATACGTCATATTTTATGCATCACCTCATTAATGTATGGTTACAAATAGGCAATTTTTTTTTCTGAGTTCGTATAAAAATTTAAATTTTGTTTTTATTTAGATTTAATCTCCTGAAAATTAATAGATACCATAAAATTCTGAACCTCTTTTTTTTTTAGTTGGGGGGGGGGGTGTAACTTTGTAATTTATTGTGCAGGTCTAGGATCAATATTTAAAGAAATAAAGCCTAGATCGTTTTTTATTTTGGACACCCTGTATATTTTGTGTTCCTATGTACTTAGTTTAAACTTAATTTTTGGCCTCTATCTGCACAAGTAAATCTGATACTGGACAGTGTTTTGTCTCGTGTATAATATTTGTATAGTAAATAATAAACGTCTTGATCTGTAGATTTTTTTACCCTTTACAACAACCGTATTCCAATTTCTCCCAGCTCGCACAAATGCGATCCTAATTAAGAATTCTTTAAATCGTTGGGAAGAAATTACAGGAACTTCCATTTCATAAAGCAGCTGGGAATTTCAGAAAATTTACTTTTAAATTATCCATTTCAGTAAATAGGAATCAGGTTGAAAAATCAAAATCAATCATACGCTGAATTTTCTTAAATTTAATCATAACACTGCGATAGGATTCATAATGTATTCCAATTTTAATTAAAAAAAAAACCTATCTTCAATACATACAATTCTGATTGCGAACATATTCGCCCCAATTGAGGCCGTGCTGAATTCATTCCGTTTCATATTTGTTTTGTAACAGGTGTTTTCGCTTTTAAAAGTTTGAGACAATTCGCAATTCTTTTATAAAAAAATAAATGAATTCCAAATTATTTCCTTCATCGCCCGACAGATGTTCCTCTTTTGTATATTTCCGTCACATTTTTAAGCCAAATTTCCTATTTCCTCCATAGAAAAAATGCCACCCACCGCTTTTTCACCAGAAAATCGCTACATATCTTTTAATGACTTTCCTTTCTTTTTTTTCTTTAAAGAGGGTACAGGGAATAGTTTTTAAAAAACTTAAGCTTCATTTAAGCGAGCCAAATATAAAATTTTAACTTAAAACGAAATTAAATTCAATCGAATGGATTTTACACTTTTCACAGAAATTAAAGTTTCCTTTTAAGACGGAAGTTTCGTTAAATCTTTGTTAACGCAAATTGATAAAAAGTTTTAATTGTGTGGCACCGTTCATGTTAGAATACATAACATATCCCCCCCCTCCATCCGAAAACTGGTGCATATGTTTCCACAGTGTTTTGTATTTTGTGGACATGGCACTTACAAAATGATAGATAATCAATATCAGAAGAATTGAACAGCGTAAATAACTAGATTCGTTACAGTGACTAGTCATGGTGTTTCACATTTTGCGTTAATTTAGATATTAAAATCTGTTTTTGTAGGGGAATTTTTTTTTAATCGTTGCGTAATTATAATTTGTAACATCCCGTAACGGACAAATATGTGATTTTTCAAGATTCTCTCAAAAGATATTTAAGAATCACTCTTATAATGCAAGCAATTTTCTGAATTATCGTTTAATACTTTAATTAATCATAGCTTTCTAAATTCGTTCCGTGAACAAACGATATATTTTAGATCACCATACATACACACACATCGTTTTACATTCGAATACCTTTTTGAAAAACCAGTCAGCTTTACAGCATAAAAACAACCACCACATTTTTGCAAAATAAAAACGCCAAAATGTTCCATAAGCTTTCATAGGCATGCTGGAGAAATTCGGAGGTCCTTAACTATGCCCCTCTGAGGTCACCATTCACCCATCTCTATTTGCTTGAGATCTGATAAAGATGTCAAATAACTGCCAATGACTTACCTTCGCAAAAAAATTTCGGGGTTCAACTTAATTCCGTTTTCGTGATGATGATCTGTGTAATCATTCTTTTTATTTTTTTTTCCCGCGGAGTACTTGAATTGATTTTTTTCCCCCGTATGTCGATTACTAGTGTGACTTTGATAAAAAAAAAAGTTACTATATTATTATTTTTTCTTTCATTTGTTGTGTTAATGACAAATTCTAAGAATCAATGAAGTACAAGATCGATAACCTGACACTATACATAATTCAGCAGACTTGTTGGTGGACACGAGCGGTAGATGACACCGAACGCAAAATCCTCGGCTACTTGCATTTTCTTTCTTGCTTTTTTTCCTTTCTTTTTTCTCAAGGTCATTCCTGTCGTAATAAAAGCTGGAATCTGCTTTAAATTAGAGTCAACATTCTTCTGTGACATGCGATGGGGGAATAAGTACCACCCCTTTCACTCGTCATTAGGTTTATAATAATCATTTTTTTTTTTTTCCATATCCTTTTTGCTTTCTTGTTATTATCAAATGGGCTTCGAAGAACTTTTGCAAATAGCCATTCGGAAGAGGGAAAATAAGAAAGAACTTTCTAAACGACGGTGCTTTCGGTTGGTGACCTATAAGGCTCATTTTTGTCTCTCGGTCACGGTTGCGATCCTACTTACGGCTCTGTCGTCTGCGTTAGCGGCATGATAAATGCTATAAATATGAATCATAATTCATGGAAGAAAGGAAAGAATGATAGGGTAGCGGGCTGCTTTTTTCCTTCTTTTAACCCACTTAATGTTGGTCATGATAAATCGGAAACGATATATTTATTCGTTTTCATGAAGCGTTCTGTGGGAGGATGTTTGAAAAATAAAATAAAAAATTCCCTTCTCTTTCCGTACTTTTTCAGAATACTCACTGATCCGTGCTGTGCATCCGGCTACTAAAATTATGTCAGTGTTTAACACTAACTGCATATGAGCATACACAACAGCTGAATCAATTACATTATGTATGGCATATTTTATTGGTTTACAGTGGACAGCCCGTAACCTAGAAACACATAAAAATCTTTTTTTAGGCGGGTTTTAATGTTTTGCATGAAAGGAAAGTTTTTGAAGTGTAGTACATTCGACATTGCACTTCAGTTTTATTCTTTTCATCTAGGTAAATAGCTTTGTGTGTGTGTGTGTGTGTGTGTGTGTCTTTAGGTTAAACTTCAATGAACTTTTCTTAAAATTTAATTGAGTGTCTATTTTCATTCAATTTTTAACATTACTGTTATAATACTATAAATTATGATTCCCTCACAAGGATTTATTTTAAAAATTTTATATTAAATTGTATACAAGATTTCAAAATTATGTAGCCTATATAGACAAAAGAATTTGCCTTAATAAAGAAATTTGCATTTTACCGATTGCTGGTTACAGAGGCATGCAGTCAAGGACGTATCCTGGGGATGGGCCATAGGGACCTGGGCAATCCCCGAAATTTTGAATTTTTGTTAATTGGATGTCAATAATTAAGCTTTTTTTATTGAGAAACTCTACCTTTGGGGCATCCACCGAATTTTTTTCTCTCTACGTGTCTGCATGTAGTGGTCAGTCCAACTAGAACTCGGCCTACGCCCCCCACCCTCATTTCTTAGGGGCCGAAAAATGATAAAATAGTTAACTGTCTATTCCTAAAAATATTATCAGAAAAAACAATAATGGCAGTAAATAAAAATGCAAATGTATTTGCTTTTTGTTTACACTGTATTCAGGGATAAAAGAAACGTCACTTTAAGGTCCAAAGCATTCTACCATAAAGCATTCATCGACGTGAGGGCATTTGAATCATAACCTCTGTGCATTAAAAGTGTTCGAACTTTAAGATGAAAAATTTCAGACGATGGGTTTTTGAACGCTAACCCTAACCCCTTTTAAGTAAACCACTGCGTCGAATATTTGTACCTTGTGACTCTATGTGTCAACAAGGTATAACAGTACAAGGACCTCCAAAGAGTGCTAGGTCTAGGAACTCCGAATGTCTTAGTCGGGCCTTGAAAGCAGTTACAACATGAAAACGTTTTAGCAGTATTGAGTTTGAATTGCAAAAAACTCAATCTTTTACATTAAAATATTTACTAGAATCCTATAAAGCAAGCATGGCTCTTAAAGTGTGTTCAGACGGTGGATTTTACAGTCTTTTATCATTATCCGTGCAAGATCGTTGGATGACAAAAAATCGATTGTCTGAACACATCTTAAGTGTTCATACTTTTAATGGTAACTTTTCAGATAGATGTAGTAGACAGTAGTGTTGTACTAATTCGCGTATAAAGTTAGTTACATCCATTTTTTCATTTTTTTTTTTTTTTTTTTTTAAGTTTTGAGCAGAAATCTTCTGGTTTCAGTAAAACTGTCAAAAATAGCAGATGGTATGTTAATAATAATAATAATTATTATTATTATTAACATTCCTCTTTTTACCATTATTATAATGTCTAACAAATGTATAACTAATTGCGAGAAAAATCAAAACAAATAAGTGATGTAATAGCTACATTATCAATAATAGTGTCAATAATGTTTATTTATTTATTTTTGTTGTATTATCAATAATCTGATCTACATTTTTTTTTACCGCTACATTTACCAATATTTAAGTTCTGATTCTGATTAGATAACTTTTCCGTTTTCTCGAATTTATTTGTCACTAACTTAGTTTGTCAAATATCAGAGATGAAAACTTAGGCCCATTTCTTAGTAAGTGTTTATTAGCGAAATATGCAATAAAAATATTTTACTAACATTTGTGCAATAAAAAAGAAATTTAAGAAAAAATATTATTCTGTGTCTAAACTTATTTCTTTTAAACTGTAATTTAGAAAAAATAATATGTATTTTTAAAATAATAATTTTTTAAAAATAGTATAGTCTATATAAATATAAGTCTTTGAACAATTTAAAGAGCATAATAATTACTGATAAAATCATCCTTTTAATGATTGCCAAATTCAGTTGATATATTATAGTTTAAACTAGTAGTTTAAAATAACTGTTTACAATTTCACTATGCATTTAACTTGTTTGTTTATTTTAGGGTTACCTCACAAATCCAAACCATGAGCCGGATACGACTTTTAAATTCGGCAAGAAAATTTCGCTCTAAGGAGGTTGTTATAGTCGCATTAGAAAAATCACTGGGAAATAGAACGGTATAAAATCACTCGTTTTGTTATAAGGCGAATTAACTATAAGTAGAATTAGATTGAACATTTTCACATTTGCTGAGTAAAACCCCTCAATCTTTTTATCGTCCAGAACGACGTCGGATACTTGAAACTCCAATTCACTGGTTACCCCACGCACGCTATAATTTTCTGCTCTGCGTTGAAGTTCATCAGACTCCGTAACAAAGGAAATAAACTCTGCCGTTCTATACTGAGCAAAAGAACATATTATATACGAAAATAAAATAAAAACCTGTGCAACAGTGTTTCTAAGCGCCTCAGATCTTTAGAAAAGCGAAATATCTTTTTTTTTCAGTTTTGCCACATTGCAAGAAAAAAAAAAATCCACACTGGGCGTTGCGTGAGCTTGAAATTAGCGGGAACCACCGATAGATTAATACGGTCCCTTTCTAAGAGCGAAAAAGATTTTTGTAGCCTGGGGCTGAAACATGACATGGGAAAAAACTGTAGCTTGGGAATAGAAAAACGTGACGGACATTAGACAGAAACGGACATCGGGTGCCGAGGGGTTTAGAAAAAAAAAAAAAAAAAAAGGATGCAATAGAACGAGGGACAATGACATTCGGCAAAGAAAAATCCGAAAGAAATAAGTTTAACAGCTTCTCTAAAATCTATATATACTAGGAATGAAGAAAAAGAATGCTGTCTGCTTTAATGAAGGTTTCTTTCTTTCGCATTCGCTTTGGAGAAGAGATATGGGTTACAAGATGATTATTTTGACAGGTAAACGAGAATTGGAGAAAAAAATGGCATATTTAAATAAGTCTTGTGTTTTTTTAGTGCTCTTGTGCGTGTGTCAGCGGCTAGAATGCAGAATACAAACTTTTTAGGATATCTCCCAACGTCGTAAAATGATACTAATGATCGGATGTAATAAACCTTAGGAAATTGAAAATTACGACTGTTTGAGAATGCTGTAAAAAATATAACGAGTAACTTTTCCAAGGATTATGTCTCAATCACTACAGGAAGAATTCTATATTCGATCTACTATAATACACTATCTGTCTTTTGAATGAGTTTTTTTTTTTTTTTTTTTTTCATATAAAATTCAAGTTTGAGAACTCCTCTTTTTTTTTCATATGTACTATTTAAGAATTATAAATTGATTTTGAAATTTCTTTTCAGACTATACAATTGCTAAGTTAAAAAGTAAACCGAATCGATATTAAAATACTTTGAATTTATAAGGGAAAAAAAATATTTTTGTGGTCTTTTTTAACGCAATGTTAGACTGGCATATAGTACGGTCATACTTTCTTATCTAGGAATGAACGCGAGACGGACAATTGGCGTCTCGCAAAAAAGCTGTAAATCTCTGTTTCGTCTCTCAAAAAATCATCTCGCGTCCATCCCTATTCTTATCCGCAAAGAATATATGCAGGAAGTTTAAAAAAGGTATCAATCGTACCGAACATAGATCAATTATAAAACACTTTAAAAGGCGATCTCATTTGTACTTATTCCATTGCTTAAATAAATGGTTAACTTGCATTCTTTCCCATCTTTGCAAAGACGCGACGGCAGTGTTCACCTTTCTGTGACCATCCTTGCTTTTCTTTGAATGCCACTGCTGAGACCCTGTGTATTTGCAACGATGGAGGAGAAAAGGGTGACCACCCATTAAGCTACAGTGCAAGAGCAAATAAGATCGTATTGAAGCGCCTCGTGATCCATGCATTCGTCATGCTTTTTCTTTCTTGTTGCTAGACTGTCTTGTGACTTTCAAATCTCTTAGACAAAAACAATGACAACAGCAGCAATAAAATAAAATAAAATACCTATTATTGATAAACACACCATTTTCGCTTGCGTACATGGTAAAAACTAGAATTGACACATTTTTTGCCAAAGCTGGAAAAAAAGGTCCAAAATCGACTGCAAAAAATAGATACGTTTTATTTACAGGCGTGCTATTAATGCATTTTAATTTTTAATAATTTCATCTCTATCAGCGGTGTATTGTTTTGAGACAATATTGAAGACTCTCAAAATAATTTCTTGCCCGGATATATTGGAATTTATGATGCTACGTCAAAAAGAAGCATTTGTGCATTCCAAAATACCCTATCACGAAAAATGTAACAATATCTGATCCCCTATTAACCCTTTAACGCGCAGTGTTTCCGCTCTGGGAACACCAAACTCTGACGTTTTGACTGTTGCCAGTCACGAAGAATAGATTGGATTTCTATAAAAATAGCTGCGGGTGACATAGCTCCACGAGAATCCTTTACTTTTTAGCACGTCTTTTCCCGTAAAAAAAATGTCACAATTATTTTTAACAGCACTGACATCTGCTGAAAAAGGGAAGAATGCGAGAACAGCTGGATAGATTGCCCAATGCTGAAAAAAGGGCAGCCGTTGCCATCGCTCGACTTAACTACCAGCAAGATGGCAGACGATTGAAAAGTTCATCGCGTGCCACAGATCTAGAGACCCTTTTTTGACGACAGCTGGCTGTGCCCGCGCACAGCCAGCTGCGAAAAAAATGGCACTGATATCCAAAAGGCTGTGAAAAAAATTGGCGCATGATATCCAAAAGGCTGCCCACCACTGATCTCTATAACTATATTGTTTCTTACCTTAGCATTTTAAGGTACATCATTGGAACAGTTATCTAAGCAATTTGTATCTTTTAATAAAATACTTATTATGAAGATGTGAAAGGGTAGATAACAACAAAAAAATAACTCACTCTATTTGGTTTAAACAATTATAATAATTTGAATAATTTACTAATAGATAAAGCCCGCAGTGGAAGCAATACAACGGGCACCAGAAATATTTTACACTATAATAGTTTTTACGTATGCATGAACATATAAGGCACATGTCATAAATGACTACAGTTACAGTACATAGTATAGTGTACTCAGTACTATACATATTATACAATTTAACAGCTATGTACCATGTTTCGTCATAATTATATATTTTTTAAGTAAATATGGCTTATGAAAAAAAAATTAAAACGTTCAATTTACATCTATATTATATCTATGATTAACCTAGAATAACATTAGGTGACTATTTCCAGTTTATCGGAATCTGAGAATTCATGGAAGTATTTCTACCATGACGTAATTTTTTGTGTCAAATCCTTTGAACCTAATTGGATTTTTAATACATTTTTCCACTCGGGATTTCAAAATGCTGTTAATATTACTTACGATATGTCACTTGGATTCTTGAAATCAAAGAACGAACTTTCACATGATAATGCATGCGACATGTCGGCAGGTAGATTTTCAGATTTTTAGAGATTTTAGAGCATGCAAATTACTGTAAGTTGATTTAATTAATCAAATTAACATTGATAAAATTGATTGTATAAGGACTGTGTAAAATTATAGTATATTTTATTAAATCCAGTTATTTTATTCAATTTTTACCAGGGTATTTTTCAGGCTTTGTGAGACTGTTCTCGCAAAAATACCATTTATCTAGCGAAATCGCCAACCCTAGTAAAAAAATATTTCTTTGCCGATTTCATATTCATGGCAGAACACGAACAGC
The DNA here is from genome assembly GCA_038373885.1 of Cheiracanthium punctorium. Classification (NCBI taxonomy): domain Eukaryota; kingdom Metazoa; phylum Arthropoda; class Arachnida; order Araneae; family Cheiracanthiidae; genus Cheiracanthium; species Cheiracanthium punctorium. The sequence goes on from JAWZYV010012105.1 coordinate 121,178, forward strand.
CGGACGAACCTAGGATTGTAAACAGTACACTTTTCAACTTAGAAAAATATTGAATTTCTATTTAAGGAGTGGTTTGTTTTCATCTAAAGAGTATGTCATTTTTTTGACGTATTTACAGATGAGTAAAGCGGATTACTGACAGTTCCAGCGTTTACTGTACTCTAAGACTTGCTCGACCGAGTCAATCAGCCCTTAATGGTGTCATCTGCTGGTAACTGATGTGTTATGAAAAAAAAATAATAATAATAATATTTCTCTCGCTGTGTGTGTGTGTGTGTGTGTGTGTTTGTATATTGTGATATCAGTAAGAGGCGAACAACCTTAAACGTAACAATTAAGGAAATTAGGCTATTACAAAAGTGTTTTTCAATTTAACAGTTTTCCAAATGAAGGAAGTTTGTTAAATTTGCAGATGGAAAGGTATCTCTAGTGATAATTTATTTTCTACTTTTTATAACATATATAGGTTATGAAAACGAAGTAATTATTTTCACAAGAACGAAGACGGGAAAATGTCCAAATGATTAATTTCGTTGATTTTAGAGGTTTTTATTTTATGTTTTCTTTTAACGAGATACACTCTTTCTCACAAGAATTCAATTTCTATTCAAACCCAAGAGTACTCAGCTCGCGTCCGGTTCATTGACACTTCCTGGACTAGTTGGAAACTAAGTGTTCGTTCTATTTTCACATATTCAGACTACTTATACTTAATCAATTGACGCTTTAATTTTTTTTTAATTGATTCATTATTTACGAAAGTTCACACATTTTTTCCCTTTTTCTGTTACTCAACTATATCAGTACATTTGAATATAGTATATATAATCATGCTAATCTTGTCTTAAATCAAGCGCGAGTAGTTGAAAATTACTTAGTTTTACCTGCATTATCTTCAGCTTTAAAAATATAAACACAGTTATTACAGATTTTTTTTTAAAAAGCCATATTTGTGTTAAAATAATCCTACCTTGTAAGTTGTTTTCACTTTTAAACTTTTAATTGCCTATTAGACTTTGCTCTTTTGGAAAGTACTCCAGTCTTCCGCGTTCTTTGCTGTTTTACTTGCTAGAAAGTTTTAGTATAATAAAAGCAATTATCCTTCTATGTATGGAGAAAAAAACTTATTTGTTATAAAAGTATCCTTTGCAGTTAGTCATTTGAAAAAGCTTTTTTTTTTTTCGGTATATAAATTCTTTATTATTGCATTTTTAATTTTAATAAAACAAAAATGTTATAAAAAAATAAAGATTAAATTTAACCCAAAAAATTACATAAGATATCAATACGTCCTAAGCTAACTTGTGCTATAATATATTTTTATAATTAATTATATTTGTGAGTGTGTTTTATTTTCTATTTAAACGAGTATGAAAACGTGCTATTACATACACAACATTTCACATGTAATTAGTTATATATGCAATTAAAAAATTACTGGGCTTCCGGTCATAATAAGTAGAAATAACACTTTTTTAAAAAATTCTTAAACTCTAAAAAAAAATTAAACGGTGTGTTTATTCATTTTTTATTTTATTTTATTTTTTATATTTTTGACAGAAAAGTCAAAAGTATTACCAAAAGTAGAGTTTTGAAATTTCGTTTCCTCCTAAATAAAAAATACAATTTTATTATGATCTCTTGAGGAAATAACTAAAATTTTAGAGTGAACTGGTGAACACAAACACACATAGTGTAAAAGCGTTACGATTTTGATTTGACTGTACATCTGTCTGCTCTAACTACTGTACATAAATAGTAATAATGAATAAGCGTGATAACTATCACAAATTGAAAAAGCACTTTTTAATCTATTCGCTTTCATAGTTGCAAAGACATGACAGTAAAGGTTTTCCTACTCGGTGTTGCTTCAACGCTCGGTCCATTGGAGTCCAGGAAGACATCCAAAGACCAGAGCAGGGAAGCAACGCAGGACAGAGAAGGAGAATTCCGTGTTTGCAACAGTGGAATGTCAATAATTTGTTATGCAGCAGTGAATGCACAAACAAGACAAATGATTTGGAACAATTGTTTAACAATTGATGCGTTTCTAATTATTTATATCTCTTGTTATCTAGTCCTTTTGGTTGGTAATTTTATTTCATCCATTTTGTTTTTAGCTGGAGCCCCAATCCTTCCTGCTGATGCTAAGATTTTTTTTTAATTAAAATATTTGAACCAAAGGGGAGGAGGGGAAATGCTGTTTTCTGCATTCTTCTGGCTGAAATTGCTATAACACAACTCCAGTATGAAATAACTGTAATTTAAAACCCATTATGTGATACCATCTTCTGATGGAAGTATAAACACTTGCTCTAAGACAAGATATTAGGGCTTAGACATACAGATGTCTGTCTCCTGGAAATGGCTCTTGTTACGTTTCCTTTACTTGTAATGAGACTTAAGAGATACCTAAAGAATATTTTCCGAACATAAAATTCAAAATCAGTTGATCATAGTTATTCTTGTAGGGCTGTGCGCATAACATTCTGTGATTAATATTGAGTATGCATATATGTTTTAGGGAATTTCTGGCTAAAAATATATTATCGTGTGTTCTAGAGAGACATTCATCTATTTCAAACGAAACAAAATTAATAAATGTTATTAAGGTTTACAAATTGTTTATTTGAGCGATTTTTGACTGGAAAATCAGGATGTCATATAATTATTTGTGGTTAACATGTTAATAACTTATTGATTCTGAACTTTAAGATTTTACAGTTTAATAACAGAACATCACTAAAGTAGTATGCATTTTCTCTTGCTTCGTTAAACTTTTAAAAAGAGAGAGAAATAAAAAGAAAATTTTAAATTTAATTTAAAACAAAAAAAAAACTTTTAATTAATATTTCAGTCATTTTTGGGCCCCTATTAATATTCTTAACGAAAATTATTAACGAAAGCTCAAGTTCCCCAAGCCTTTTCTACAATCAAGCTCTGTAGATACGGTTCTAATGGCTGTGATTTAAAGAAATATACCTTACTGAAATTGTTCTCGAATCTTCTTTATGCAGTTATGTGTGTTTAAAGAAAAAGACGGGGAGTGTTTTTATAATCGATGCGCTTAGCATTAATTATTTTTCTTCTTTAATTTAAAAAAAAATGCTCCTGTTTTATGCGTAATAACTGGGCTAGGAAGCTGGCGAGTTTTAACGATTGTTATAACATCCTATTTAATGGTCTGTTCATGTTTCTAGCTCACTTGTTATCCCTGTAATGCAGAGAGTAACACTTATTGTTATAATCCTCGGATTTAAAAGAGAATTTATCCCGAAACTGTCTTTAAGAACAAGATAATAATAAACGTTTACCCGGTGGTCCGTATAAATATATATCCTTACACGAAGTAAGAATATATATTTATAAATATTAGATGCATTAGTCAATTGAAATTCTGATTTCTCTACTGAATTAATTTTTTTTAAAAACCAAGTGAAACCGGGTTCTCCATAACTTGATCATGAAACATTCACGTTGCGAGCGTGCCGTGGTTAGTGATATATAATCCACTAGCGATTATAACTTTGTTATTTCTTATTAGTAATAGACTGCGGGCTACAGACCCGATCTGCTTCATCCAAGTTAAATACCTTTGCAGTTACTGAACTGGCCCTAAGTATTATTCATAATGGTTACGCGCTGCTCTTGTTTAAAGGAGATGAATGAAATGAAAGTGAACCGATCTCCATTATGCTTGATTTTTTTTTAACCCTCTCGTGGAAAAACAAAAGATCCATTGTTTTCGGGGTTTGTAAAAGCCGCCAGTTAAGAGAAAAAACATGCAGTCATTAATAAATTCACTTTCCACGCTTCTGTTAAATCAAAGAAGAATGGGCGTGCATATTAAAATGCTTCTCAAGCACGTTTTAAAGACTAGCTTTAAATACTTGTATTTAAATGAGAGGGATAGCATAGCAAGTGTGTTTGGAATGTTAAAGCTTTGACGAGCGGTGGTTGCTCCGTGAAACCACCTCATTTCAGCACTGTCACTGCTAGCCCCAAAAAATTTTGTGTTTAAATGGTCCCAGCGCTGAAACAGTGCAGCCGTTGCCATCGATCCATTTAACTACCAACAGTCTATCGAATAGCCCATCTGGTGCCACAAAGAAGTTTTCTGAAACAGCTGGCTGTACGGCCAAGTGGGTGATTCGATCGACCGCCATGTCGTTGGTAGTTAAATGGATCGATGGCAACGGCTGCACTTTTTCAGCATTGAGCAGTCTATCCACACAGTAAAAAAATTCAGAAACGTTACATACTTATAGCGGAAAGGTTTCCGAAAGTATAGCGTAACCTACCGATGCTCTACTCGAACTCACGATTTCGGAAAAAAAAACCCATATTTCGGGGTAAAGTATTTACGGGGGAGAGGAAATCTTTATTTGGGACTTCGCGCGCATGCGCCAAGTGCCAAGAGACGGATAAGAGTGAACGCGTTTTTCCTAATAGCACAGATTGTCACAAAAGAGTTGCTGTGACGTCACAGAGGGTCACAATTGTCACAGGACTGTCATATTGTAACTGCTTACACAGCCCGATTATGACCAACAGGTGCCCCGGGCATTGATGAATTTGGGAGTCCCCATCTATAAAATTTGTTTTCTTTTTCATAATATTTTGACATATAAAAGAATATTTCAGAACAACATTTGAAACTGGGGGATCTGGGCAAAGTCCCGATTTGCCCATGCGATAATAAGGGTCTGGTAACTTGTGAGTGATGTAACTTCACTGTGTGGTCACTGTGAAGTTTATTTGTGACCAGTCACCAGGTGAATACTTAAATAAAACGGGTGAATACTTAAATAAGACAGCACATTATCTCCTGAAAATAATTTATGTGCAAGAAAAAAGATTTAAGATTTTTAATTTATATTTATTAATTATGGTATTTTCTCTCCATTTACAAAATACTTCAAAAAAATTTAAGTTTCCAAAACAAGCCGTACCACAAATAACTTTTGCAGCAGTCAGTTTACTTTTAAAGCAAAATTCGGCAAGAAAACCGCAGCGTCGTGGTACCGTGCTTTCTTCCGATTGCGTAGGTCCAGCGTTCGATTCTGGCTCTGGTCGCTAGTCTTCACCGCTCCTTCCGACAGAGTTTGGTGCTGCCATCTAGATTAAGATACTCGAAACGCTTCATCTAGTACATGTTACTTTTTTCTGAAAAACTCGGAAAGGTTACTCGTTAATTCGGAAACCTTTCCAAAATACTCGGAAACCTTTCCGAAATACACGGAGAGGTTACTCAATATTTAACCAAAATATACTGAAACGTTACCCATCTTTTCCAGAAACCTTACCTAAAATGCAGTAAAATAGGTAAATATGTTTCCGATATATGCAGAAACGTTTCTAAATACTTTACCCGCATGGTTCGGAAACGTTTCCGCAATTTTGAACTACAAGAGCTGCCCCATTTTTTGGGGTAACGTTTCCGAATTTTTTTTTACCGTGCAGTTGGTCTTCTATATTGATGTGAAAATGCTTTCGCTTCGAAGGATTAAAATAATTAAATGAGGAGGATATCATAGCAAGTGTGTTTGGAATGTTAAGTATCCTGATAATTAATTAGTCGCTTTTTTTAACAAATAATTTGGAACATTTTGCCATTTTCGTGTGTAGGATTAGAAATGATCACAATCTTTATCTATACTTTTAGTTTTTCGGTTAAAAAATAAAAACTATCTGAGACTGTAAGACTATGAGAGATCTTACGAGCATTTAAAAATTGTTAGAGTCCTTTAAATATTTCTCCCCACCCCACCCACTTTCCTGTCAAAAGTAAAAAGAGAATGGGAAAGGAAACAAAATTTTAATATAAAGAAGAATGGACGATCATTTTTTTTTTAAAATATGCAAAATTGCTAAACGTATGTATATTTCCTCCCGATGCAGTGAGCGTATTTAATAAATTTATGTCTGAAAAAGTCATTATGGAGGTAGTTTCTGAGGGATAAACTGAACGCATTGTAACAAAAAACACTCGAAACTAAACTGGTGTTTTAAAAGTAAGTTTTTCCTAGCTTATGTGGAACATTTTTTTCAATTTACATTGACCACTTATCTCTAATAGGTAAAAAATTAAACCGTGTTACCACCTTTTTGGGACAACACATATACTTGGTTTTTTTATATTCATTAGTTTATTTATTTACTGGAGAATGCTAGAGAATGATCATTTATTTAATGAAATTTCTACGAATCTTTTGTCATTCACTTGGCACTCGTTCCATCGAGATAAAATTGCACCCGTTCTACCTAAGAACATAATCAGAATTCATTTTTCCTATGGCATAGTACCTTAGTAATCACTTTCCCAGAAACGGCTCCAGATACATACATTCGGTCGCTAACTGTATAGGAACCTGTTTCTTCGGCTTTTTATTTCTCCCAAATCTTTGACATGCCAGATCGATGCATTGATCGCGTGCTGGGAATTTCATCGTATAGCCAGCTTAGCCAACACAGACATCACTAACAGCTATTCCTCCGACCAAAAAATCGGACGGTCATTAAAACACACAAAGAGAGAGAGAGAGAGAAAATTCACGTGTTATTTTCGTGTTTACCGTCGGCAATGGAAATTCATGCCCCTGGCGAGTGTGGTAATGAATTCATCTTATCCCTGTAAACACACAGGCCGAAATAAATGTGTTTCGGAGGCGGGCATTGATTAGATTTAAGCGTGTGTGCATGTGAATGTCTGAAGATCGTGCGTTGTTCCTGGGGTATGATTTATTCAAGCGAAAATTACAAGAAATGATCATGACAATAGCAATGAGGGATCACAACAGAGCTTGATGATAATTACAGTGCCAATATTTTCGTTTGCCAACAGCAATTTCCGAACGTCTAAAATACACGCTCCCTCTCCTTCTCGTACATTTGTAGCAGCCCGGAGCAAAGAAGATTACCCGCATGTAAAGCTGGAAATTGAGATGAGGTCAAAGGAAATGACTTTTTAACCCTTTGAGGCGCAACCCTTTCCCAATGCTGAAAAAAGGGCAGCCGTTGCCATCGCTCGACTTAACTACCTATCTATCCAGCTGTTCTCGCATTCTTCCATTTTTTAGCAGATGTCAGTGCTGTTAAAAATAATCGTGACAATTTTTTACGGGAAATGACGTGCTAAAAAGTAAAGGATTCTCGTGGAGCTGTGTCACCCGCAACTATTTTTACAGAAATCAAATCTATTCTTCGTGACTGGCAACAGTCAAAACGTCATAGTTTGGTGTTCCCAGATCGGGAACACTGCGCGTTAAAGGGTTTAAGAAAGGGCGTTGTCCATTTGCGTCAGGCCTACCTTCTATAAATATTTAAAATGCGTATAAATAAAGTTTAGATACTCATAACTGCATTTTTTTTAATTCTATAGAAACTTCAAAAATTGATTTGAAATACCTAGCTTCTTTACTTTGTTTGTTTGTGGGATTACGACTGATTATCAATAGGGTCCAGGTCGAACTGGAGGTGCCTTTCGTTGGGGCCTTTCTAAGGGGTCCTAATCCGTATTTACGCTAAGTTTTGGAGAAAACCACAGAAAACTCCAAACGGCTAGCTCGACAGTCGCGACCTGGGTGTGAAAGAGGTACCTTCCGTCTCCCAGTTGAAAGCGATATGCTCTCGGCCACTGGTACGGCTTTTGACTTTGAAAAAGCATCCTAATAACATAATTTGACTCGATGATAAAGTTTCTTAAGGGAAGAATTTCTTAATAACATTTCTAATTAATTGCAACATTTCTTTTTAGGAATATCTTACTCAAAAATTAAATAAATAAATTTACTCATTAAAACACATTTTAAGACTCATCATAGATCAATAAATTTCAATTAATATTTCAAAATAAATTTTCTTAGGTGTTGTTATAGGGTACTTAAAATACGCTAAGTCTTTCATTCTTATGTGTTCCATTTCTTTGTTTATTAAATCATCATCATATCTATGTACTAAGAATTTTAAAAAGTTTCGTTAATTAATAGTTCTCTTAAACTTAACTTTTAACATATTTCAACTTCTAAACGATGTGTACCATAATATCAATCTTACTTTCATTTTGTACAAATATGAAACTTTATGTAACATTTTACAAAATCAGAACTCCACAAAATTTCGAAATTATTGAATACTAGCTGAAGTACCCGTTCTTCGCACGGGAATGAATGAACTGTTTGATATTACGATTTGTGGTGATTATTATTTATTGTAATAAAGAGATATAGCAAAATGGATATCGCATTATATTGTGTTCAATAACCATGCATACTGAATTTCAAGGTAATCGTTTGTACGGTGCAGAAGGCCATGCGGCGTAGCGCAATCTAGTGGCGAGTTTTAGCAAAACGGACACGGCGAAAATATTCTTCGCATTCAGATATTGATGAATACGAAATTTCAGGACGATCGGCTGGACAGCCCTGAAGTTCATGTGTTGACGCGACATCTAACGCGAAACTCTTCCCCGTGTTCAAATACCTATGTATACCTATTTTCATAGCGATCAGTTGCACAGTCAAGAAATGATACACTGCAGCGCGATCTAGTGGTTAATTAAAGTTTTTCATAGCGACCGTTTGAATGGTCAAGAATTTGGCCTGCTGCAGCGTCATCTAGTGGCGAGTTAAAATAATAATGCATTGCAGTGCCATCTAGTGGTGAGTAACATCAAAAGGAACATTGTTATATATTCTTCGTGCTGAAATGTGTAAGTATAAGAAATTTTATGCCGATCGGTCGAACGGTATAGAAGTTGATGCGTTGCAGCGCCATTTAGCGGCAAGTTACAGCAAAATGGATACTGAAAAATATTCTCCGTGTTCTAATATCAGCGTGTACCAAATTTCATCGAAATCGATTGGACGATATTCGCATAGTAAACGGCTAAACGGAAGAGAATTCGACGTTCTGCTGCGCCACCCGGTGGCAAGTTAGAGGAAAACGGATAGCATAAAAAGCTTCTCCATGATAAAAGACTTCAGGTGAACCAAATTTCATGGTGCAACGGTGCTCAACGGTGCTGAAGTTTTTCAACCTAATACACACGTACCAACATTCATTTTTATCTATAACCAGTGTCATTATATATCCCAGTCTCAAATAAAATCCAGTTTCAAATTTAAGCCTCGCCAAAGTGCCAACATACGCCATTTTGCAAGCGTTTTTTCAGGAAATCATTCGAAGCATTGACTTAGCAGCAATCAATAAGGGAAATGGTTCGACCAAGAAAAAGTAAAGCAAGCGTATATTCGAAAAGTGGAATCCCTTAATACAGCCGAATTTTTTAAAATTATCAACTATAACGTGTTTTATTCATCGTTACTCCGATGTACTAAATGAGAAGATTTCAATTTTCTGAAATTTGGCGGAATTCCCCCAACTTAAATCAATGTACTCCATTGGCGAGAATTCTGAAGTTAGATCGCTTGAAATCCCTTAATAACTGCATTATTTCTTCACAAATCATTAAAATTTAACGCTGCATTCTAATAAAACCTTTGCACTTGTTTTCAAAAATCTATTTCCTTAAGCTCTCAATAAATTGTGCCAAGCCGAAAACTGTGCAAACCGATAGAACTCACTTAGTCAAAATCGATATTTCAGCCACTTTATTTTTTCGCCAAACTAAAAAATTTTACACATTAGCCTCGGAAATCTTCAATTCTTATTGTTTTGCGTATAAAACATTTCATTCCTGCTCTGATTTCACATGCACACGATATTATAATTTAAAAAAAAAATAACCTTACGAATATAAACTAACAAAAAAAAAAATCATTATTATTCTTTTATTTTTACTTTGAGAATTTAAAACATTTTATTCGGCAAAATCGTCACACATGGCAACCACGATCCTTATTTCACACTTTTTTCACAACAATTACAGAAAGGGGTTACAACTACGGAAAGCGTTTTGCGTGGAGAGCATAAAAAATCTCTTAAATTCCGGGAACGGGTGGACTTTCAAAGTTTTAAAGTGGACTACGATTTATTCTGTATTATTTCACATATCTGTGCTAAATTTCAGGCCGATAGGTCCATTTTTGTGGATTTGTATACGAATCAAATCCACAAACAAACAAACAGAATTTCATTTTTATTTATAAGATTTCGTCATTTATCATGTTACATATTAAAATGTATCTGTCTTATTTTTCTCATTCAAAAAACAAAGTTTCATTTGTAAAATATTAGCATAAACTACTAACATTATCATGTTTTCTTTCCTAATGGGATGAGACTAGAAACTGTAAAAATTCCATTTAATAATTACAGTTTGTATTGGTTAACTGGTACAAACATTTCTTCCACTTGTATGTTCATGTAACCAAAATTCGATTGTAAAGGGTGGCCCAAAGAATAACAGGTCTACCCCCCCGATGGTCTTAGTCAGGATTTGTGACCGAGCATTATATAAAAGACCAAAAACTGTCAGGCAACGTATGAAACGATTAAACATATCATATTTTGCCTAGGCATTCTATAGAATGCCAAATGACAAATCGCCAAGGTATGAAATACATCTAATTTCGTTTCAATTATGGATTGATTTATGACTAAGGCAAAGCTAAACGAGAGCTATCTGCCTAGGGTTGTGGATGTCTCTGGCGGAGGACTTTTTAAGGGATTTATAACGCGTATTTACGTTACATCTGGAGAAAAACTCCCAAAACTCCAGACTGTTGGATCGACAGCTGTGCGGCAGAACCGAGCCCGGGACCTTCACACTCCGGCCATCTACCATGTTCAGTGTCTTACCACACAAGTGACATACATGGTTTCACGTGCCTTGTCACTTGATTTTTCTCAAAGAGAATTTCCGTTTCTCATTTTGTTCGGAAAGGTGAAAGTAGTCGATTTTATTTAAATTTTTTCAAACTAAAATTAATTGTGTACCGTGCTGAATAAAAAATCAGAGTCAATAGTGTTACAAAACTGTAAATGTCGTTTCCCTGCCATACTAATTCTATGGTGGAAAAGGTAGATTTACAGGCATTGTTACAAAATAAGCAAACTTATGCCCCTTGAATTGGGCGACAAACTCGGGGACCATTTGTTGACTTGGCGACAAATTTGTGAACATGCCTAGTGGACATTTTTTGAACTAAAAACTTTTTAAATCTTCCTTGAGCGCGTCTCTTGTACACCCCCTCTCAAAAAAGTATTCGAGTGAGAGTCAAACCTCTTGTGATAGTTTCGTATATTAAAATTTGTTTATCGTAAAATATATGAATAGGGTTACGCATAATCAGAATATTTCATATTTCTGTCGAGTTGAGTGTTTTTCAAAAACTAATTGAATATTCGCAAACCCAAAACAGAAAATTTCGCTTGTACTCGAATAGTTTTTTGAGAGGGTGTATATTCCTTATGCGTCAAATTTGGTAGTAATCGGCTCTCTCCTTCTAGCTGCAAAATGTTGTTTAAAGACAAAGTTTAATTCTAACCACCCTGGACAATGCCGGCTTTTCACAAATATTATCAGTAACATTTGAACCGGTTTGAATTTCGTTTCTGAATTTTTGCTTTCTTGCACCTGTGTGTCAAATGAAGAAGTTTTATTTTACGGATGTGGTGTTTATGCATCCACAAACAGCTCATATCAAAGGATAAGTTCACCATTAAGGTTTTACGCCCATGCGTAGGCATTAAACGAGTACAATCCCATGGGCGGGTTTGAAATTTCTCAAAAAAGTATTTCCATTTATAATATGACAATGGAACAAAAATACTGCATGTAATTATTATTTTAGTTCCGTTAACCTTAGAGGAAATGGTCGCATCCGCATGCGAGAAGTATTTGGATAGAAGAAGATATAGTTTAATTCTATACAAAACTGAACTAAACGAAGTAACTATAATAAAAATAAGTTATTCGTGCACTTCCTGACAATTTCAAAGTTGAAAGATACTTTGCATTAACAGTGTATTTTGAAAAAAAAAAAAAAAAAAGTCATGTGGTTTTGGTGCATAAATAAAAATAAACTAATTATGTCAGGACGTCAGGAGTTTCAAAATTTTTAAGATGTTTCTCCATAAGCTGTACTGTACAGGGACCCTTTAATAGTATTTTTTTTATGACCAGTAGTGAAAGCGCTGAAATAATGTGGTTCGAGTAGATAAGGATGACGTTTCCGCCCGACCACTGCTGATTTTGCATTCTTTTTGTTTCCACTACCATGCCTTACATCCCCCCCCCCCTCCAAATTACGAACACCCCGTACGTGATTCAGTTCAGATTGTAAGAGTGTATGCTAACAAACAGCGTCGCGAAAAATACGTCACTTGCGAAATAATTCCACGATTTCTAAGATTCCGCACCGTCGGGGGTAATACTGTGTTTCATTAGGTTTCAGAAGTTTGAAAAGAGAATATAATATTTAAAAAGTACCGATCAGTTCTCAATAACGTTTCGCACGGCTTTAATTCTCTTGAAGCCCAGGGGCGTAATGGTTAGCGTATTACGCTGCTCCACCACAGGTCCAAAGTTTACTTAACCTTTCATCCCTTGTATGAGTCTATACAAGTGAGGACCAAACTTGCTTGCGAACCAAACAGAGGGGAGTCGATCGCGAAGCGCTTTTCGGCTAAACTCCTCTGGGGAAGAGACAGCCATCCGTCCAAGCTTTTATTACAAATCCAGTTTTCAATGCTACGCAAAGCAGATGTTCAATGTTTCAACAATACAAAATATTTTGCTACACATCACACTCTATAGTGCATTTTACTACAACCTTTATATTTAGATCAAAATTCTTTTAAAATAAGTACTAAATTTTAATTATTTCCAACACAATACAATCTCTACAAACTTACATTATCGGTAACTCAGTATATAGTATAGAATATTTCAAAAAGCATTACCATACTACAGGGACTTAGCCAGGGGTTGGGCCATGGGGGTCCGGGCCCCTCTTGAAATTGTAATTTTTGTTAATTGAATATTAATAATCACGCCTTCTTGTTGCAAATTCTACTCTTTCAACCTTTCAGGTCCTCCCGGAATTTTTTTTCTAGCTAATTGTCTGGCATACTATAACTATTGCTTCGTTATAAAAATTATAAAATATTATTTCATTATTAGAACGCTTTTAAGATAAATACCAGTATGTTACTTCCCATCAACTAAATTTACAATTCAGCACTTAAAAAAAAAAAAAAAAAAGGAAAATCCTTTAAGTAAAATACAGACTGACGTGGCGTAGGGCTGACCACCTAGCCAAAGCTTATGCTTCTTGCTTCTGCAGCTCAAGGCCCATGGTCAATCAAGAAGGTGTGAATACGCATCTCATGGTATGGCCCTTGTGGACTGTTATGCTGCCAGTTTAGTTTTAAAAAGGCTCCTAATACGACCTAATAATTCATCAGTACTTACTTTAGTTTCACTATTATCTCCGAGGGTAGTTCAGTCGGTTAAACTCGGTTCGGATAAGAAAGCCGAAAAGGGAAACAACACAGGCTTGGCCAGTGCTTGAGAGAGTGAACTCCTCTCTCTACTGGGTCTACCGTGGACTGTGTAGGCTAAAGGGATCTGGTGCACGTAAAATCTGTCTTGCTCGAATGTCCTTCATGTTCAAATAATACCTCTTGGAATGCCAGTTCAGGCACTAGGTCTCTCATCTGGAATTGGTTAAAAATTGGAATACCACTCATAGGGGGCTTTGGCCCTATGAGTGGCCTATCGTTGGCCTGCTTACTAAGCGCCCCAAAATGAAATGACCAACATTTCTGGCTCTCATAGCTATCAAACCTATAGTCGGCAGCTGACCCGGCCTTTAGGGGGAAAAATCATTTTTCTTTTATTAAAATACGAATATCCTTATAAATGAAAACAAAGATAAACGTAACGAGGATAATGCTCTGCTTTGAGTGGAATATGCTATCACTTTTGAATATCTGATAGGAGAAAGCGCAAAGAATATTAAGTGGTGTAGGAAACAAAGCCCGAAACTGCTATCAAGAATCCGAACAAAATTATCTGCATCCCTGCATCGATATTACCGCGCCCTTTTTGCTGATCTTTCATGCTCCACTTCGAGCAATAGTTCCCACACCGATATCGCAAACTCTGTGCAACACATTTCAATGCCTTTTTCGAAAACTGCCGATGCGTCGCAATGTGTCGGCCATTTTTTGCGTCGGTGCGATAGCAGGGCCCCCTCCGTACTATTGTGCTATTTGGACAGCAGGGGATAACGGTCGGGAAGGAAAAATGTATTTCAAATTAGAGCAAGAATTAAAAAATCATTCAGACCACATAAATTTTAAAAGATTTCCTAGCACAATCCTAATGTAGTTAACGCTGATCACTGACTCTGTCAGAATTCCGATTCGTATCACTCCAAAACAAAACTTATCGCTTCAAAATAAAACTCTCAGAAGGAAAAGAAACTACTACTCAAAAGAAAAAGAAAATAAAGAGCCCAAAAAACGTAATAAAATCCTCGTCGTTGGCGAGAAATTTTTCATAATTACGTAAAATAATGTTGAAAACAATCTGTGCTACTTCAAAATATTGACAATTCACCCTTTTCATGATTTTTAGCAATTCTTTTTTTTCCATTTTTAGCTTCAAAAAATTATTCTATTGAAATGTTAAAATCTGTCACATCTAAGTCAATTTTTTTAAATATTCGAACGTAGTGATTTATAATTTTGGCGATTTAGGAAAAAGTTTAATTTGAAAAAAAAATGTAATAAAGTTCACACCGTTGAGTCGATCGAGATCGACTTGCATATTTCTACAAAAACGTAAAAAAACTATATAAGCCAGGGGGGAAAGCGCTGCTTTAAAAATCTGGAAATTTACCCTTTCCCCGATTTTTTATTCTGAACTTCAGAAAATTGTTCTAACAAAGTAAAACAGTTCGTTTGATTTTTTTTCTTCCCTAATGGCGGGCACTTCTCGATTATAGGCATTTGCCTTTATTAGGGCTGGAATTACTGGTTACTTTTATATGAGGGCACCTAATATAGGGACCAGCGTAGCCTCCAACGTAGCTTCCACCTTTTGCGCCTTTTTTGAAGATCATCCACCACAATTTTCAAACAGTTTCATTTTACATTGGAAATTTGGCTTTATTTTAACCTCAAATTACGAAATAAAAATTAGTGAGAATGGCTCTTTGGCAACTGCACAACCCGGGTGGCAGTTCGTTTGAAATAGCTTCTCGAAATTATCCAGATTTTTTATTTCTAAAGCATTGAATTTAGAATTAATTCAGAAACTAAAGTGGGAGCAATATTACTTCAAAAAGTACAATGATAAAAATAGGATATGAAGTGATTGCCTGACAACTACACGGGTCTACGCTAGAGATGAGTTCGGGCTCATTTTTTGAAGCCCGAGCCCGAGAACTTTTAATCCGAGCCCGCCCGACCCCGAGCAATATTATTTAAGTCGGAGCCCGAGCCCGAAATTTCAGTTAAAGATAAAAAATATTCAATTACTTCATTGATAGAATAAAATACAATAAATTAAAGAAAAATATAGTTGCAAACTCTCAATGCACTTTCTAATTCATTATATCTATGTTTATTAAATAATGTCCGATCTGATGACTAACTAAGCAATATAAGCCGCCTTTCTGAAATACCCAAAGAGCTTCGTGCATCTTCTAGACGCCCGTGCCCCTAATTTTTTTTTTTACCGTGCCCTTAATTTTTTTTTTTTTTTTTTGATTCATGAGGAATATAAAAGTACTTATAAAAGTACTTTTATTTTCCTCATGAATCACTTTTTAAAATCTGTTTCAAGGAGTATGTTCAATAAATGAGAAATTCTTCACGAGCCCGAGCCCGAACACAATTGGGAATTACAGAGCCCGATTCCGGTTCGGGCCCGGGCTCGGGCTCGGGCTTTCGGGCTCGGGCTGAGCCCGTCTCATCTCTAGTCTACGCACCCGTCGCTGGAGACCAATAATAAGAGCGATTTGGTCTCGAGTTCAAATCTCGTTAGTGCATGGATGTATGTGTTTGCCCAAATAGTGTGATGTAAAATTGCACTTTAAAATAATGATGGCCTTGTACTGAGGAACAACTGAGAGAAAGGTCTGAAAAGAGTCATAGATCTCAATAAGCTCTCTCTCACAATTCTAATATTTCAAATACCCACCAACAGAAGTCGACATAAGGCTACTTTAATCCTGCTGTAGATTTTCCACTTCAGTTTAGACTTATTGGAGAACTACTGAATATTGTCACCCCTCGACCAGCAATTTCATAAAGGACTTTCGAAACCACGAATTTAGTCCCCCAGAAATGTAACAACCTTGGGTGTCCTACCCCCAGAAATGTAAATTGATTTTAAGTATTTGCTAAAGATATAAAACCACACATGATGCTTCTTGGTGAATTTTCTCTGCACTTTAAGTCATGCATGTGACTTAAAGTGCAGAATGCTTGCTTCAAAATGTTTATTCTAAAACAGGTCTCGCATCAAATGAAAGAAAATTAAACTTCGAAACAACTACGACTTGCGTTCGGATTTTGAATCTTTGAACTCCATTTTCACAATTTCTAATTTTCAACCGTTGAAGTCGAAATTTTTAATAATTTCAAAATGTCATCATTTAGCATGTTAGTTCTATTAAAAATTTTTTGAGGTCCCGATTCAATTAAAGATCCCTCAACTGAATGTTTACCACTTATTTTTTAATTTCGAAACTATGCATCAACTGTCTAAGTATTGATAAATTTCTTCTTTCTTTTTTTTAGACTTAATTTTTAATTAATTTCAATGCGATTTATTTTAATATGTTCTTGACAATCAAATAAAAAATACAGTTCTGTATTGTTGAATCAATTTAAATTGCGGGTCCCAATTACATATCTTCATTCTGGAGAGATTTCAAAAATAAATCCAGACTTATCTTTATAAAAAATCATACCAAATCATATTGAAGAAAATAAAGTGTTTTTAACACTTTTATGGATTTAAATTTTTTTTATCTAAAACTAAATGTTAGGTTTTTTTGTTGTTGTTGTTTAAGTATGCCAATATAATCTTTTGCCAACGATTTTTTTATTTTATTTTTTAAATAATTACGAGCAATTTGCTGGCAATATTTCCAAGCCATTCCCAAGTATTATTAAAGAAAAACACGAGTCATCTTTTCCAGTACACCAAAATCGGCAAAATAATAATTCATTATTGCGGTGAACACAGTTGACTGTAACTATGTGGGTCATCACTCACGTTCCATTTTCTTTAAAAATAAATAAATACTTATTTGCCAATTATTTATTAATGCTCTTCAAACACGGCGTAGTTTATATTTTTTACTATTTAATTTTTTTCTTTCTAAGAGGGAGGGGGAGGGGGGGGGATTTTCTCAACCTGGAAATACTGGCCGACAGATACTTTTTTCCCCTCTAATAAAATAAATTGTATAAAGTGCTTTAAAAATAGGTAACCTTAATAGACTTAAACATTCTAAATTGGGAAGTATTAAACTGCAGAACTAGTTTCCGAAATTGTATACTTGATGTGAGAGATGGGTATATTTTTTACGAGGTTATCATTCTTTAATGGATATCAAGTTGCAGTCCCACTCTTTCAAATATACCTGGCTTATTTAAAATCTAGGCCATTTTTAATCTATTATAGGGATATCATAGCTAGGATTAGTTACATTATGTGTGTTTATTGGCGTTTATTTTATCTGATTTTGATTTATTTACATTTGCAATTTTTGTAATTTCCAAACCAAGTTCCCTCAAGGTAAATAAATTTAAGGCTTACATGCCAGCTATTTTAACTTTTCATCCGAGATAATTAATTTGACTAATACACCTATTAAATCTGAAATTTTCAAACAATCTTATCTTATGACATAATATGTCATAAGATTGTTTGAAACTGTACACTGTATACTATATATATATATATATATATATAGTATACAGTGGAACCCCGATCTATCGTTCCCGCATTCATCGTTTTCCCGTATTGATCGTTTTATTTCTATGGTCCCTGCACTAACTGTATTCAAATAAATTTAACAAAACTCGCATGTATTGTTCGTCAAAAATTCGCTTTCCCGCATTCATCGTTGTAAAATGTTTCTTCCGGCCGAAATGAATTTGAAGATCAAGTGGATCAATATGGCTTACAAATCGAATAACTTCCTGGTATGATATCTTGGGTTGATGATGGTATAGGTGAAAGGTTCTTCCGTCTAGCAGGGATGAGTGTGGTGTGAAATGTAGTGATTATATTTCCACTGATTTAGAAGTAGCAACGTGCGGTATCCTAAGAATGAAAGAAATGTGACGCAAAAAATGAAAATAATCGCGAAGAAGCTGAGAATAATATTCATGCCGATAAGACTGAGCCAAAACGAGTTGTTAGTTTATCCTACGCAATAAATATTTGAAACTGTATGACTCTTATATACAAACATGAATACACATAAAAAGGCAAAAAAAATATTGTAAATCTTCAAAATTTTCTTTAATTAAAAGATTAATGAAAAACCCAGTGTAAAATTACTGATTTTTAAAAAAATAAGTATCACTTAATTTCTACACAACTTCAATTTGTTTCTTTTACAGTTTGGTAACAAATTTAGTATTTTTGGTATACCATATATATTGTGTGTATTCATAAATACTGATTTCTTCGTTTTCCCGCATGCATCGTTTTTACTACGCACCCATTGAAAAACGATAGATCGAGGTTCTACTGTATATACTTTTTAACTGTTGCTGTGTTGTGTTATTTGCTCAAAATTAAATTATCAGTGAAATTCTAAAGTACTTAATTCACGAAACGGCACAAAAAGTAATTGAATGCATGCAACCTACAAAGGATTATGTCAATTCAGTGACGGATCCACGTAAAGGGGGGGGGGGGACGATGGAGCAATCGCCTTCAACCTGAATGCATTTAAACCTGCTATTGAACCCATATTTAACCAAGTGGTTGCGCAACGCTGTGCCTCAGCAGAGAGTTCAAAGAACCAATCTGGGAAGCAACGTCGGTTACAGAAAGAGAATCGCCTCCGTTGAGTTTTTTTAAATTATGGGAGTTTACAGGTTAAATGTTAAAAATGAAAAAGTTAAAAGAAAAAGAAGAAGAACCCAATTCTATTAGTATGCTTCGCCATGCTTATCATTCCTCCCTTTAAGCCTTTTCGGATCTGCCACTATGTTAATTCTAATCCCAGAAAAATTTCGTTCTTCGATGTTGCAGTGTTGCATTCTAAATATTGTACAGTTCTGTGGGGCAAATTTTGGTTATTCTTCCAAGTGTAGGCAACTTGTAAAT
Source organism: Cheiracanthium punctorium (assembly GCA_038373885.1). Classification (NCBI taxonomy): domain Eukaryota; kingdom Metazoa; phylum Arthropoda; class Arachnida; order Araneae; family Cheiracanthiidae; genus Cheiracanthium; species Cheiracanthium punctorium. The sequence goes on from JAWZYV010012105.1 coordinate 140,451, forward strand.
ACTGTAAAACTTTTACATTTCAAATGTGTTTAGTTATCTTTTTTTTTTTTTTTTCATATAATAAATTATAAAAAAAAATGTACATGCGGGATTTAAATTATTGGTTTATTTTAACTTCGAACAAATGTTACTTTTACATTGTGACTGAGATATTCAACTTTTAAGACTTTGCTATTTTGTGATTCCAAATTTTTGCTTTGCATTTTTTCAGTTGTCTGCGCCACCACGCTCAAAGCATGCATGTACAGTGCAAAAGAAAATGCGACGGAACGTGTAAGAGATCTTCATGAGAACTTCTTCCTGGGTCATGTCGATCAAAACAATACGAGTAAGTAAACAATTTTATTGAATGTTGATGATCACACCATTAAAACACCTTAAAACTTAAAAAATACATGCATGAATGTAAGTCAAGATTTTTACTAACAGTTTAATTGCAGCAGATGATTATTCGCCGTACATAAGTGTACTAACCACAGCATTGGCTAAAAAAAAAAAGAATATAAAAATTATTTTTCGAAAAATATTTTATTTTTTCATAATATGAACCACCATTAAAAAGGAAATACATTTATTACATTACTATGGTATCATGTAACCTTTTAAGATAGTTAAAAATAACTAATATGTATCACTGGCTGCACAGTGGCGGATTTCTAAATAAACCAGCTAGGCTATGGCCTGCGGCGGCAAATTTTCGAAGGCGTTGGAATAGATGGCATCTGGCTCAGAGCTTTTGTTCAGCCTGTAGGCGGTAAATTAGGGAATTTATCTCTGTGGTAACATGCAAACTCTTATTCTCTCTTTCTGCGTGTGTTGTTGATGTCATAGAGATGTGAATACAAGGAGGCGACATTAACTATCTGATAGTGAAGCCGAAACTGTAACCGAGCTGCCATATTGCTTAGACCACATTGCAATATGACTGTGATATTCTATGGTGACAGCTCCAATTTTAAAGAAGTAATGTCGCCAATGTTGGCGCCCAGAATAATTACGTATTTCACATAACTGAAAAACTTATAACAGTAGAATGCTGAGATTTTTTATTTAGAACCAGGGCCGTAACCAGGGTGAAATGTTTGGTAGGGCTTTGAATCTAGTTTGGGGGGCGGAACAAATATAAGTATTAGTAGGCGGAAGGGGGGGGGGTCAATTTGCACATTTTTTTTTTTTTTCGATAGCATTTGCTTCAAAAAACACCGTGTTTTAAAAATATTTAACATTCATTATGTTAATAATTTTTCATTGATTCCATTAAAAATATTCAAATGATATTTTGAGAGAATGCAGTATTGGATATCGGTTAGAGTAATTTTTTGTACAAGAAGAATTCACAAGACGTAGTCACTAGTTAATTGCGCCTTTTGCAATCCATTAAATGCTATCCAATAATAATAATAATATGTAAAATAAAAAATGTTAACAATTAAACTTTGGAATAAAAAATTACTGAAAAGTGCATTTATTTTTCATTTTAAATATAATTGTAAGGAACTTAAAAGAAAACCGGCAGTTTCGTGTACTTCGAAAAATCCGAAAACCGATGCTACATGCATCCAAGAGCAGCAAAATAATTAACCGTATGCATAGAAATCTGGCCATTGTGATGAGAAATTCTCCCAAAACAATGGGTATTTTTATGATGTAAAATTTAGCGATTATTAAAAATCAGTTGTTTCTAGAATTTCGTATTTATCTGTAAATTTACAAAAATTTTGAATATCTTAGGGCGGCTGAAAGCCGGCTAGGTAGGGCTCAGCCCCCATAGCCCCCCCCCCCTCTGGTTACAGCCCTGTTTAGAACTATTATAACATATGACTGTTTATCTTTACTTTTTAATCCGTAAAATCGTGCATCTTTCACTGTTTTTTTAAATAGGAACAACTAAATGTTCCGCCATAGTGAGACCAAAGCAGTTACTTCATTTCGTCCTGTGCTGAACATAGCTAATGCCGTCTCCTTGTATTTTCAAATCTCTTCTCTATGGTTGATGCATAATGCATTTGAACATTTACTAAAAACATTTACTTTCGGATTTTTTTGCTTGGTTCCAAGATTCCGCTGATAAATCCTCGTCGAATTAAGTGGACAACACAATGAATGTTCTTACTAGCACAGAGAAAGGAAATTTAAACAACCAGGGAGTGAGTTGGAACGAACCCACGACCGTAAACTTAAATGATTAGCGCAAGTCCTTAACCTCTAAGCCACCGGCTTCCATCTCTCTCTGTGTGTGTGTGTGTATATAATGATAAACGTTTAAAAAAGTGTCCGGATAGTAGTTATAGACCTCTGGGATACCAATGTGTAGCACAGTGGTTAAAGCCACTGACATTGGGAGATGATTCAAGTGGAGGAACAGGGTTCTGTCCTCTCGCGGGGCCGTCGGTCTAGCGGTCTGGAGTTTGGGGCGGTTTTCTCCAGATGTAATATGAATACGCGCTAGATACACAGAAAAGACCTCCCCCAAGGCATTTCCCCCCTTGAGTTTGTCCTTTCTTTGACGTGGATTTATAAGCGGTTCCTCGTGCACAAGCACACAAGTCCGAATACATGTTCCAACACAACAACAACCTCTGCGATTTCTTTATTTCCTGTAATTTTCCCCTCCTGTAGTCGCTTACATTTCGAACGAGAAACCCCAGTGGTCGATCATTCGATAAAAAGGGAGCCAGTTCTAAGTTTTGTTGTTTTACATTTTTCTGTTAGCTAAAAGTAAACCCTGGGGCAAATCCGGGTCGTGGGCATGGCCTTTCGTAGAGGACACCCATCTCTTAAAAATTTGAAAATTATGTTCATACTTCTGAAAATATGCTACAACTTTCAACACGCGTTTTTTCTTTAGAAATTTAAATTATTTTTTGGCTAAAAGAAAACTATTGCACTTCGTAAAATTTACCAAAATCCATAACATTTTTCATGCTGAATTTTCAAATTCAAGCATTTAGTGCAACATACAATCTCTTGTTGCAGAATACTCTGCTTGATTCCTGGGTTCGTCGTTCAAAATCCCAGTAAGTGTAGAAAGTTCTAGTAAAGAGTCCACTTGTCAGGATGGAACACTAACTTTATTGCCTCTAGAACAACTATGAACAATCAGCTGTATAAAATTCACGAGCACAAACAGCTCGTAACGTACTCATAACAGTTCGCTTAGTACAGAAGCTTTCACAAATGCTGTATTTCTCGCACAAAATAAAACACTTCCACAGGCAAGAAGTCAGTGGAAACACGAGGGAAATCATAAACAGTCCCTCTAGACTCTGCACCGAAGAATTTACACAGAGCACTCAAAAACAAATCTTCAAAAATAAATATAGCTTCTTACAGCACAATTCGCAGCGTAATACAGCGAACTCACTCAATGAATGCTTGATGAAAAAAGTGACTCAGCTGGGGCAACAGCGCTGCTTTTATAAATGACGGGAACACCGTGGAAGATTCTAGAGAGAACTATCTCCGGAAGGTTTTAGAACAAATTCGATTTTGATTGCGCAATATAAGCGTAATTGAGTAATATCAGGCTATTATGTAATGCTATTGCAGTAAAACGTTCTTTACAAGCCCTATTGATAAAATCGCACCAAATGACCGAAATATCGCCAAATTTGGCACTAAAAATAAGTCCCCAAAAGTGAGGTTAGTGAAGGCCTAGCACCAAAATATCTCGAGATTTCTAGAAAACCCTATATAAACCAAAAGGGAAACTCAAAACTCCGTATCTCCGGTTCTAGTTAACCGATTTTGATACAACAAAATGCAAAATTTAACTATTTGGCGCGTTGAACACGAATTTTAAACTATTTTAAATCCCAGTTCAGTGGGTTGCCCCGAAACTTCGTAACAATACTGTGTCCATATCGTCCATGTGGACCCCCCAAGTATCCACTCCAACCTGCAAGGTGGCCATGCCAACAATAGAAAAAAAAGGGATTCACAAGACAAATTATTTTTCACCTGGAACAAGCATACCTAATACTCTTCTTATGGGAGTATTGCAAGAAAATTTTTAATAGCTTTTACTACCTTGTGGAAAGCGGTTTACTTCACAGAAAAAAGAAACAGACTGAAAATCACTGACCAAGGGGATTTATGGTTAAGACTCACTACTTTAAATCCAAATATTAAAAATTTGCTATTAAAGCATCAAGAAGTTCATCCATCTCATTTGAAACATTCGCTTTTTGTGTAATTATTTTATTCCAGAATATTACTAAATTACCATTTTGTACTGCTTTAAACTATACAGGTCCATCAATAAAAAATTGGCGTATATTATTTTAAAAATTTTCTACCCTGTTGTAAGCCCTATTAAGTAAAGCGCTCTGTGTCAGCTGGTAAAACCACATTTTAAAGTTGGGGAATTTTTAAAAGTTCAGTATTAATCAACTCAGCCAAATGTGAAATTTCACATGCAGCTATCACTGTCGGATAAATTTGGCACTTTTTTCTGTTATGTTTCTATACATTTAGCTTTTACATGACTCTTTTGGAATGTCTTGGGATTGACTGGTTTTGGAATGATCCCTAAGAAAGGGGTCCACGAAAAACAGAAACAATCGACAAGGGGTCCACCAAATAAAAAAATTTTGAGAACCTCCGGTTATTAAAGTTAATCTGAACTTCATGATGTTTTCCTGCTTTCAGATCCAGAAGTTTTCAATGAAAATCTGCCAAACTTCAGTGTCTGGATTCTCACTGTCTCCAGCCTTTCCCTGGCAGCCATGTTTGCAATCACAGGAGGGGTGTTTGCAGTTGTGAATGCCGTTCGCAATTCAGTAGAACTGGTGTTTGGCTTCGTTGGTATTCTGATATGGAATGCATTGGGAGGTAGGTAACTGTCATTTCTCTTAGTTCTGAGATCGCCCGAAATTCTACCAATTGTCATGGGGTTGGGGTACATTTCAGTTCGTTCTTTTATTTATTTGTTTGTCCCAGAATTTGCTTTGACATGTTTCTGGATGACATTTGTATATTTGTACTATCTCTTTTGACCAACCATGAATCCATTTTGACTACATTTGGCATAGCATTTGTACGTACGTATGTGTCTCACATAACTCAAAAACGATTTGCTATAAAATTTTGTATTTGGGACTGTTGTAACATCTAATTTTGTACTATCCTTTTTGATTGCAATCGACCAGGTAGTATTTACAGGTTCACTCTAAATGCTTCAATACATTACAGTCTGTGGACAATCTTGGTCTGTGTTTGGTCCATGCCTGAAATCTCGCTAACTGTTGCCAAGATTGGCAACTCATGGTGTAAAATCTTTTAGCATAGATTTAAAATTGTACACTAAAGGTAATATTAAAAAGAGAAATTATTTACCACATTACTACAAACACATAAAAACATAGAAAGTGCCCATATTTTACAAAAATGACAGTAATTAATTTGCACAGTAAACCAATGTCATCAAAACAATAAGTACTAGATTGGCAATTAGTTTAAATTTTGGGACTCTGGCATCCTTTAAGATCTAGACCCTAGACTAAACTTATTTCTACTATAAATAAGGTTTTGAGCAATATCTTTCATTGAAATGCTACTTTTTTTTTCTTTTTTTAACAGCTGTCTGTTCCTTACTGGCTATCTTCAGCTGGTTGGTGCAATACCTGACTAAGTTCCGACATAACGTAATGACGCTGGAAGAAATAGAACAGCACTGGGTCTCAGAGTACAGAGCTTGTGTCGGATTTAGTTTCTACCTTGTAGTCATCTCCGCAGTTCTCTTCATGGTCACAATGTCAACATTAACAGTCATCATAAAACAGCCGTGGGTTGATAGAAAATTAAGATCAGAACTGAGAAAGAAATTATCTTCCAGGAACTTTGTTCCACACTCAGCATCTTCGACAATGACCAAGAAAAGCAAAGATGGTATTATGACAGCATGAAGAGTAGACAGTTTATATTTTGTGCAGTTTATTCCATGTATGGTGTTAGATAAGGAACATGTTTGATGCCATATGCAGGCTCAAATTCTGCAAGTGCTGCTTAAACTTCAGTATAAGGTTTTCCTTTGTAACTATTGGACTTTAGTCATTGTTTGCAATATCCAGTATCGTTTGTTTTCCAGATTTTGCATCACAAATTTACATGTTCTAAAATTCAACTTTAAAAGTGAGCTTTAGAACAAATCTTAATTTTTCAGAGGTAAGCATTCATAGTTTTGCGAGTTTTATGCAACATTTCCAGAAAAGGGTGCAGCACTCTGCCTGTCCATCAATTATCAAATCTACATTTGCCTTCCTCTTGTTTGTGAATCAGTTATTTCTTCTTAAGTTACACAAATACTGCACTAAAAACAATTGTGGAATGCCTTAGAATTTTTGTCAAAGTTATAAAAGCCAAAAATGGTTTTTATGCTGGTTGTAAATAAAATGCTTTTAATACTGCCTGTGTACTATTGTTTCACAAACATTATACTGTAAAGATCTGCAGAGACCCAGAATTTATAGATTTAGCAAGATGAATTTTAATTACAAGCTGACTTTTAACACATCTTATTTTTTTCCACCAAACCAGTCTTAGACTAAAAAAAAAAAAAAAATGTAGATCACACAGAATTACTGACTGAATTCCAAGTCAGTACAGAAATTCAGTCCCGCAGTGGCCTAGTCACTAAACTCTGTCCCCATAAGAACAGGGAAAGTGAAGCGCACAACGAGCTTGGTAGGGTGGCCAGTGCTTGGTAGGGTGAACTCCTCTCACGGTTGGACTGCTGTGGGACCATATACGCTAACAGGAGCTGGTGCACGTAAAATGCAGCATGGCTCCAATGTCCTCTATGTTTAACGCTACCTCTGGGAATGCCGATTTGTTCATCTAGAATTGGTTCAAAATTAGGGGAACCTGAGCTAAATCAGACTTCTTCCCACTAGGGCACATTAAAATGGAAGCTGCTAATTCTCTCCATCTCCTTCCTATATGGGGGATCTGGCACAGCTCCACGGTTGCCAGCCCAGTGGCAGAAAGTTTTGTAGCTGGCTGCGACAAGCTTTTAGAATTTCACAATCAGTTTTCAAAATTTTACATATAATTTTAGTGGGTAATTCATACGTAAAATCAACAACTTTAAATCTTTGTTGTTCTTAAATAGTGTTGACTCCAGAAAAAGAGGGTTAAGCCAGAATTAATTAAGGAATTTCTTTTTTAAAAATGGGCACTTTAAAGTTCCGCAAGAAAGTACAGGTAGATAGCCTAATATAGAAACTGGTTTGAAACGATCTCAAAACGACTAGGGCTTATTCACAAAACTTTAACATGTAGGGTTGTAATGTGTGTTCTGACTTATAATGCAATGTTCTCTTTTTTTTTTTTTTTTTTTTTAAAGCATGCCTTAGTTACTTTTCTCTTTTGGAGAAAATTTGAAGCAATCCTTTTGGGACTGTTACTTCTTGTTCCTCAATTTTATCAAACTATCACTGGACTACAAGTTTTCACACTGGGTCACATTTATATTCGATATTGCACCTTTATTGGTACAAACTTTAAAACAACAAAGGTCTTTCATTGCATGTGGATTAAGGTAGATGTGTTTAGCATATAAAAAAATTAAAATTCCTGTTAATGCTAGATGTATAAAATTTATCAAAATTAATAAAATAATTCAGAATTTAAATTCTTTTGTTTGAAAAAATTATTGAATGAATACCAAGCAAAGATTTATGTTCAGCAACTCTGATAAGCCCTTATTAGACCTAATTTAGAAGTGTAACAAACAATTAAACTCATCCATTAATTGATAATTATAGAAGTTAGAAAAATTGAGCTCAGAGCACAGAATATTACTGGAATAAATGGAAGAGCCATATAAATTTTGTATTGTATCCAACTGTTGGATATACAACACTATTTAAAATCAAGTTACTGAAATGTATTTGTTTTTTCTCTTTCACACACACACTTCTAATTTAATTTTTGAAATCAAGAATAATTGTTAATAATTCACTATGTATTTATCAAACGTCATTACCAATATTTGAGGAAATTAAATATTTAGATGACTAAAAAATTATGAATTTCCCAACCATATTTTCTTTCCTAATTCCTAAGTGAAATGCGCGCGTAGTTCTGCCGATCGGATCGAGGTTCTTTCTCAGTTGAGTCAGCATCAATCAAGAATAATAATTGTTAATAATTCACAACTACGTATTTATCAAACGTCATTACCAATGTTTGAGGAAATTAAATATTTAGATGTTTATTATTATGTTCAGATTATTATGTATTTCCCAACCATATTTTCTTCCCTAATTCCTAAGTGAAATGCGCACGTAGTTCTGCCGATCGGATCGAGGTTCTTTCTCAGTTGAGTCAGCAAGAAACAAAATATGCTAGAGGGGGCACTTTTTAGATAACTCAGTTCGTGCAAGTGAAAACAAAAACAATTAAAAATGCAATTACAATATTCAATCCGAAAAAAATAGAACATTTGAAAAAGGCATTTTAATTAGAAATATGTATCAGCGAGAAAAGTCCGATTTCATAGAAGATAATTTTGTAGAAGAGCCGTTTGCAATCTATCCTATTTTTATGATGGGGTTATTGTAATGAATCGTGACGGAGCCGCTTTAATAAACGTATTTTCGAGATGTACTGCAAAATGAACCCAAAATGGTGTATGGAAATAAAAAATGGTGATTCTTGTCAAATAATAATACAAATTTCAAACCGGGAAAGCACAGCCATTTCATTTCGCTATGCAAGATCTCTACGGGCAGCGTTTAGTGACGTCATCGCGGAGCAGAGACGGGAGGCAGCCTAACGAGCCGTGGCATGATGTGCCCGAAAATTGCAGACAATTAAAAGAAAATTATTTGGGTGGAAAAAAAAAATTAATACAAAGACAAAAACTGTCCGCAGGCAGATTTCTGTGTCCACGACATTGTCACCGTGCTTCTGCTACACGAGGGTTGCCAGAGGGCATGAATAACAACAACAACAGAAATTCAAAATTATTACAGGAACTTGATTTTCCAAAGTTTTAAACACACCACTTGTAATATGCTGAAATATGCACTATTACAATTGCCAGTCCTAAGCCTGGAAAAAGGAATGAAAGTTACAGAAGGAAGATTGCAATATTCACTTTTTAAAGTTCTCCAATGATCCTTTTTTTCTTTTTTTTTTGTAAATTGCATCAGCCTTGGTCTCGACAATCGACACTTTAATGTACTTTAAAATAATTCACCACTGTCCAAGAAGTTTTAAAATAAGGACAAGAAATTTAAAATTTTCTATAGTAAAATCAGTCTCAAGTTATACCTATATTCAAACATAAATACATGAAAGTCAATATATACGAAGCAAAATTTAATGTACTGCAATTTTTTTCTACTTCTTTTAAGGTATGTTGAAAATCATTTGTAGTATTTGTACAAGAACTTGCCAAAACAGTAACCATAACCAAAATTTTGTAAAAGAAAAGCCACCTTTTGTAAGCTGACCAGTTTTGTTGTTCCCACGTGTAATTGGATTAGATGGAATCTAGTGTTCTAAATACTATTAATGTCACAGAAATTAATAGTTCCTATTAATTTCAGTGAGACTTTCCGATATTTTTTGTGAGACAAGACAGTGACGATTGGGATAAGTCTGCTTACATTGTTCAGATGCTTCGTAAGAATTTTTTAGGTTGTCAACCAAATGATACACAAATGTAGAGTTCTTTCTCATTATTAACCCCCCCCCCCCAAAAAAAAAAAAACTCTTACAACACCCAAAGTAGGGAGACTTGATTTGTGAGTTCCCCTTTCTCCAGTATAAAAAAATAAAATGCAAATGGCGAGTTGATAACCTGCTACTTTTTGAAGTCATTTGAAAAGCAAGTTTGTTTTAATTATAATTGAATATAATCCAAGAATGGAAAAACAAGCAAAACTGGCTGTCAAAATTATTGCTTATTTCTTTTTACACAGAATAAATTGCTTCATTTATTATTTGAATAAATCAATCCTTCAGGTGCAAAAATAACTTAGGTAGTATAAAAGGACTACCTTTTGGAGAGCATGAAGTAAAGAAAGTACTATAATCACAAATTTCACCCTCAAAGGCCAAGAGTACTCCAATTTTCTGTTCTATAAATTGCAATGAACACTCAAAATTTTGGCCCAGCAAAAAAGGCATTTCATGTATTTTTGAATCCTATCAACAATGCAAACATCTCTTATTTATGGACCCTTAAAAGAACATATTTTCAGACCTGTAGATATGATATATATTCAAAATCTCAAATGGATGTAGGTGTTTGTTTTGGTCCTGAAAATAAATGACCGATTATATTTTTAATCCTTTAACAAAACGACACAAACATTTAGATTTTTGTACTGCTTCAAACTGAACTTTAGAGAACAAATAATGAGTTTTTTGCTAATTGCCTAATTTCCAGAGACTATATTTAAAATATTGTAGAAAATCAAGAAAAATCAGAGCACTTAGACCAGTTCCATAGGAAACGATCCTTCCCCAGCCCCCCCAGTTAAGATCATTAATGCATTTTAAAAATAATAATGGTGGTATATTTTAACTGAAAAAAAAAAAAAAAAACAGATTTATGCATTTTTGCAGAAATCTCAGGCCTGCTTATTTCAAAGCATTCTCTAGTATTCTTAAGAAATTATTTTATTTAAAAGGTCTGATTAATTAAAAAGATAACATTTAACTTTTCTGAAAGCTTTAACAAGCACAGACAAAAGCCTCCCCACCCCCCCAGAAAACTGAATCCAAACCAAACCATTAATTTTGTTACAGATCAAATAATTTTTAAATTAATAGTAATTCTCTTAAAAAAAAAACGTTTCAATACGATTTGTAAATAAAATAAAATAATGATGGATTAGTATAAGCTTCTAATATTCAAAATACAAAACACTTGTGAAATGCTAAAAATAAATTACAATTTTAAATTGCCCTAATGATGTTTGAAATAAATGGGCAGCAATAGAAAACACAAATGCATGCTGTCCAGCACATTTTATGATATTCACTAGCGGGGTAACCCCGCTAGCAAGCGAGGACATGCAACCAGTGTTATCATATATACCAGTCCAAATAATATCCAGTTTCAAATCTAAGCCTAATAAGTAAAACTTGAAGAAAAAGTATTTACAAAATCGAACCTGAAATGAGACTGACATTAAGCTAAAACTTCACGGTAAACAACATTCTTAGTAAAAACCCTATTAGACTTGGCTAATTTTCCCTGGCTTGGCGTATCGAGTAACTTAACCCGGACACAACTTTTGGATGTTGCTCTGGAGAAAGTAGCGTACAACATCCCATAGGAAAATACAGGCTGTGGCAAATATATTCCAACTTTACGAAGAGTCTGGTCCTGAGAGTTATTTATGGTATCGAAAAACAGTCTAAGGGGGAACTCATCTCTTAAGTTTAAAAGGCAGATTGGTACTGGAAAGAGATATTTAGGAATAAACACACGCACCCCCTTGGTATGTCTCTGCATCTATCTAGTTAGGCATCAATGTGCGAATCATCAAACACATTCCATTACAAAGCCCCAATGCAGGGTTCATGTTCCTGAGCAGCATGACGACAGCCCCGACTTTCAAATGAAGTGCAAACTCACTTTCACAAAATCGCATAACAGCCATTTTATTTTTCACCATACTAAAAAATTTTACATATTAGTCTCAAAAATCTTTAATCCTTATTATTTTGCATATAAAACATTTCATACCTGCTCCGATTTCCCTTGGGAACTCTCATAGGTGCTCTGATTTCACTACAGGGGTTACAATTACAAAAAGCAAAAATCAGCCTTTTTGGCATGTTTTTTTATCAATATCGCTGAAAACAGTTTGAGTTAGCGAAAGACCTTCTTCAGAATTTTCCGAATCCGTGGATACCTTGGTCGAAACTCAACTCCCCACCATTCCAGATGGGCCCACATACATACATACACATTTGTTTACCTCCGGATTTTATTATACAAGTTGAATTAATATTAAATAATTATTCCTTTAAATCAGTAAAGAAAAGACTAATCATAAAAAGATAATAACAGTTGCCATACTATGTACAGAAAACCAGATACATTCAAAAGAAATGATGGAAAGATTTAAAAAATAATTGCTTAAATGCTGAAGAGTATCTTCTGCGTTTTACCTTCAATATTGTAGCTTTTTACAAATTTATAAGTTAAACAATAACATTGGTAGGATGATGTTAAAATACAGTCAACTCCAGTTATAGTGAACCTCTACGGACAATCAAATTTTGTCCACTATATCCGAAGTTCACTAAAACCAAAGTGTCCCCATGGTGAACAGAAAAATTGTATGTGAATCGGGACTTTGCGTTCACGATAGCTGAAAGTTCACTACATCCGGAGTTGACTGTAGTGTTTTATTTGCAAGTAACAGTCCTGTGTTCTCCAATCTCCATTTCTACTTAAGTGCCTATCTGGGACAAGATAACCATTCTCTCACTTTCAGTCCACAGAAGTCACTAAAAGGTGTCATTAGGGACACATCAAGTGGCTGTAGGCATTGGGTTGTGTTGTATAAAGAGGGAAGCATAACAGGATCACATGTTTTATTTAGGAGCATTTATTGCTCAATACCTTTGACAATAAAGGATTAGCTGTTTAGAAACAACAAAGGAACGATTTCTGCAAATGAATGCAAAAATGCAATAAACTTCTAGAATCACACAAAGAATGTTTCATTAGAAAACCAGAAACTTTCACTGTAGACAATACCAGAAGAGCATCATGCAGCAGAAAGGGATCTGCTTTGGCCTCCAGAAAGATAAAAATTGATAATAAAAAAATTGTCTTTTGCTCATTCTCTACATATTTCACTACATATTAAACAAATTATTTTTGTTTTAAAGTAAAAAAAGCATTGTCCTAAACTGAGTTTTATCCGGTTTCGTCCGAGTGCCAAGTTCTCAGTTTTATTGAACGTCATTTAACAAAAAAAAAAAAACTTAACATGTCAAAAAAAAAATGCAAAACTTAGTTTATTTATTTTAAATATTAACTAAGTGGTATTATCAGATGGTGCACTTGACTAAAATAAACCTTCTGCCATACTACTACTGATCAGAAAAATAAAATAAATTGAATAAAAACGAAAATTTCTTTTTGTAAGGGTTCATGAAGAAAAACAGGTTGAGAACTACTGGCCCACACAGTTTCTCAATTGGCTCCCAGCTTTATCTACCAATTTGGTTATAATTGACTTTTACCCACATTAAATTAATCAATAACACAAGTATGATACAAACAGTTTATTACAAAAAATAACATGCACAGATGGGATCTTACAAAACAGAAAACGATGTATGGAGCAGATCCTTTTTTTTTTTTTAATTGCACAAATAATATGGTATAAACAAAAATTGGCAATGAACATTATGTACACAGATATGATACACATGCTGATATGAAATTTTAGTATCTTCAAAACTCAGTACTCAAAATTTAATTAAAACAACACTTCAATTTGTTTGATCCCATTATTGTAAAGGGGCAACAAGGAAGTTTTACCTTATGTGGCCAGGTTGCAGCAAACCTGGGCATAAAGGTGAAACCTCACCACTACATCTTCATAACAATAGGAATGAACATTTTAAAACAGTAGTTTGCAGACAAATAATAAATATTGACATTCGATTCAATTTTAAATTAAAATACATTGTCTTAAAATAATTTCTCAGATTGAAGTAATTTAAATTACATTATGATTAAATAAGCAATTACATTACAGATATGGCATTTCTTTCCGATTACTAAAATTGACAAAAAATTAATTGTTTCTAATTTAGTGTTCCTACATGAATCTACATGATTTTTGACAAGGGACATATGGAAAAGGTTTTTAAAAATGTATGTAATCTTCTAAAAGTTTATAACTTAATGTACAGTGTATTTATATATTTATTTTCAAATTTTTTTGATAGACACATCCAACTTATCTTTTCAAAGTACTATTGGATATGTAAGAGCCCTGTGTTTGTGTCTAAACAAACATAACAAATAATACTGAAATATCACTAGTTTTAACGGAAAACATTGAGCAAATATGAAATATGCTTTAAGTCTACAATACTGTTGGTACCTAGTTAAAGTCTAGTAGCCACTAATCATGCTCAAGACTACTACTGTGTGCACACCAATTGTAGCTTTGAACTAAGTACAAACACCTGATATGGCTTTTGATGGGATACGATGATGTGCAAAATACAATCGAATGTCTTTGTCCAGCTGTTGTAAAAAATACTAAAACACTAGAGAAGATCTAGTTCGCTTCAAACGTTTGGTAGAACGACTTGTAGATTTACATTTCGACTTGTAAAACGCAAGCTGGTCAGCACAATCCTTATCTAACATTCTTTTATACTCTTGTGGATCACATAACTCCTGTAATAAGAACATGAAAAAATGTTAATAACAGGATTATGCAATAGAAAAAAATCTTATGATATAAACTTTAATAATGCTTATTAAAAAGACAAATTATATCACACATTTAAAATGAAAAATTCTCTGAATAAGTGGCTTTGTGAGTACAGTCAAAACTCATTAAATATATTTGCAAAATACACTTTGACTTTTCAGTCAAAATGAGAAATAATGAAAATTTTATGAGTATAAATTTCATGCAATTATTTTAGTAAAATGACTTAACATTTAAAAATAGAATTGTTATTCATTCTTAACTGATAAATATCAATTTTATACAGGACTAAGAGGTTAATCTCAAGTAAACAACCAGTTTAATCAAAAATATTTTCTGAAGCAACGAACTGAATTGTTAATCTATGAAAATGCAAGGTTCTCTGATAATCAAGATATTCAAAATTTAAAGATTACATTACAGTAAAGCACTGTTTATGCATTTCTCATTCATACAACTTTTATATTTATATGTCAATTTCATGAAGTCCTAATCCTTTCCTATTTATTTTAATGCAAAAACAGGGTTCATACTCATTTTTCAAAATGAAATTCCCTGAGTTTTCTAGGTGATTTTTCAAGAATTTCCAGGTTATCGCAAAAAAAAAAAATAGATAAGACTAAATACTTTTTATATATGTCCCATTCTAAGGTAATGAAATTATGATTGCACTATGGCAATCAAAATTTTACTCCCCCTCAATTATCGCATAAACAATGGATTACATTTATATCAAACATGGTTTTAAATTCAATTTTGCCGATAAAATATCAGAAATTATGCAATCGGCTTTACAGAAGTAAAAAAGAACTTTTGGGACCACTTCACTGATTGATAGTTTCAAGATATGTTTTTTATACTATTGCCAGACACAAGGCTATTGGTAAAAATTTCCATATTCTTTAGAACTAAGTAAAATCTACCAATCCTATGCATAAACAATGAAATATTTACACATTATAGGAACACACATTCTACATTGTATTCTAGAAAATATCAGCAGATTTTGTATATACATGATAATAATATTACACAATCTAACTTTGTGCACAGTACACAACACAAAGAATAACCCCTTCTTAATTCAACCAACTCAAATGAGAAATGGGAGCAATCACAAATGCTCAGAACAGTAGAGACAAAATGAGAAGCAAGTGTGCTATTTGTCCTAAGCAGTCTTAAGCGATGATTAATCATCTTGTATAATCCATTTCCAATTGCATGAGTGCTATATTAGCGAAGTAGTTAGCCATTGAATAGGGTGAAAGCCATAAAAATAAAGAGAGGGGGGGTAAATTTTCTTAAAATTCCAGAGTTGAAGCTGGATTTTCCAGATTTTTAAAGCAAAATTACATTTTCCCATGAGATTTCCCTGAGTTTTAAGAGCTAATATGTTCAATTCCCTGAGTTTTCCAGGTTTCCCTGAGGGCATATGAACCCTGAAAAATGCTTTGTTTATAAGGCGAAATTTTTTATTACACATGTCACTGTCTTTCATCTACTTAAATTTTGAAAATTTTCTGTCACAATCGATTTTTCTATTTAGAGAGAAATTTTTACCATATACAGCATCTAATAAAGGATGAAAGGAGGTATGTACCTTTAAACAAATAATCGAAATAATCAACTACATTAAAAGTTATATATATATAATATACATATGTATATATAAAATCAAAAAACAAGTGAAAAAGCATTTCATGAACTTAATTCAATCCAAAATACTGTAATTAATAATCAAAGACAAAGAGGCAACTATTAAAGATTTTTAATGTCTGTGTGAACATAAATCACATCATTATTAGTATGCAATGTGCATTATTTTAATACTAAACATATGTAGTATTTAGGATATCTATAATAATAAAAATGAATGTTTGTAAATCTGTCTGACTGTATGTGTGTGATCTCCAGACAAACCTACTGCACGCCGAACTCTAAAAATTTGAATATATAAGCCCATGAGTCCGATAATGTGCACCTGAGAATCAGAATTTTAAATTTTAATTACTTTTTAAATTATTAATTAAAAACCGATTTTAGATCGTCATGTTTGGCGAACTTTGGCCTCATGAAAAGATTTATGCTTGAAGTGAGTGGTAACCGCAAAAGTAAAAAACCGTTTTTTACATTGCCATGCTTGGCGAGTTTCGCCCAAATGCTACTATAAAACAAATCGTTTGCATTTGAGAAGCATGAAATGGCACGAAAATTTCATCAGGTTTACGCCAAATCTATCTATCTCTATAATAATAAAAATGGATGTTTGTAAATCAGTCTGTGTGCGGTCTCCAGACAAATCTACTGCACACAGAACTCTGAAAATTTGAATATATAAGCCTGTGAGCATGATAATGTGCACCTGAGAATCAGAATTTTGAAATTTTAATCACTTTTTTAATCTATATACATAAAACAAAGTCGGGTTTGTTCCAACACTTATAACTCAAGAATGGCTGGACCAATTTTAATGATCTTTAATTCGTTGGATTCGTCTTCGCCCCGAATAGCAGAATAACTATTAAAATTTTCGAAATTCCAATTAGAAATTTTTTTATTTTATGTAATTTTTTGAATTTTTCTTCACCTAATTCGTAATAACGGCGGTAATTACGTTTGCGGCAAAACGGCATTTACATCATCGGATAGAGGAGAAAATTTTCTTTTAAAAAAATTTCTTTCTGAATATGTAGCATAATTTGCAAATTTTTAGGAATTTTTTTACTAAAAATGAGTTTGGTGGATCTTTTACAGGCAGTTAAACCTCGACGTCATAAATTAAAAAACGTGTGAAATTTGTATACTCTGCAACACTAACGTCCTATTCGCAATTAAAGCGATTCTAAATAGCTCCTCGAGGTTACACAGCTTGATGTTTTACACGAGACAGAACCATGGAGGATTTGCAAAGTATCGCTATATTGGATACACTGAAATTAAAATTGGTACAGCTTGGATATTAAATAGTTCTAACACTTTTTAAATAGTTAAAAATTAATGTGGCAAATGAAAATAACTATTTACCAGAATCATGACATTTCCTAGCGAATACTCAAAAACACAATGGCTATTTCAAATGACTTCATTTGGGGCAGACGTTATTGAAGAACATGGATATAATCAGACATTTAAGGTAGTCTATTTTGAAGAGAATAAATGCTTATTTTCCTGCTTTCCCCCCCCACACACACACACACACACTCTCGCCAACCTAAAAATCGCCGCACTTTAGCGAGCTTCGCAGTCACGAGTCTCTAGGAGTTATGCACAAGTTTTAACGAAAATGAACAAATTAGCGATAAACGCACCATTTAAGGGATTTGAAGACACTTAATTATTAAAACTATATTAACTGGCAACCTAAAAGTGTAATAATCTCTATATGCAAAGGAAGATGTCCTGACTGACTGATGATCATCGCCCAGCCAAATTTACCGCAGATATAGACATGAAATTTTAGGAACTCATAGCTTTTGTGCCCAAGGCGTCATTTAAAAAGCGATTTTTGAAAATTCGAACCCAGACGGCGGTGGTGACCTAAAACGCTCTTTTCACGTTTCCCTTCATATCTCAGGGGGTAAAAGAGATAGCCGTGAAATTCTTGCTTTAAAATATGACTAACAGAAATACCTAAAAGTCATTTTCAGGATTTTTTAGAATTCGCACCCATACGAACAAAAAGGGCCAAAACGTTCTTTAATGTTCTTTTCACATTTCTCTTCATATCTCAGAGGAAAAAAGAGAAAGCCATAAAATTCTTGCTTTAAAATGCAACTAACAGCAATACCTAAAAATCATTTTTAAGGATTTTTAAAATTCGTACCCAAAAGGGGGAAAGGGTCCAAAACGTTCTTTTCACATTTCCCTTCATATATCAGAGGAAAAAAGAGATAACCGTAAAATTCCGGCTTAAAAGTATTACAAGTACATTTAAAAGTACACAAATGCTTAAAATTCATTTTCAGGGTTCTTTAGAATGTGCATCAAAACGGGGATAAGGGGACAAAACGTTATTTTCGAATTTGCCATCATATCTCAAAGGGAACTGGAGATAGCCATAAAACTCCTGCTTTAGTAGCGAATGTAGAAAACACGAATGCCTAACAATAATTTTCAGGGTGTTTTAGAATTCGCACCGAAACAGGTGTAAGGGGCCGAAACGTTTTTGACGTTCTTTTCACCTTTTCCTTCATGTATCAGTGGAAGACAAGATAGCTTAAAATTCTTGCTTAAAACTATAGTGAACACAAATGCCTTAAAATCATTTCCAGGATTTTCTAGAATTCACATCAAAACGAGGATAAGGGTCTAAACGTTGTTTCCAAATTTGCCATCATATCTAAAAGGGAAATAGATAGCCATAAAATTCTTGCTTTAAAATACAGCGCACACGAATGCATAACAGTCATTTTCAGAGTTTTTTAAAGTTCGTGTCCAAACTGGTGTGAGGGGCCAAAAAGTTACTTTGATATTTGTCTACATACATCGAAGGGAAATGAACATAGCCATAAAAATCTTGCACTAAAATGAAACGAACACTAATTCATAAAAATCTTTTTCAAGGTTTTTTAAAAATCAACCTTAATAAAGGATAGTTGACAAAAAAGGTTTTTTCCCACATACTTTTTTTAGCTCTTGAGTGCTGTTAATTCCAGACAAAGGTTTTTGTCTACCTGGTGAAAGGGCGAATCATGTTTCAAGGGTTGCCAGATTAAATGTCTCCAAGTTTTGCCATTTTTAGGTGATTTATCGCGAAGTTCGGCATAAAAGAAATGAGTCCTCGAAACGATATGTTCCATCTTTGTCGAGTGCTCCACCAGTGGCTGAGCGCTTAGGATGCTGAGCTGGGAGACAGAAGGTGCCTGGTTCAAAACAAAATCATGTCCGCCGACCTAACCGTTTGGAGTTTCCGTGGTTTCCTCTGAAACTTAGCATAATTACGGGTTAGTACCCCTTAGAAAGACTCCCATGTCGCGGCACCTCACCCCCCGGCCTAGAGTCAACATTTAACTAATTGGCCATAATCCCACAACACAACCATCTTTGTCAAGAAATTACCTAACCCTCCTGTTTATTTAATTGGAATACTGGTGTCTATGTTCGTGTAAATAAAGATGAAGTATAGTTAGAATATTTCTGGTGGGGATTTTAAAAGTTTTAATAGACGATTTTAACGTAGATTTCAATTTTGAAGAACAAGACAAATACGCGGGGAATATGATGCACAGTCCAAACAGTATTAAAAAAAAATCAAGTATGGTTATAATATAGCTGACGAAAACTGTAAAACAGATTTTGTAGCGATTAAATATATAACCAAAGTATGTTTAATAAATATTTATTTTTTTTCCATTTATAATTGTTGGTTTATCAATATCCATTCCGGGTGAAGAACGGGTGCTTCAGCTAGTTATTAATTAAAAACCGTTCTAAGACTGAAATTTTCTTACCCTGTGTTATGAATTTCGGGAGCAACCCTTTGTTCTGGTATTTAAAATAATTTAAAATTCGTATTCTACGCATTAAATAGTTAAATTTTGCTTTTTGTTGCATCAATATGGAATGTTCTGGAAATCTCAGGTTCTATGGATCATAGGTCTTCGAAAACCTAATTTTTGGGTACTTATGTTTGGCGCCAAATTTGGCGGTATTTCGCCAAAAGTCGCCAAGTTTGGCGATTTTTCTGTCATTAGGCGCGTTTTTCCTAATGGGGCCTTTTCATGAAATATTTTAGGTATTTAATACGTTTAATGACCTAACATTTCCTAACTTTCAGAAATTTAAATCGAAAATTGTGGATTTTACAAGATAATTTGTTTAATTGGATGAAATATTTAATAACTCCACCACTTTTAATGCAAATTACACAATATTTCTGAGAGAAATATGTGACGGCCCCGGCAGTGAGTTGTCTTTAGTGGTGCATTTGTAAGTACGTACCTGAAACTCTGGAACCATTATCTGCACATTCTGTTATATATTTGCGGCCTAGAGTACTAATCTGGAGTTGCAGTTTACATGTCAGATTTTGTAAATCGTATAATTTAAGCGGTTCACGGGCAACGCCGTGCATATTGTATCACCAACTGCTAGTGATACAATAAAGCAATGGCTTGTTTGAATTTATGATAAGCATTTTCTTTTATTTTTTTAATTCGGTTATTGTTTTCATTGTACTAGTACCTGAAAAAAAAATTATATTTACATACATTTACATTAGTGGCATTAAACCTGTAATGTACATTATTTATTAATGTTTCAGTTATAGATCTTATTCATTTATATGTCATTTCAGACAAGTCCCTTGAAACACATAATTTTGTTTGTGTTGTTATAGCAATGCTTAACATGGGCAATCTGCATAGGATTGATGCCTTGGTGAAGGACTTTCTAAGGGGTTCTAACATGTATGCATGTTACATCTGGAGAAAATCGACAAAACTCCTGACCATTAGATTGACAGCCGCACACTCAAATCCTGGACTTTCACACTTCAGCTGTTTAGCATTTTGTGTGCCTTATCCACTCGGCCATGGTGAGGCCCTTGATAGACAAAAATGGTGCTTTAGTGAATAATTTATTTGATTTATAACTAATGAGTATGAAATAAACTATCTAAAATGCTTCTTTCTTCTTTCCACAGTAAAGACACACTTACTTTTTCACCTACTATATATCATATCATAATTCAACCTTTTAACATGATGATCACAAAAAAGAAAAGTAATATTAGTAGCAACATACCTGAAAGTTAGAAAAGAATGCTTTATAGCCTCCTTCCATGACATATAACTCCGGATAAAATAAAAATGGGTAGAAGTCTCTGTTCATGTCTCGATCAGTATTTCTCAGATGTCTAAGCCTAGGAATAAAGAATTCTATGCTTTATTTCTTTAAAATAAAAATGCAAATTTCCTGCATAAAACATCTTACTCGGTAAAACAGTGCATATTAGTATTTTTAAAAGCAGAGAAGGCATTTGACTAGAAATATAGTTGCAAAAATATAACAACACTGACAATTTTAACGCTATTTAGTGACTGACACTTCAGATTTGGCGAGCATGTGAAATATCCAACTGATTATAAACAAAATGCAAGCAATAAACTGAGTGTACAACTTCCTGCTTTGCATTGAAAGAAAAAAGATTTTCCCCTTGAAGATAATGTTCAGTAAGGCCCATTGCCATGTAGAATGTGTTTTACCTGAGGAGAAACTATAATGGTTATTCATTTAAGAAAAAAAAATCTTGGAATAATACAAATTTAAATATAGGTTAGAGCAAAAGATTAGATTTTCTCCATAACACATGCAGTTAGTCTATGATTTGAGTGTGTGTGTGGACACAGTATGTTAGAAATATCAATTTTAATTTTGTTTAATCGCACTCATGAATAATGATATACTTTCCAACTTAATGGAATGAGGAAAGAAAATAGGGAAACCCTATGGATTATAATACACTTTTTAACATTACCCTAGGGCCAGTCCTGTTTGTAACCATCCTATATTTAGATTCCATTCAGAATCCGAGACATTTCAGTGCCAAGGAAGACAGTGAGAAACAGGCTTCTCTCCAAACAAGATTTATTAAGATGGTGAAACAACTAGTAGTCAGAGGTGGCTAGTACTAAATAAGACAACTCCAAATGACAAAAAACCAGTTTTAAAAGGAGAAAGAGATGGTTTAGCTTACAAAGGTTACAGAATTTTTGCAGATTGGCAATTTAGCACCCCGAATATATCATCTCGCCACGCTGGCAAATATCCAAAGTGTACTATAACTGCTATAATGGCATAGTTAACGCCACCAAATATTTCCACTGGTAGCAAATACTCCAGCTGGACCGAACCGGCTTTAAAATAATCTGCGTTTTAATTATTTTTTATTTTCAAGATACTACTGGGTTCTAACATTTTGGAACTCACGGTTTAGATTAACCCTGCTTGGAAAGATAGCATTTTGCTGGATCGTACCTAATGCCAGGATAGCGTTTTTAAAATCAGTTAAAATTGATTATTTTGTTTCGGAAAAACGAATAACCGCTCATTCTAAACTCCTGTTGTCTAAGCGAACTTACTATTTGAAAATTGTCAACTTTGTGTAACACACTTTGAGTTATTTATTGCATATAATTTTTGATTTGGCATAAAATGGGTGTCATTCTACTTCATGTTTGTCAATATCACGCGATTCTACATACTTGGAATTGCTTTGTTGCAAGGCAATGAATGATTTTATGATAAATCTAGCAACCATTATGTTTATTTTTTCAGTATCTTATTAATATCTTCTAAAATAATTCGATTTTTGAAATTTAAGTCAGCTTATCAGGTTCTTCTGAATTTTCAGAATCTGTGGACACCTTATTCAAAACTCAAATCCCCACAGCTTAGGAGAAGAGTGGCAGCGACAGCAGACATTACTTTTTTTTAGAATAGAGAGATACACCTTATACTTCCTTATGAAAAATGACTAAGAAAAATTAAAGAAGAAAAATTAAATAGAAAATGCTCAGACAGGGGGAAAGGAATAAAGTAACATTTTCAACAGTACTGAAAACTAATGAATGTTTAAATATGCAATCAAGTAATGGTTGATGTATGAGATTTAATAAACGTCTTACATGCTTGGTCCTCTTTCTGATGAAAATTCACAGTAAAAAATGAGTACTTTTGAAGATTCTTTTCGCTCGAAAGTAGTGGTTGCATCAAATAGCCTTGTTATAATATCTTCTTTCAAATAAATATTGTGGGCATTCTAGAAAAAATTAATTAATTGAAAAATAAGTATAAATTTTACATTTAAAGGCACTGTGTAAATTGTGCATACAACTTCAAGTTTGAAAATATTGAATTCGACACCAGTATTTTTCAATTGACAATCAAGCATTCAGCTTGAAGTCTTATAGCAAACATATTTCTAAAATATCTTTAATGTAAAATCCATCATGAATATGCTGGTCAATGTGTTGATATAGAATTATTATAAGCGTAAAAAGTTAACCACAATCTACAGATAACTACTGTATAAATCAAAATCCTTAAAATATTTTCCATCTAATATGCAGAAACTGAAGTTTTATAGGTTAATAAATAATTTTTTAAAATAAAATCGGGCCTAAATCATAAACCAGCTGAATAGATGTAGGGTTCATTTTCTGACCCTTGAGCACTATTGTCTTTCGATTACTTTAGTTTTTGAATAAAAGGAGTCGTTTGCCCTTTTTTTCCATTCTTTTAAAAAAGATTGTTTCAATAAAGGTTAATGCAGGGTTCTTCATGCTTACAGTTCCATAGTACATCAAACATAATTTACACAGATATTTTTCCATTTGTTATTTATTCCCTTACCTTTACACTGTGAATAATGTTAAAATATAGACTATCATTCACTGATATTCTGATATATTTTTCTACCTTCTTTTCAAATATTACTAAATAAGTTATGATTTAAAAAAAAAAAAAAAAAAAAAAGGAGGTCTTACTCATGACGAAATCAGAAAAGTACTGCAACAGCTCTCTGAAAATGAGCCTGATTGAGATTTTTTAAAAATCATTTTTACATCAACTGCATTAATTCCTAATACGCATGTGTACTTTATAGAGTATTTTAAATATTAAATAAAATTCAAACACAATGCTTTATAGCCATTCAGCTACACTTATAATAATAGAGATAATGAAAACAACAGAACAAAAAAAATTCTCATTTACATTTTTAGAGAGTGAATCATTCTTCAAGTAAATGAGAAAAAAAAAAATTACAAATTGTGTCTTATTTTACTTGGCATTAGTTTAAGTTTGTGAAACCATTTATTTGAAATTAATTAAGTAATGAGTTATTTGAATAGTTATATGATCCAATTAGTCTCACTGGTATCACTACATTTACATAATTTTAAATACTAAATAAATTAACAAAAAACACACAAAATAAAGAAAAAAACTGGTGTTAAAAGATGAGATAAATAAAAATTTGCATAATAACATATAAAAAAGTACTTATCAACAGAATAAGTACCTTTTATATAACACGTGCGATAAGTACCTTTTATAGAATACATACGATGAGTACCTTGTATACAGTGCGTACGATAAGTACCTTTTATATGCATTGTTATACAAAGTTTTATTTATCTGTACTCAATAAATTATCAAGTAATACTAGATACAAATTATTGCCATACATGTAAATCACACATTTTTGCCAATGTATAGCATTTTAAGTTGTTTTATCTTTGAAAAAAATACTAAAAATACTGGTGTTAAATGATAAAATAAATAAAAACTTTGTGAAAAAAACACACATAAAAAGTTACCAAAAAATTCTTTCGGTCTTCGTCAGACAAGCCCTTCAACTCACAGAGCTGGAGGAACTGAAAGATCTTTTCTTTGACAGGGACATTAAAAAGAATTCCAGTACATTACGTTATATGGACATTGCTGTAACCACTGAACGTCTTCTTAAGATTTTTCTACTGAAAGCAACACTATTCCTGAGTAATCTAAGCTAAAATTCCTGCATGTAGCATAATTTGCAGGAACACTCAAAATAATTCATAAATAATGCCATAACTGTCCATTCACCAAATGTGAAAAAAAAAAAAAATACCGTCTAAATTTATTAACTCTACATATACCATGTCTTCTACTTCATTTAAAATAAACAAAAAGTAAATAATATTTAAATTTTTGTCTACAGCTCAAGTGTCATCAATTTCCTTTTTGTTATTCATACATGTTTTATTTGTCTCAGAACCTAATTTTAAAGCCAACAGTGACGAAGTCACTGGTTGAAATTAGTATTTAATATGAAAATTTTTTGTCATAATATATTAAAATATAATTTCCTCTGGTGAAAGTAGCAGATATTGAGCTGAACTTTTAGTATGCAGTGGAATATGAAAAGTTATTTGACATTGGGAGTGTTATCGCTTTATCAGAACAAGATGAAACTGCAACGAGAAATACAGTTGGACCCGCATTTAACGAGATTCCGGATTTAGCGAGGAAAATGGAGTGGTATGGTTGGAAGAATGTAAAAGAGGTATTAAAGTATACTCATTGAGCGAGCATTTTTTTTCTACTTCCCTGCATTTAACGAGGGAAACAATTACGAAAGTATGAAAAAATTGCAGCAATAATGAAAAATATTTTTAAAAAACAAACAAACAAAAAAAAAAGAACAGTATCCCAAATATTTTCACTGTGTTTTAGTTTTGGAATGCTTTAAATACCAGACTAACGGCCCAGCCCCCCTCCCCCCCACTCTTCAGTTCACTCTACAAAGCATAGGTAATCCTTTTGGCACTCTCATAAGTTAATGCTCCTTGTCTTTCTTTATGAGTGTAAATTTTTTGCACTTACTATTAACTTGAATTCGGATTTAGCGAGCGACCGGATTTAACGAGCATTTTTCCATGTCCCGAGCTCTTCGTTAAACGTGAGTCCGACTGTATTTACATGCAGTACCTGGCTCGGATTCTTTTGCTTGACCACGCCACGATCAGATGACGCAGAAACAGTTACTACAGACAAGATATCTTTGTAGAAAAATGGAGTAACTGAATTTACATCAGTTACTCCATTTACCATTACTAATGTAAAAAATATCAAAACAGCTCACAATCAACTATACAATAGACTCTATAATAAAAATACGTAAATAACTTGACTCTTTTTTTTTAACACATTACTTTTTGTTTGAAATGATGTTTCCTGATTTTGCTGTAAAATATTATACAAGTCAGAAATAAATGATGTAGATTTGTGCGACAGCTTCTTTTATTCACAATATTATCTGCTTTTTTCATGATACATGTAGAGTTAATAAATTTAGAGAATTTTTTTTTTCTCATTTGGCGAAAGGAGACAGTCATGACATTATTTACGAATTATATTGAATGATCCTGTAAATTATGCTGCATGCAGGAATTTCAGCTTATGTTACTCAGGAATAGTGTTGCTTTCAGTGGAAAAATCTTTAGAATCAATATAGCGTAATGTACTAGAATTCTTTTGAATGTCCCTGTAAAAGAACTATTTATGCTACATGCATTAAAGGTAGCTTATAATACTCAGGAATAGTTTAGCTTTCTATCAGTGAAAAAAATTTTGAAACGGTTAGGTAGTTAGAGATCCCCATAGAGCGTAATGTAATTCTTATGAGTGCCTCTGTAAAAGAACTATTTGTGATATCTGGAGGATATATTTGTGATGCATGCAGGATAAGTTTAATTTTCAATATTGCTACAGTCAATTAAACTTCTAAAAATAATGCCAAAATACACCAAACGTGTCAGTGGAATGTCCCAAATAGGGAGGTACTTTTTGGGATTTTTCTTGGAAACAGTTGTACCTTCAAAAAATATTTTTTCATAATATGAAACTACTAGGTTGGTACTACATCTCCATGCACATAGTTCTCATGTGGGAAGTCAGCACTAGCTGTACCAATCCTTTGAAATCGCATAAATTAGCGTTAAGGACCATGTTTAGGGCCTCGTACCGAGGGGCCCTGGGGGCCTTCAAAAAATTTTTACCATTGGATTCACTTTACTATATGAAGATGTATATCTGCACCATGCAAAAATGTTTTTTGCATCACATCACAGCCAAGATTTAAAGCATCCTTAAAAAATGTGTCTTATGAAATTGGGGGTATTTGGGGGCTCTGACTATTTTCAAATGAATTTTCAATTTGAGATGTTAATATTCAAGGTATATTATCAGATAAAAAGAAAAAAAATTCTGAAGCATCTTACAGACACTCACAGTCGAGACAATAAAATGTCAAAATGACCTAAATTATTTCTACATCACTCCTCTGGGGTACTTTGACCCCCCATAACTTCAAAATTAAAAGAGGCAAATCAAAAATATTTCAGATTTGTTCTTTCTTGGGTCTATTTTCATCATTTTATAAAGTGTATTTTTTTTTTTATATGTTCTTCAGCACAATATACTATATTTGATGAGGTTTAAAATTAAAGCATTCAACGGGGTTTATTTATTTGAAAAATCTCCTTGACGGAAGTTTTTCATAAAGAAAAGTCAAAATTTTTATCATCACAACGTAACATGTGTTTAAGAAGAATGTTTAAAAAGTATCTTTAAAACTGTATTAAAAATCGTTAGTTGAGCTTTTTTTGCAAATTCCAAAAGTGAAAATTTTCTGCAGTGTCTCTCTGGATCGTCTACCTTAGATTCTTGTAGTAAACAAAGAAATACGCCATGAAAACAAGACAATTTAGCATTTTTCAAGAATCTCGCTAAATTTCCACTTTTAAGCCACAATACAGGTCCGAAACATCTTTAAACAATTAGATGAATACTACAGTAATCAAAAGTGAACTGTCGACAAACTAAACTTCACGGCAAAACGCAACCACCATTCATGAGATAATCATCTAATGAAAAATGCCAATTAGAGCTCTAGAAACGCCAAATGACAAGAAACACCAATCAGTTGGGGGGTGCACACAGAGAAAGTTTCAGCTTTTATACTATGACGAAGGTCTGGCGGTCACAGGCTCTTAGACTAATTTTTCACTTTTTTTTTGCCTGATTTGCTCTTGCAATGCCTCTTAATGGCATCAGAGCTATTGAATAAACAAGTATCTAATATAAATATTTAATATTAGTAGTTTCATTTTTTAAAAACTGCCAACAAGAAAAAGCCTATTCTGACGGATTATAAATCAATAGTATAAAATTAACATGAGAAATATATATAATTAAATTAGTATACAATAAAGAAATTTTACTTTGAAATTAAATCTAAAAATCAATATGACACATTATAATAAATTCCAAGAGATATAACAAAAACACCACAAAGTTTTGAAGCATGTACACGATACTATTATTTTTCAACTTTTGTCAGAAGTTGACTTTTTCTTTTATATTTCTATACTTCTACTAACTAGATGGCAACATTGTGCACTTAACACTTTTACCAATCTTTATAATAACATTGTTGCTACAAGATTATTGAACTAGAAGTTAAGTTCAAAAGTAACATAAAATGCCTAGGTTTGAAATGGAGTTTGCCAGAGTGAATTTTCATACATTTAGTCTCAACAGCTTAATTATCAGTACAAAGAATGAAAAAGTGATAATACAGACAAGAATGCAGAAATTTTTAGGCATGGCATGGCAAAGTTTAAATAATTATTAAAATTTATAATTACACATTCATAATTTAAATTTGTTGGCATTGATTATTTAAAAATAACTAGTAAACAGTTTTTAATTGTTACGATTGTACTATTCTTACCCTGATATGGCCCCCTTCATATTCATACGGATATCTACAGTCTATAAGAGTAAAATCACATGACAGTGATCCATTCAACAAAGAAGCCACCTGAAATTGATAGAATGAACATTTAAGCAAAAAATAACATTATATTATATGATTGAGGATAACTTTTGCAGCAGTTTTAAACAATTACAAAAGTAATAAACATTTTAATTATCAGAAGAAAGGTGTTCATTACGCATTTCATTTTACATAGTGTTCACTTAAAAAATTAAAATAAAATGCACTCAAACCTGTTTTTGTGCAGTGGATAAAGGCCACATAAAAGAAAACTCATTTAAAAAATTGCACTAAACTTCACAAGTAGATGTGAAAAATAGTTTTCGCAACACAATAAAAGTTTTTTTTTTTTTTTTTTTTCCCATGTGGTGAATACAGGGATGTTAACTCCAACACTCGATTTGGGAGCACCCCAGGAGCAGAAAAAATTTCATTTGGGAGCACCTCGGGAGCAGAAAAATTCCATTTGGGAGCAGAAAAATTCCATTTGGGAGCACCTCGGGAGCACAAAAAAATAGTTTCCGAGAGGAAAACTAAGATTCGAGATCAGAATTAACATGATTTTGGAGCATAAAATTGAAGATTTAGGAACACAATAAATGCATACAAGAAAAGCAAAGTTTGCAAGCAAACACCATTTGCTAAAAGCAAAACACTATTTGAAAGCACTTTAGGAAAGCTCTGGAAAAAAAAAGGGTGTATACAGGCTATGCTATCAGCAACTTGGTAAAAACAATACATGGATTTACATGGACGGAAGGAATTTTTTTGTGTGTGTGTGTGTGAAAGTGCTCTTTTTAATGGTTTTCATATAAATGCTAAATGGAAAGAGAGTGGGAGGGAAGTATTTCTTATATGCAATGGTACTTTTAATGCATGTTCGAAGGTTGTAAAAATACTAATATTTAAATGGTAGAATTAACATTTCTGCCGTTTATATCATTCTAGAATTATGTATTCAAAATTTAGTCTATTTTAAAATAAAGATTTTAATTACAGATCTATAAATGAAATTCGTAACACATTCTGAAAAATTTGCGGACGCACTTTGGCTGAACACGGGCCCAGGGGCGTCGCCCCGTCTGCCCCCTCTCGTAGAGCCTGCACACACACAAAAAGAAAAACAGTGGTGTAGTTTTAAGAAAAAGGTTTAGGAACACTCGCAACTGAAGACTCAAAAATCATGCGTCCATGATAAAAAGTGAAGAACGCTTACTTTTGCTGACATAAGCTCGAATGAAAAAGTAGTGAGACGGCATCTCCCCGCTCATGATCTTCACGGGCCGAAAATGTCTAGCCCGGCCCGGCATTTAATCAAAATAAAAAATTCAGACCTGGTCCAGCTCGTATATTAATCATGATTTAAGGAGGGGGGGGGGGGGGGGGTGAGGAATCACAAGCCAGTCGTTTGGTCTAGTCCAAATTTTAGGAGAGCAAAAATTTCCGGAAAGGCTCGATTTTGCAAGCGCAGAGGACCGTCTTTAAGAGTATACGCTTGTTCCGGTCCATTCTAGAAAATGCTGAGGTCAGCCCGTGCCTTGAATGAATCGTGCTGCAAAAGCCTGGGCCCGCACAGATCTCTACCTCCCGCGACTACACCACTGCCAGCGGATTTCAGGATTATTTTGAAATGAAATATTCTATTAATTCAGACAGCCTAGATTCTGATTTCTAAACCGGTCATGCTTCCAATTTTCATTCTTGCTACGGGCCGGGTCATAAACCGTGATTTTTTAGGGGCTGGTACGTCACCGTAATATACTGTTTTCTTTAAGGACCAGTCTGGTTTAGATCAGGGGCGGCCCTGCGGTACATGACACCCACTCCACCCTGCAAAAGTAGAAAAAGACGTCCCTTTTACTTTTTTCAAAATTGCTTTTATGATTTTAAGTTGGAAATCGAGCCCCTTCATAAACAAAAAACGGTGCCCGTTGCAATGATTACTTGCCTATCTGGCCAGCCCTGATTGAGGTGACTAACAAAGCCCGACTGGTCCGATCCGGGGCAGGTAGAATGGTTTCGGAATGCAGCTTTCGTACGCAGTTTGAATCTTGCTTTACAGCTAACTAGCTTTCCATACACGCTTTAAAAGATAAATGAGCGTGGCAAAAATATAACAAAGAGTCAAAATGACGTATTCGGCACAGACCAGCGCAAAAATCGGCTAAAAGTGCAGTTCGGCACAATATTTGTGTTTCGGCGCACCCTGAAAGAGTCAAAATGACGTATTCGGCGCAGACCGCGCAAAAATCGGCTAAAAGCGCAGTTCGGCGCAAGAATTCGTGTTTCGGCGCAGAATTAACATCCCTGTGAATAGCATAATAATAGCATTAAAAAAAGTCTCACATAGAAAATAACTCAAAACCTTATGAAATAAATAGGAATTGCTTATTTAATGAAATCAAGACATGAGGCTTCGTGGCTACTTGGAATCTTAATGGTCCAGGAATGTTAAAACACTTTGAAGGGCGTCAATTAATATTAGATTTAAAAATTAAAACACACATAATATTCTTTTTTATTCAATCACTTTATTTAGTGGACTTGTCACTTGGGCAGATCAGAGATGAATAAAAAAGTAATTCTTTGCTCCCTTCGAGTAACAAAAAATTAAAACAAACCTCATTAAAACAAACAAAACAAAGCATGAGACTAGTCGCTAACTATCTCATAAGCAAAAAACCAACTCAGCCATCTAACGAAACACGCAGTCTGCTTCAGGAAAACCTGAACTAACACGATGCAGATGTCCTACAATGTTTATTAGAAATCAATGGATTTTTCGCTTTGCTAGACAAGAATTTCATCGCAATATGCTATTTCACTTTATTAATTTACATGGAAATTCTTTTATTTTCAACATATAAATTAAGCAATTATTGAATTCAATACATACGTAATGTGATGAAATACACATCAAAAATTGAAAAAACTAAATGACCGATCAAAATTACCATTTTTATTTTTATTCATAAATTCATCCAGTATGTTCCAATTTCATTGAAATTTTCATGTACTGCACACGCACACACAAAAAAAAAAAAAAAAAAAAAAAAAAATCGCACAAATAAAAAATCATACAAAAACAGGTTTGGGTGCATTAAACATCAGTTTTTTTTAAATAGTAGGTTTAAATATTCATTCTGGGTTATCATCAATCACATTACTGTGGACAAACATCAAAGCTCTTTTATATACAGGATACCCCAAAAAGATAGTTACAAGCTTTAATTCTTTACCAACTGGAAATAAGTGGCTAATGTAAATTTTCAAAATAGAGTAGGAAAAAAGAGTACATTTTAAAAAAAAATTTATCTTGTTAATTTTCAAAGAGTTTCAATTTTTTAATTTTTATACAGCGCCAAACAAAAAATTTCCCTGTTAGTAAAATGTGCTCCATACACTAATGAGGTGATGTATAAATTTTCAGTCTTTCATTATTAAACATTTAAGAGATATATTTAAACAAAGATAATTAGGGGCTATACATGATTTCAATTGTAAATGTTCATTGCAAAAGCGTAAAACATGATTTTCTTTAATAATTTTTGTATGACACTCAAACTTTATTTTTTTCCCTTTGAAAACAATTTAAAAGTGGTGTAAGTCAGCAACAATTTTCATACTTCTGGCACTTTTTAGGATAAATTCTCAAATTTTGCATGCAGCCTGATTAGTGTACGGATCACATTTTACAAATTATGAATTTTTTCGTATGAGTGTTGTATACAAATTTAAAAAGTGTAACATTTTGAAAATTAATAAGAAATGATTATTTTTTCTAAACGTCATCTTTTCCCCTACCTTATTCTAGATTTTTTCTTCCCAATTTACATTGCCCACTTATCTCTAATAGATAAAAAGAATCAAAGCCTGTTACTACCTTTTTGGGACACCTGTATACAGATGAAAGGAGACAAAAGCCATCCAAGCCTCATTCGGGATTTGAACCAAAGCCATAGTTCAGAATGAGACATTTGATTACTTCATTTGATAGACTTTCAAATGAAGCACATTAATATAAATTGGACAGAAAATCACATGAAAGAAATAAATAAACACTTTGAAATTGTGCTACAAAACAATGCTCTCCATGAGAGAATTCAGAGGGTGTGAATTTAATAAGATTTGTGACTACTTACCAAAGCAGGAGATACTGTTTTAAGATCTGGATGTCTTCCTTGAATAGTAGGTAGAAAACATGGCTGAAAAATTGTAAAGTATTCTACATTTTAAAACAAAATATAACAATTATGTCTACAACATTAAAAAAATGCATAATGAAAGCTATGCAGTACCCATTTATTAAATGATTAAAATATGCTTGCTTTAAATAAAAAAGAAAGTTTTGAATATATGTATATTATAATAACCGGATGGATAAGAAAAAAGAAAATATACCTTTCTAGAAATATTATTTTTAAATAATTACAAACAAAATAACAGTATTAAATAATCACAATGTATAAAAAAATTTATACATGCTTATACTTGTGAAGTTACAAGCTTAGAAAAGTAGCACTGATTCTTACAGTTTCCTAAATAGAACTTTCTGTGACTTTTGCATGTGGTTTCAAGAAAAATTCTAGCCTTATGTTTAACAAATAAATTATAGATGAGAAGAGATTAAAAGCATGTACCTGATTTTGTGTGCGATTAGTGTTAAAAAAATTCTTAATTAAGCTACATTTAAGTTGCAAATTAAAAATTTGAAAATAACAGAATAGAAAAATAAAGTTATCAATATTATCATTTCGGGTAGTAAAAAAAGGCCACAACTCTTCAGTTACAAAAAAGATCAGATTTTTTTTTTTTTTTTTAAGCAGTTAAATAGCCATTACTTTTTTCTGGTTACTCTTCTTCACCTACCCTACTTGTTCATATTTACAAGTCCATAGGTTCAACGACATAGATTTGTATGCAACTCACACAAAGCCACAGATTTTCTGTTTCACTTATCAGACTATAAACTTTTTTAAAAACATTTATCTACAATGTGTCTTAAAATCTGCGAAAAGAGACACAAATCAAGTGATATGAAACTTTTAGACAGTTTAAAACTATGACTATCATGCTTACAAAAAATATTATCATAAACAGTTGAGATCGGACTATAAAATATTTTTAGTGATAACAGAAAAATGCACTTCAACAAAGAACAAATTAAAGATAAAAATATAGTTACTTTGGAGAAATCCCCAGTTAAGTTTGAATCCAGCATAGCTAGAAAATAAAATACAATTTGCAACTTAATATAAGCAAAATCTTAAAAAGGTAAAATTCATAATGTATTAATTCAATTTAATGAAAAACATTCACATAACAAAAAGCAATTTCAATATACACACATCTATGTTGGCAATTGTATTACTTTATATTAATTATTTTCAACTGGGGTTGTGGACACCACTGGGGTGCGAGTAATGTCAGGAATTGCTGAGCGAACCTACATTACTTTCTTATTCCCTTAGTTGAATCAAGCATTATTTTTGCAAAATGGGAAAAAAAAAAAAAAATGCATGTGAGGAGCCTATGATGCAGAAAGATAGGACAATGTTAAGTCTATGGGGAAATGCTATTCCACAACAACATGGCCAATCAATACCATCTCGCTTTAGTACCATCTATCACATGGCCACTATCAGTGTGTCAAATATAGTCAAGATTGCATAAGTGGTCTCGATGTTACCGAACAAATGTTGCAAAATTCAATCATTAAGCTTTACTCCTCCTTCAGCTATGCTCAGCAAACCTGTAACTTATGCACATAAAACTGATTTTATTTTCATGCTTAAAAATGTTGAGACATTTGCATGATGTGCCAGCCACTAGGCAAGATGAACTACTTTATGGCATTAGGTACAAAACTCTGGAAGTTTCAACTAAAGTAATTGCTAGAAGCATGTGTTTAAGTTACCAATTGTTACGAAAAGCAAAGCAGGTGTTTAACATGTGTTTTATAATCAATTCTGAATACCTGAATTGAATAACGTCAAATTCACAATTAAATTTCTATCTCGGTTAACTACAAGTTTCACTGTTTACATTTGTGTATGCGTGCGGATTTCTGGTTGGCGGGTTTTTGGGAGTCGACTATAATTAAATTAATATTACTCTTAAAGGTAAGTAAAATGTAATAATTGGAGATAAAATTATAAGAGAAAAAAATGTGAATATTGGAAATCAATGCTAGATTTTAAAATCTGAAAAATATCTCAAATACCACGAAGAGAAAACCTTATTACTGAAAATGAGTGATGTTAAATACAACAACAAAAATTTTATACATACATACTGAGGCTTACAAAAGGTCCTCTTTTATGAATTACAGTTTAAAATAAAGTTCTTTATTCAGTTCCAGGCTTTTTACGATTTTTTTTATTAAACTAGGGGCCAAAGCCCCTAGACTCGCTATGCTCGCATTTCGTATGAGGCATTCAGCCCCTAAAAAGACATAATTTCAACAAACAAAACCCAAAGGTTGGATAAGATAGAATGTTACCGAGATACACATTGCTTGGTTCTTGCATGTTGCTTGGAACATAAAAATTTAAACCTCACACTATTTGTAATTATGTGAAACCCATGGGACGCCTTGCGTATTAGCCAATTATGGAGAATTTTCATAATTTGGCGACTTGCGTATATGTATAGTTAATAATTAGCTCTAAGAAAACAGTAATTCAGATGTTTTCTTTGATAAAAACTACGGAACAGGTAGGATAGCTTGCCACCAACGGCGACTTTTCATTACTGGGCGATTGACACATGCTCACAACCTATAATTACTGTTCATTTAAGGTTACCGGAAAACTGTTATCCATATTTTCATTTACATAATCGTTTGCAGATTGGCGTACTTAACACCATGAATTATACCATCTCGTCACCAGGGATGAGATTGGCAAAAGAGAAAAAAAGCTGAAATCATACGAGAGTAAAAATTTGTACATGTGATATTTATATCTAATTAATGTGAAAGAAGTTTTAAGAGAAGAAAAACATTGGAACATGCTAGAAGATAAAAATATCACAGTTAACTAATAACTAGAATCAGGAATTCAGAGAAAAATGACAAAAAAGTGATTTCCTCTTTATTCACAAAAAGCTGAAATCAGCTAAAAATCTGAAGAATCTCATCTCTGCGTCGCGCTAGCAAATATCCAAAGTGTACTATAACTGCTATAATGGCATAGTTAACACTGCCAAATATTTCTAAAGGTAGCAAATAATCCAGCTGGACCGAACCAGCTTTAAAATAATCTGCATTTTAATTATTTTTCATTTCCCAGATATTAGTTATTCTGTTTTGGAAAAACGAATAATCGCTAATTCTAAACTCCTGTTGTCTAAGCGAACTTACTATTTGAAAATTATCAACTTTGTGTAACACATTTTGAGTTACTTATTTCATATAGTTTTTATTTTGGCATAAAATGGGTGTATTTCTATTTCATGTTTGACAATTTCATGCGATACTACATACTTGGAAATGCTTTGTTGCAAAGGAATGAATGATTTTATGCCAAATCTGGCAACCATTCTGTTTATTTTTTCAGTTTTTTATTAATATCTTCTAAAATAATTCGATTTTTGAAATTTAAGTCAGCTTATCAGGTTCCTCGGAATTTTTCGAATCTGTGGGCACCTTAGTCGAAACTTAAATCCCCACGGTTTAGGAGGAGATAAGCCAACAAGCTTTGACAGCGGCCTTTACTTTTTTTTAGAATAGAGAGATTCTGATATTTCTAGAAGCTGTAAATTCCTGATAATTTCAAGTCAGTGGACACCCTGATTTTATGCTTATGATAATGCAAAACTCTTGTAATTTTATGTACTTAATAAATATACAATTTGTTTATAAAATACAATTTTTAAATCT
Source organism: Cheiracanthium punctorium (assembly GCA_038373885.1). NCBI lineage: Eukaryota > Metazoa > Arthropoda > Arachnida > Araneae > Cheiracanthiidae > Cheiracanthium > Cheiracanthium punctorium. The sequence goes on from JAWZYV010012105.1 coordinate 177,094, forward strand.
ACTACAGTACAGACATAAAATTATACTTTAGATTCTCTTCTTTGTTCACCTTTTCACCTTTTGTTTAAAGGAGAAAACTGGCTTCTCTAGTTTTTTACACAAATTTTGAAATTTATTGATTTTAAATAAAATTGAATGTGGCTTGAAGAAAAATATTGCAAATGTGATTAACTTCACTTTTAAAAAGAATTACATTTTAAATATTAACAGCACTTACATTTTTGAATAGCTAACTTGACTGCATTAGAGCTTTGCTGGTAACAAGTAACAATATTTTCCTGGGAAAAAAAAAATTACTATAATACTAAACTAAACACATGATTAATTATATAGTGTCAAAAGAGAGAGAAAACTAAATTAAAACATTTTATATATTAATTACAATATTTTATCATCTGAAAAGTATTGTTGTTTATGTACAAAACATGTAACGACATCAAAATTTCAATGTCAAATTTCTTCATGATTAAATACTTCAGAAAGTAAAAAGTTATAGTACAGATTCACCAGAAAACATTTCTCTTTTAGCGAATTTAATAGACTAGCCACAGACGCACGCAAAATTTCTTCAACATGGGGTTTTCCTTCAGTTTGTTCATCCCAATAGACAATATTTTAAAAATAAAACCACCTGTTCTCAAAGAGAGGTCATGACCCACTCAACCTCTCTTCCCTCCCTTTCATTTGTCACTGGATCTAACAAGCAATCATCTCACTAAATTTAGGAACAGTTTTTTGTTTATAAACATGCATTTCCTCTCAATTTTAAAACTTTTTTTTAAAAATCCCAGACTTCCGTACGCCTCATTGCATCTTGTACTGGACTCTGAAGAATGAGCACTCACTGTCTTATGCACCACAGCCTTCACATGTTCCCACACAAAAGCTAGAGTCACCAACCCCTCAGTCCAAATGCCATTAAGGCACGTTATAATTTTGCGAGCGCCATGCTGCAACTTGTGGATGACAGTGAACTCTATGTTGGCAGCATACGGTTCTCAGACAAAGCGTATTTTCACCTCGATGCCTATGTCAACAAGCAGAACTCACGAATTTGGGGAAGCGAAAATCCTCACATTGCTGAAACTTCATCCCTGCATTCACCAAAAATAATGGTATGAACAGTGGTTTCCTCCAAAAGAATAATAGAGCCATTTTTTCGAGAGCAACCGATAAATGCTGTACGATATCTTGGAATTCTGCAAGAATTTGAGGGGATTCATACTGCATAGCTCCCAACCTATCTCGACTTAAAATAGGAAGATTAGGGTAAGAAACCAAGAAGATTCCCTGAGAAACAGGAAGATTTTCTCAGACAAGTTTAAACCATACAAAAAAAAAAAAAAATGCTGAACTAGATCTGCTTGTTTTGGTCCAAGTAAGGATTTGCAGCTTCAATGCCAAATTTTGCAAATCAATTTCTTTTTCATCCACGATGATTCCAGAAGATTTAATTTTCACACATTTATATATTTTTTTATTATTTTGAATTAGGAAATATCTTTCAAAATCATGGACCAGCATGATCGGCAGCGTTGACTGGTAAATTGTGCTTTATTAAATAAGCATTCTGTATTTACCTCATGTGTCACATACAGTCGAAAAGTAATTTTAAATTTTACTACCGAATTGCTTTTTTAGTACTTTAGACCTTTTTCAGATGCTTCAGCAAATGCGTATGGGGAGTACAGCTCTTCTGCTCAAAAGCCCCTACTTAGTGGCAAGATAAGGAGGACTGTGACAGTACAGAAAGGCTGTGTTCAAATTGTGAGAATAATTGAAATCTTCACACTTCTTACTTTAAAAATATCCTATCTATTATTTTTGAAATTTTAATAATGCAATGTTTTGAAATGTAGTATGTAAGGGAAAATGGCAGGAAACTAAAAAAGGAAAGATTTAATCTTCCTGCAAGAAAGCAGAAGAAAAGTTAAAAATCAGGAAGTCTTCTTGGAAAACAGGAAGAAGTGGCAGCTATGATACTGAGTTAGAGGACTGTTCGAATACCTCCTCGTTCATGCAAAATGGTGCTTGTCCACATCAAACGTCTGCAGTATTTGATTTCTTGAACGAACATTTCAGTGAGCTGGTAATTGCCTTGGTTTACGACATGCATACAGGAAGTGGCATGGCATGGCCTCCTTATTCGCCAGACTTGACGCCCTGTGACTTTTTTCTTTGGGGGTCTCAGAAAGATTTGGTATACCGCCAAACTCCACAATCAATTGCGGAGCTAGAGCAGCACATCTGTACTGCATGTGAGACAATTCCAAGTGAAATGTTTGAACAGATGTCTGGAAATTTTTGCCTCAGACTGCGCCATGTTGTTGCAGCAAATGGGGGTTACATTGAAAATGTCATTGTTTAGTTTTTTGCAACAACAGTCTGCAAAATTTTCATGCTGTTTTTTATTTGTTCATAGTTTTCAGCACTACTTGTGGGTGGAAATGTTAACTAAATTTGAAATTTGGTGGAATAAAATTCCCTGATTTCCTAAGCATAAGGCTGCAAACGATACGTATCTATTGCGTTCCATCTTTTTTACTTCCTTGTACGTAGTATAAGGAAGTAATGTGATCCCGAAAAATTTTGGGGGCCAAATTTCGACATAAAAACCGATTTTGACTACCTCTAAATTTAATTTAAAAAAATTTTTCGATGCATCTCATCGTAGGCTAGCATGCACGATCATATAAACGCGTCTGCAACTCATTTTGACCAGTGGCGAGTCTACTGTGGCCAGTTTTTCCATGCCGTCTGTACGTACGTACGTATGTATGTAACTCGCATATCTCAAAAACTATTGGTCGTAGAATGTTGAGATTTGATATTTAGGATTGTTCTATGATCTAGTTGTGCACCTCCCCTTTTGGTGGCAATCGAATGGATAGTTTATGTACAGGACCGCCCAAAAGATTCGAAATACATTACGCTCTATGGGCCGAAATTCATTAAACTCGCCTAACTCAAAAGCTATTAGGCGTAGAATGTCGAAACTTCATATTTTGGATAGTTGTAACATCTAGTTGTGCACCTCCCCTTTTGGTTCCATTCGACTAGATAGTTTATCTACAGGACCGCCCAAAAGATTCGAAATACATTACGCTCTATGGGCCGAAATTCATCAAAGCGTTTTTTAGAGGTATTGGGCTATTTCAAACGACTCAGAAGTGATATATGCTGTAAAGAGTTAGAAAATGAATTTCTCCATTAATAAAAGTGTCTTTTTCATTTATAGTTCTGCTACAGGAACACTCAAAAGATTTCCAATACATTACGGTCAATAGCAATTTTAGGGGCATTCATCCATTTCAAGCACAATACCGTCCTACCACATAAGTTAGGTAATGGTCCGACCACGGTCACGTGCCTCCCTCAAGAACTATGCCAAAAGTCGCCAAGCTTGGCGACTTTTGGCGTATGTGTGTGCATATTTAACTCTCAAATCTCAAAAACTATTATGAAATTTCATATATAAGAATGTTGTAACATCTAGTTGTGCATCCCGATTTTTGGTTCCAATCTACTGGAGAGTTTATTTACAGGACCACCGAAAAGAATTTCAGTACCTTAATGTCTATGGACATCTTCAATATAATACAACTGTAGACAGTCATTGTTTGGTACATGCCCAAAATCTCGCCGTCTGTCCTCGACCTTGGCGAGTTTTGGCGAAATATCGCCAAATTTGGCAATAGTCAGTCATTTGGTCCATGCCCAAAGTATCGCCATTTGTCATCGTTCATGGCGAGTTTTGGTGAAATATCGCCAAATTTGGCGATAATCTGTCATTGTTTGGTTCATGCTTAAAATCTCGCCAAATGTCGTCGACATTGACGAGTTTCGCCGAAATATCGCCAAATTTGGCGCCAAAAATTATTTCCTATTTTGTATAACTCTAAAACTTTAACCGTAGATTTTTTAACTTTATATTTAGAACTATTGTAATACCTAACTGTTTTCAATATCTTTTTTGACAGCAATCGACTGAGAATTTATTTACATGGTGAGCCAAATGACTTTGAATACATTGAGGTGTATAGATGCATTCAATTCATTGAAAGTCTGTGGTCAATGACTACTTTGGCTATCCCCAAAATCTCGCTGACTATCTCAAGTTTGTCGGCTTTTGGTGAAATATCGCCAAATAAAGTGTCAGAAGGAAATCTTTCAAATTGAACTCAGCTTGGCGATATCGAAATATTTGGCTAGAAATCGCTAAACCTTACTATTATTGATATTTTATCTCTTTCAAACAAATAAATTTAGAGGAAGTCCGTCGAAAATATTTTTGATCTAATGGACGTGCAAGGAAGTCATGTGTTGGACACATCAGATTTTTTTTTATTGATTTTCAAAATCCATCAGTCATTTTTGGGACACCCGGTAGAGTGAAAGTTCTCATCTACACAATCAACTGGTAGTATAAAACTTGCATTTAAGAAAAAAGTAAACTGAAATACTTTATAAAAATACTTACCATATCTTTGTTATCTGCATGTTTTTTGCCCTTGGGAGTAGTTACAACTGAATCACTTGCACAAGAATCAATAGACACTTTGGATTTAACTATGCTTCTCTTCTTTTTAACTGTAAAAAGAGAGTAAGGACTATCTTCGAGGCATGGAGACAAAGTCATAGGACTATCTAAAAGATGGCGTTGACCTAGATTTGGAGAACTCAATTCTTTATCCTAGAATGGAAGATGGTTTGCTTACATATAGTCAAATGACCATTTAGACAAATGTTTCACATTACCTTAAAAATAGATTTAAAAAGAAAAATAACAAATAATAAAATTAATATTAAAACAGATGTGTACACCTTCCTACACCATCTAAAATAAGAAAAAAGAGCTTTTAACATCTGTACAACATAGCTGCCATAGTTAGAGAATGAAAATTAGGGAGATCTTATAAAATTTAGGGAGATTTAAAAAATCCCTAGTTGATTTTTTTTTAATTCATACACATGCTTGATGTATTAGAGATAATGCACATGCAATGCAAAAACAATTGATAGCTTTTAAAACTTGTTTATTGAAACATGGAACAATCCAATTTTAAAAATTGGGGTTTTTTCAGGTTTTGTAATGCAGAAAAAAAGAGTACTGTGGTAGACCATCTAAAATGAAGTTAATAGGGAAAAATATGGTCAAGTTGCAATCTGGTTTGCTGTCATAAATATTTCTTTCCTTGTCAAATATTCTTTGTTTCAGCTTTTACTTTAAAATCCTTTGTATCGTCTCTTTCATACAAGAAGCCTGCACTGTGCAATAAAGTTTTTTTAAACTATTTTTTAAAGGAAAAAAAAAGTTTTAATAAATAAATAAATTGGAAATTGGCCTCAATTTTTTACTATTACAGCATTGCAAATCTGACTATAGGAACACAACACTAAACGGAAAATATTCATTATCAAGGTAGGTGGAAAAAGCTGAAATTAGAATGACAACACAGCTTAATACTTCCAAAATTTTTCCTGGCAAAAAGTTGGATAAAAAATAACGCAATTTGTCAGGCACAGCTTAATACTTTTAAAATTTTTCCTGATGAAAAGATAAATAAAAAATAACAGAAATCATAAATCTACAAATATAAAGAAATAAGAAATCTACTGATCTGCAAATAAACACAACTGCACATTTTCGCAAATCGCTTCAAAAAAATCTCAACTGCCAACGAATGTCTCCATCAGCCCAGCAAATTGATGCTGCAATGACATTATCGGCAATTTAGGCAAAATGGCACAGCATGGCATAAATTAGGCTGTAAAACATGTAAACACTGCAAAATGGACTAAAGGAAAAATATTCATTATTAACATGGATGGGAAAAGACTGAAATTTGGACGACGATACAGCTGAATACTGTCAAAATTTTTCATGCCGAAAAATTGGATAGAAAATTAATGCAATTCGTCAATATACAAATATAAAGAAAGAAGAAATCTACTGATTTTCAAAATAAACAAAACAACACATTTTTGCAAATCACTGGAAAAAAATAATCTCATTTCGCAATGAATGTCTCCAAAATTAGCTCAGCAAATTGATGTCGAAATGACATTATCGGCAAAATGGCACAGCATGGTGTAAATTAGGCTGTAAAACATGTGAATGCCGCAAAGTGATGCAAATGACTGCTGTTAGCGTTCAACGAGTTCCAGAAGATTTCACCAAAAAATGATTATTAGTTAATTGGTATGATTTATGAAAATTTTTTATTTTTCAGGGAGATTGCTTTAAAATTCTGGAGTCTCCCAGAGAACTCAGGAGGTATGGCAGCTATGGTACAATAGTACAGAGAAACTTCTATGACGGACATCTCTATTAACCACTTAACAGTTTTACCCGACTGCCGGTCGGGTAACAGGAAAGTTGACTTCCCTGATTTGCTCGTGTGCCGGTCTGGCAGTTTGTCTTGCTTCACGAGTAATATTTCTTTCCAATTTGGTGATAAAATAAAATAATGATGAGCGACAGTGAGCAGCTTATAACCGAACATAACTCTGATTTCGAATCCGATGGTGAATCGGAAATTTCTCTAAATGAATCTGGAAGTTCTGAAAGTTTGCTGTCGTAGTTCTCCAGCGACGAGGAAGCAGAAAGTTTGGATCTAACTACTGTTCAGAAATTTTGTGAAATTGATGCTAATAATCCATCTGCTCCATTCCTGTAAAGCGTTCTTACAGTTCAGTTAGCTCTTCGGGGGAAAGCAAACTTTAAAGTAAAAATAGTGTATTTTTTGTAATAAATAAAAATTATAAATAATTAAATTCAATACTGTAAAAGTTATGATTGCTGATATGAATTTATGTAGTCAATTAGAATGCAAAATTGTTTATCAAATATATGCTTATATTTGGACACAATATGACAAGAAAAAGAAACTGTTAAGTGGTTAAGCAACGTGCTCTTCCAACGACCGATTTTTTACCCTATCTACTTAATGTTAAACGATCCTTTAGAAGAAACCACATAACCCTCTCTAAGCAACTGGTCCAGGTTTCATGTCGAAAAACTTTCTTGTTTTTTTCCAGAAGTAAAGTAAACAAAAACCACATTCCAAACCAGTAGCTTTACTCAAAGCAACAGCAGGTAAAAGTACACAAAAGTTGGGTCCGTTTTGAGGCCCTTCATTAGCATTTTACCCAGCATTATAATCTGTTTTATCAATTATTTTAAACAAAAAAGTACTTTTATTAAAAATTGATAAAAATAAGTGTTGAAATTCAGAAAAATAAGCAATTTTCACAAAAATGGGACCCTGGAAAAAATTCCTGCACTGACCCATTACATATATTCTCTCAAACAGAAGAGATAAATGATTTAAAGATTATTAAAAGATTTCAAAGGGCCGAACAAAAATTTTGAATTATCCAGAACTTCAAATTATCCAAGTTTCACTGTATTAGAATACCAAATTTTCATTTTCATGTAATTTTTAACTAAACAGAGTGCAAATAAAAATCTTGTCCAACTCTTGTCTGAAATTGGCACTTTAATATATGTTTTCTAAATACTAAACAAATATTATTCTGAAGCAAGTTTTTCAAGTTAACTGATATGTGTAAAGTACTTACCAGAGTTTTGTCAAGTTTTTTATTGGTAGGAGTTGTAACATTAGAACTACTAGCTGAACAATCCATAAAACAAGAAACTTTGGATTCAACAACACTTTTCTTCTTTTTAACAGTAAAATGAGAATATAGATCACTTTCAACACATGGTGATACAACCATTGGACTACCAGAAAGAAGTTGACTTGGACTGGATTCCTTATCCTGAAATAAAAGTGGTGAACATAGTAAGTTAAAAAAATAAACTATCTGCACACACAATTTAAAATTATCTGCAAACTCATAATAGCCCGTGATAACAGAATATGTAATGTATACATTAACGTGTGTATACGGACTGCTTACACTATAGTGCCTTAGAAATATTTCTTCTAGGTAACTTTTTACCTTAAAAAATAATCTCAACATCTCCAAAAATGTATCCATATACAGCATACTCATCTGTGTAATCTAGGATGGTAAACTTTAAAATAAAACCTTCAAAAGATTGCCTGCAGAAAAACTTCAAGAATACTTTGCATAAAAGTCCTACATCTTATAGAGTGGACTCCTAGAAATCAGAAATCAGCAGGTTTGTGCAGATTTTGGGATTTTGCAGATTTCAGGAGATAAATTTAAAGCTGAGTATTTTTACCATAAAAATCTAAATTTCATAAAATAACACTCATTTAAGAATACAGTAAACTAAAAATTTGAAAAATATGATGCAACAAATGAAATTTTTACCTAAATTAGGGGCCAAGGCCCCCAGACTCGCTACGCTCGCTTTTCGTATGAGGCATTCGGCCCCTAATCAGGCTTATTCGTAAAAAAGACATAATTTCAACAGACAAAACCCGAAGATTGGATCAGATAGAATGTTACTGAGCTACGCATTGCTTGGTTCTTGCATGTTCATTGGTACATAAAAATTTAAACTTCACACTACAGTAGACCCCCTCCCCCTCATAACACAGAAGATATTTTGTTATGGGAATCCGTGTTGTATGGGTCCTGAGCTATACTACACCTGGAGTGCGGACTCCGCTTATTATCGCTGGAAAAATTATTTGCACTCTTCAGAAACACAATGATTTTCAATGTTGCCATTCAAAAGTTATATTAATTAGGAGCTAAAGCATAATAAAATTAGAACATCTGTTTCAGCTGTATTTTTAATAATGTAAAACCTATTGGACACCCTTCGAATTTGCCACCCATTGCGATTTTCCATTATTTGGTGACTTGCATACATGTAAAGTTAATAAAAGCTACGGAACAGATAGGATAGCTTGCCACCAATGGCGACTTTTCATTATTTGGCGATTTACACATGCTCACAACCTATAATTACTGTTCATGTAAGGTTACCGGAAAACTGTTATCCATATTTTCATTTACATAATCGTTTGCAGATTGGCGTACTTAGCACCACGAATTATACCATCTCGTCGCGCTAGCAAATATCCAAAGTGTACTGTAACTGCTATAATGGCATAGTTAACGCCGCCAAATATTTCTACTGGTGGCAAATAATCCAGCTGGACGAGAACCGGCTTTAAAATAATCTGCATTTTAATTATTTTTCATTTTCAAGATATTAGTTATTCTATTTTGGAAAAACGAATAATCGCTAATTCTAAACTCCTGTTGTCTAAGTGAACTTACTATTTGAAAATTGTCAACTTTGTGTAACACATTTTGAGTTACTTATTTCATATAGTTTTTATTTTTGCATAAAATGAGCGTAATTCTAACTCATGTTTGTAAATTTCACGCGATTCTAGATACTTGGAAACGCTTTGTTGCAAAGGAATGAATGATTTTATGCCAAATCTGGCAACCATTCGGTTTATTTTTTCAGTTTTTTATTAATATCTTCTAAAATAATTCGATTTTCGAAATTTAAATCAGCTTAGCAGGTTCCTCAGAATTTTTCGAATCTGTGGGCACCTTAGTCGAAACTCAAATCCCCACGGTTTAGGAGGAGATACGCAGACAAGCTTTTGACAGCGGCGATGGCCTTTACTTTTTTTTAGAATAGAGAGATTATTTATTTGCATACATTTGTGTACAATCTTTTTTAAAACCATAGAATGCTCTAACCAGAGTTCTTTTTTTTTTTTTTTAACATTGTACATCATTACTTACTGGTCAGTAGCATGTTTCTGTTGTGCCAGAAATTACAATTATTTCTCTCCAATTCTAACCCCACACCAAAGAGAATTTTATCAGTTTATGCACCAGAATCTTCATTTGCTGAACCTTCAAAGTGTTTATCTTCTAAACACTGAATGATTTCTTTGTCATTTGACAAGTTCATCCGAGGATCAATCTACAGTGTTCTTCATACAGTGATTTACCCTTAAATTTTTTCTTGACATAGAGGAGTAACTCCCTTGCCTCATCCTTTGAAGAGTTCCCTGCTAAATCTAGACCACTCAGAGTAATCATGTTCAGTGTCAATGAATATAGATGGCCGTAAATTGCACTACACATTAACTACACTGTCACCAAAATTCCCACCAGTTATTTAAAAAAAAAAAAAGAAAAAAAAAAAAGAAGAAGGTATGAAAAATCAATAATTTGTTAACCTAAAAATAATCCACCATGATAATGAATAATGCCACATTCACTTTTAAATTTCAATTTCAGTTAATTGCAAGTTTCACTATTGACGCCCGTGTATGAGGCGGATTTTTGTGAGTCAATTGTATTAGATATAATTTCATCGCAAGAATTGCACAGAGGTGCTTGTTTGCAGAGCCTGATTATGAACAACTGTGGCCAAGGGCATTGATGAATTTGGGGCTCCCATCTATGAAATTTATTTTTCATAAAATTATGGTATAAAAAGAAATTTTCAGAACAACATTTGATATTTGGGGCCCTGGGCAAAGTCCTGATTTGCCCATGGGATAAAAAGGCTCTGCTTGTTTGTACTTTTCAGAACCTTTTTTTTTTTTTTTAAAGGAGGCAGGGAGGGTTGCATAAGCAATTTCTTTAACTGTTATACTTCATCTACAAATATCTGCATATGAAATCTTATAGACTTTAAAAAGGAAAAAATATCCAAATCCTACAACATTGTATTTAGAAAAATGGGGAATGTTTCAATGATTTAAGAAATGCATTTTTAAAAATAAGATGTGCTGTTTATCAATGACTGTATAGTATATTTTATTAATTTTTCAAACTATTTGGTTATGCAGTAACTCCAAAATAATTTTGGTAAATGAATAGGGGTCAATGAAACATTTTATTAGATATCATTTTTTTTTCCTAATTATTATTTGTTTTAGCTGGTCCATAAAAAACAGCATTAAAAGAACATTTTAGATAAAACATCTAAGCTTTTTCATGCATCATTTTTATCTATCAAATAGGGGTGTAACGGATAGTGATTTTGACGGATACCGGAAGCTCCTTTGGTTGCTGGATATCTGGCACTAAACATGTATTTAGTTACCAAGTGTGTGTTTTCATTTTTTTTATATAATGACAACAGAACAATAAATTGCAAACATGTTTCACACCTCATTAAAGTGTTTTTTAATAATTGACTTATAATTTACAAAATCTAAATCTCTTTAAATATATGTACATAAAAAAAAATGTTGCTTAAAATGTAAAAAGTTAAAATATTTTTATGTGTGCACTGCTGGCAGAAGCAGATAAATTTTAACCATGACCCATAAATTAATGTATCTATAATTGCAGATTATTTCCACAAAGAAATGCATACTTTTATTAGTTATTTAAGAATAAGATATCTATTTTGACAATATTCCTTATGATACATGAGCTAATTTTTTTCAAAGATAGGTTTAATGCCTTTTTTCTATTTTACCAATTTAATTTTAATTAAGTCATTTTTGGTTAAATTACTTTTAGAGGTTGATAAATAGAAAGTAAATCTCTTTTAAATATTTATAATGAAATTGTCATGCTTTCTTTTGTAGTTTTATACACGTATTAAACAGAAGTTTTCAGGTTATGCATTCAATTTCTTTTATCGAAAATAATTTTTTTTTAAACTACCAGTTAAAAAACAAAAATAGATCTGTTTAATTGCTTAGCTTCTAAAATGTATGAGCATTTTTTCACACTACAAAATTTTATATGGCACCATAAGGGGGGGAAATGGGGGATGTGTGTGCAAATTCATAAAACAAAATCATTTCAAACATTAGTTTCCAAATTTTAGGACAATTTCACTTTTTCACTCTTGATTTCAACATTCTGACGTACACACACACACACAAGAAAAAAAAAAAAAGATTAGTCAAAGTGCTTTATGTATAGAGTGATAATCATACACAATACTGTAGCAGTAACTAGAACAACTATAGTATTTTTATCTAGTAAAATACCATGTTACAACATGGCCACCTGCATAAGCAGCCATGTTATAATTTAAATTAATAAATATTTCACAAACACATTTTAAATGTACATATTTTAAGTATACTGAACTTCAAAAATCAATTGAAACTTGTAGAAAATCATAAATGAATTTTAATAACTAAATTCATTTTAAAAATATGCAAAATAAAGGTTAATTTTTAATCAATAAAGAAAGCTCAGTAAAGGGATTGTCATTTAGAAAAAAGATGAAGATTGAAAATTTCTCCCTTTAGATAAATTTTGAAGACAGAATAATCGGAGCTTTTTGTATCAGACTTCCGAAGCAAATTAAAAATATCTGAGAAACTCCACGGGAAAGAGTATAAAATTACATTAATTCTGGGATCACCACGAGAGAAACTGCAAATACTGAATGCACATATTTTTCAAATGATACTACACATTGCTTATAATTAAACTTCCCTTATAAACAGCAGTCTACTGTTGAAAAGGATGAGAAGATCACATCCAAATTTACACATGGACACTACATAAGATGTGTTTAAGGTTTTTTTTTTAAAGTTTAGTTCAGAAAATGTCAGCTAACCGGCACTTTCCAGCATGAAATCAGCTCTAAAAATATGAGCCTAACTAGTTATAAATGTGCTCAAAAAATACTGAACAAATGTTAAAATTGTATGTTTATTTCTAATGACCCATTTCCAGTGTTTGCTGTTTTTTCATGCTTAATAGCAACTTTTTTAACTCGAGCTTTTTAATCAAAATTCCCTAAGCACTTTTCATGTATAGTCTATAAAACAAATTTGGTTACTATCTATTCACCCGTTTTAGTGGTAGAACCCAGTTTATAGGGGAAGTGTTAGTTTAAAAATACATCCCTCTGTTTTATGTATTGGACAGACAAGGATGCTCAAATATAATTTTCCATCCTATCCCATGGATATTATAAATAGAACTTTAGTAGTATATACCCGGATATCCGGTAGTTATGATTCTGATATTGAAAAATCAGCCGGATACCAGATACTTGCCAGATATCCGTTACATTCCTTCTAACAAATTAATCATGTACTATCATGCTTTTGAAAAATGTGTTGTGATCAGGGGTGAATGTGAGACTTCTTAAAAAATCCTGAAAAGTGTGTGGCAAAAATAGCATCATTTTTCCCTTATGCTTGCAACAATTAATGAACAAATTAATAACTTTTTCCAAATATGCAAATAGGTCATTTAAAATTCCATTTATAAGGTCTAAAAAATTCTATACTGAAATTTGTCAGAAATCTAGTAGTACATCCATTATTAATTAAACATTTACTACAAACGTGAAAAAAAAAAAAAAATCATTTAAGGATTACTCTGGAAATTCTTGCATTAAAGTAATTTTTGTTAATTTTAATCAATAACATTAAAATTATAACAAATGCTGCCATTTTAAGTCTAATAAATAGTATGTAATAATTTTCATTAGCTGTTGCCAATAAATGTTTTACAAACATAATGCAGATCTTTTAAATAATTTGGCCGAAAAATAAAATTGAACTAAGGAAAGTAGTTTAACTTTGATGAATCTGTAAAATTTAATTTAATATAAAAATTAAGGTCAACTTCCAATCCTAAGGCATTGGAAATTTAAATAAAGGAAAGCTCAAGAAAAAATAATCATTCACAAGAAGGATGGGAAAAGATTGAAACTGGAATGCTTGAGCATAATTCTCTCAGTGCAATGTTCCTTTTTGCTGAAAAAAAAATCTCAATTTCAGTTATCACTTTCTAAAAGTACCCGGAATTGCGGGTACACCCGGACCATAAACAACCTTGTGCAATGCAGTGGCGGCTCATGGGTTATTTAAATGGAGGTTCACAAAAAACAAATTTCGAAAATTAAATATGCAGATATGATGCACCTTACAAATTAAAATATATTTGCATTTCCAGCAGTTAAAAGAAAACAATGCATGCAACTGAAAGAAAACGAGTAATATTTTGTCTTACATTTAATCACCAAGATAAGTTTTAGCAAAGATGTTGTCTTGATTCATTTTATTTCAAATTTTTTTTCAAAGTAAATATTAAAAACTGTCATTGCTTTATATATGAAACGGGTCTTTTACTCCCAGCTTAATTATTTACACTAGATTGTAAAAAAATAATGTACTGAAAAATGATAATAAAGTAAATAATAGGAAAATGAAATAAAAATTAATTAACCAACTGAACATCTGAAAGAGATGGTGCAAAAAAAAAAAAAATGGCCCTGTGTGCACAATGAAAATGTGCCAACAGTATATCAGCAGCATCGTTCTTCTTCCCAGCTGTCTTTGCTTCTGTTCCCAGAGAGCGGTTCAGAAGGAAAATTTTCCGTTCATATGTGCGATTGATTAAACACTGTGCTGTAGACTACAGTGCGTTAGTTACAATAAGCTTATTTAATAATAGTAGGGGCAGGAGGGAGAGCTCACGTTTTAAATTCACAAAAATCTACAGGTGTACTTAATATTTGTTTTAAATTTAATTTGTTAATGTGTTTATTCTTTACAGGGTTACCACACTTTTTTGCAGTATAAATTCCAGGAGTTTTCCAGGAGAAAATATAATTTTTCCAAGAGTATACATAAATACCTTTTCTAACCAAGCATCATTGGAAACGCATTTTCCACCCGGCAGCTTTAGGCAAATTGAAAAGGATGAAAATCTCAGGATGGTTTAAAATTTTACTACTGTTACACGCGTACAGATTATTTCAAACACACCGCCGCAAAGAGCGAGCTTTGTAAACATGTACCCTATGTACTAAAGAAGAGATAAGAGCATAAAGCTCATACACCCATCACAAAATACTTTCGCAGTGACATAAGAGCTAGCAGTTAGTGATAAAAGAGTTTGAGAACGCCAACTGGCTTAGTTGAGGAACGAAATTATTGGATATGAGGAGAGCAGGGATGAATGTCTACAGCGAATCACACCATCATTGGAACTTTTTGTGGTAAGCTTTCAGCCCACGGAAGTGACTACAATCCTTGTCTCCAAGTCCGTGGCAGGAACGTCAATAAGCATAGTGGTGGATTATAACACTTGAAACATGAGTTGAAAAAAAATAAAATCAGCACAGGCTTGCTTTGTTAATTCAGTCCTTTAAAACATTTATATTAACTCTAGTAATAACAGGGTTTTAAAAAACCCGTTTTTTTTTTTTTTTTAACCCAACTCGGGTGGGTTTTATTGGGTATTTTTGGGGTTTTATTAAGATTTTTTTATAGTATAACACTTTTTGGATTTAAATTTTATAGTTTTATTTTAAAGCAGAATAATTTTAGTCTAAAAGAAAACTTTCATTACAAAATAATAATTAATTAATTAATTAAAATGTAAAAATAACTTCAACTTTAATGCAGTACTATCTTTTTCTGCTGGTATTTATAAAGGGCTCCTAATTTGTTTTATGACCACAAATAAAAGTATATTATTGTTCACTTAGAAAAATATGTTGTTTTTGATTGGCTGTTTTCTATTACTTTTTAAATTTATGAACTTTTTAATTTTTTTCACCTTTATGTTTTTTTAAGTCATAGTTATATTTCCTAGTAAGAAAATAAGTCAGTAAAGCCTTTGCAGGCCAACTTACTGCAGGACTACTATTTATTTAATAATTTTCTTTATAGTTATTCATTTTTGCTCGAAATAAATATTCATTTTTACTTTAAAAATTCTAGAATTAATGTCTGATATTAAATCCCACATAAACAATGTATAATGAATCAGTTTTACATTTCTCAGTACTAAAGTAATGCAGCAACTAATAGAATACAGGATGGTTTCCTGCACCTGAATTCATTCTTGAGATGCATGCTTGTAAGCTGTAAGAGAGAGACATGTCCCATTCTTCTCTTATCTGGGAAAGAAATTTTTTTTGGCTAAGCTTCGATATACACCCTACTTTTTTGTGCCAAATTTGGCGATAAAAAATATTTTTTGGTGCAACTAATTGCGTTGCCGACATTGAGGGAAGGCTTTTTATGGCAACCCCAGCCGGCCAGCCAATGACAGAGTGCCTATGATGCAATCTCTCCTGCACGTGGAAGCTTGTGAGAATTTTATTTCACATTTTTAGAGGTAGTAAGTTGACCGAAAGTTTTAACCCTAAATTCTTGTTAGAAAACACGATTTCTGTGTCCATCAATTCTTAAATTTCCTTGAATTTATTCGTGTTTAGAGTCCTAACCCTAAATTATTTCTACAATTTTTCTATTTCCAATAGTTTTTGCGCTTTCGAAAACGCATTTTTATGACCCTAAATTCTTGTTCGAAAACGCGAATTCTGTGTTCATGAAACCTTAAATTTTCTTGATTTTATTGTTGTTTACATTTTTAACCCTAAATTTTTTGTAGAATTCTAATTCTCATAGTTTTTTCCGGTTTTGAAAACTTTGCTTCGCGGCCATTTTTACATTTTTAACCCTAAATTTTTTGTGGAATTCTTCTAATTCTTAGTTTTTCAGCTTTCGGAAACATGGTTTCACGGCCATTTTTTTATTTTTCCCACCGTCGAAAATGGCATTTTTGGCCACTTCTCTTTTGTTTTTGGCGCCAAAGAAAAATCGCCAAAAATCAAGGTAGGGGGTATATCGAAGGTGCGCCTTTTTTTTTGTTTTTGTCTCTATACTGATAATTACACATTTTAATAAATAAGGTTTTAAATATAAATAAAGAGACAAATTATTAAGTTATCCCTGCCTGCATTCTACACCTGTTCATTTCAAAACAAATATTGCAGATAGAATTAGTTCAAGTTATTATTTTTAAAAAGGTTATTATTCTTTATGTTGAATTTGGAAAAATAATTATAAAAAAATTAAACTGGCATATATATATTTATCTAATATTATGCATTAAGTTATGTAGGTAATATATGTATTTGAAATCAAATAACAAAGATTTAAATGAAAGAAAGGAAAAATTTTGATAATTTTTAATAAAACCTAAAAAAAAAAATTTCTGTGTGGGTTTTATTGGTTTTTAAGTGTTTTTTTAAACCCACCCGGTTTTTTGGGGGGGTTGTGGGCGGGTCCGAAACCTTGAGTAACAATAGATTTAAAATACCAGTACTTGCGTATTATCCCAGCAGTCCACCAAAACAAGCGATTTTTTGCCAAGATAAATGCTGAACACATGAAATTATGGAAGGTTTGGAATGTGATTGCCAACAGTTTGCGAGCACATTTGATGAAAAAATAGTTTGGCGGGACAGACCGCTGGGATAATATTTAAGTACCAAAATACCTAATGGGTATATATTCTATTTTTGATATCACCCAGACAGCACATAACCTTAAATCAAGCTTGGCATTTCTTTGAATTTGACGCATTAATGCAAGCTTGACAGTTAACTCATTCTAAACTGGCAGCAAGCTTGCAGGAGTCAAGTTGAATTGTCAAGCTTAAATACAGCTTGATTTAAGCTTGACAATTGATACTCGCGTGATTTTTTCCTTTTTAAAGCATTGATGGCGCCATCTGTGAAAGAGAATGGACATTAATTGTCTAGCGTCCTCAAATTTCCTGAAACTTCGTAAAAGATGTGCTTTATTTTATTACCAGTGCCATATATATTACCGGCAAGGCAAACGGGGCAACTGCTCAGGGCCTACAGATTTTAGGGCCCAAAAATCTTACATCTTACACTTTTGTAGTTTTAAAATAAAATTACAAAGGATAAAAAAAAATTCAGAAGTTAAATAATTTTTTTTATTATAAAGTATGAACAATGAAAATAATTCAAATTTACATTTGTATAAATTAATTTAAACTCATTTTTAATTCTTCGAAATGCTCTATATCGATATAGCATACCAATGTGTATAACTAACCACATTTGTATAGAGAATTTTTAGCGTTAAAAAATAATAACAAATAATTGAAAAATTTTGCTATAAGAAATATTTACAAAAATGACTAAAGTCATAGCTGCCAACTCTTCCGGGTTTTCCGGAAGATTTTTCACCACTATCTTCAAACAGTTTTATTTTACAATAAAATTTTGGACTTATTTTAAGCTCAAATTCGTAAGTAAAAATTAGTGGTGGAAAATCTTCCGGAAAAACCGGAAGAGTTGGCAGCTATGCTAAAGTGTTTGTATTCCATACATGTTATGTTAGCAACTGTGATATAGCATTTCGAAGTGTGTATTTAGAAATTTTTTTTTTTTTTTTTTTGGAAAATTTTTTTAAGCTTGAAATATCAAGCTTAATGCAAGCTAGGCAAGTGTAAACTAGAACACTTGATTCAAGCTTGCCTCAAGCTTACCCGCTTGGAATTTTCAAGCTTAATGACTTGATAAATCAATGTTCCGCAATGGTACAGCTTTAGTATGGTCCCTTTGGCGCGCTTTATTTTTGGCGACTTTTTTTGGCGCGATAAAGGATGCCAATATGGTAACCCTAACCTCGGGCTAAAAGTGGATTCTTCCTTGACGTCACGGATGCGCTCGTGTTCGTCCGGCAAATCGTGATCATTTGTTCCTTTCATGAACTTTTTGAGCCCTGTGTATTTCTTAGCGCGGGAGGTTCGTTCAAATGGTTGATCTGCCATGTGCTTTATGGTTTTATTTTAATGGCTTTATTTTACATTAAATTTTATTATTATTTAATTATTTTTGAAATTTAAAACGGCTGTTCAGGTTCATACTGATTGTTTACATACAGTTTTGTATGAATAAGCATTCTTTTGATAGTACGTTTCAGATTAATATTTGCGTTCTCCATTGTTTATTTGTTAAGGGTAGAAGCAACAAATAATTACGTTATTAATATTTTATACAGTGAAATAATTTGATTTTATTATTTCCATATTCATTGGAATAATTTAGAGATTTTAATCAAGGTATGTGATAAGCATTGTTTGTTTTTATTTGTTATTATTACCTTTGTTTATTTGTTAATGGTAGGAGCAACAAATAATTCCGTTATTAATATAATATTTGATATTTTGATTTTATTATTTCAATATTGAAACAATTTAGCGATTTTAATTAAGGTACTAGATAAGCATTGTTCGTTATAATTTGAATTAGTTCTTTATTTTGCTTACGTAGTCTTTTGTCAGAATGCTAAGATGTATTTTAATTTTTTTTTGTTATTTTGTGAGGTATTGCCTTTAGAATATTATTTGTTTGCATTGTTTAATTTAATCAACTAAATAGAGAAAGGGGGGGGTTGAGGGGGGGCACAGCCCCCCCTCACACAAAAAGAAAAGTTATTAAATTTTATTAAACCGAATCTATATGTACATGTAAGCTTGTTATCTGTTTAATTTTTTTTCATAAAAATATTTAAAAGCCATTAAAATAAATCATAGCAAAATTAACGGCGACGATCAATTATCTCGGAACCAGCGCCATCCGATCCGCCATATTGTTTACAATTGGCATCGGCAAGGCAAACTTGGGTTGGCGACAAGATTTTGTCGCCAAATCAAAAAATCGCCAAAAAGGGACCATACTAAAGCTGTTCCAAGCTGGCCTCAAGCTTACCCGCTTGGAATTTTCAAGCTTAATGACTTGATAAATCAAGCTTGCTGCAAGTTTGCTGTGCTGTCTGGGCATCATAGTTTCAAATGCATATAGATTTTGCAAAAAATATTTTGTATTATTACACAACTTTCTATGCAATTTTAATTCTGAAAATGAGCAGTTAACAGCATATTTTGCAATGTTTCTTAAACTATGTCTTCATCAACAGTATTTTTTAAGTATTTCTTTTAAATTACATAATTAATGTGTTATATAACATCCTTAAATTTGAAAGTTATAGAGAAATTCGCAAATCAATAGAAATCAATAGTTTAGCTTTTAACAGCTCGTACTTTTTACATGCACCAACATGGCAATTTTTCTAGGGGGGGGGCGGGGGCAAACTCCAAAAATTTTTCTAGAGGGGGGAAAATTTCAAACTTTTAACAAATGTGCTTCTAGTTTTTCCATTTGTATACATCATGAGACATTAACCTAAAACTCTAGGGGGATCGGGCCAAGTGCGCTACCTTGCACCCCCTTACGCGTGCTTATGTTGGTGCGCCCATGTGCACCAACATAAATTATGATCACTGATCAATATCGCACTATCTCGTAAACATATAATATGTAGAAAAAACACATTTGTTGAATAAAACTTACCTTATTAGGAATCGTTGGATCAAAAAGACATTTCTTCACTTTAAACATTTTTAAAATGGATCCGTTTCGGGCAACATTTTCTTTATTTTTTCTGGACTTTTCCTGGAAAATTAACAATAAAACAATCTCAATACACAGCAGAAAAATACTAGATGTGTAAACTAAATGAAGTAACACGATCGAAAATGCCCGCAGCACTGAAAAAAAAAAAATGATCGAGAATAAATACGTCGCTGAAATGCAGATGATCTTGGAAAAATTATTGATGGAATTGTTTCTATGAGTTGTTTTGTGTGTCCATTTATAAGGAAAACACTGAATAATTAAAATAAGTATTTAAAATAGCAAGAAATGAGCGGCCTTCAATACATGCTAGAAGCATGGGAATAGCCCTAAATTGAGTTAAAAAAAAAAAAAAAAAAGACTTAATGAAAATAGATCAAATTACTTTCTCCAAAACCAGACTAAAAATAATAAGAACATAAAATTCAATTGTAAAAAAATAGTAAAAAGTAATTACTACACCATTTTTATGATGGCTAACTGCTAGCATTCAGCACTTTGAGTCTCCCGCGTTAGCTAGTTAGGTCAACAACCAAATTGACAGCAAATACACTTTCGCGGTTGGGGTGGTAGAATGAACGCTTCGAAGGAAAAAACATATTTCCAAAAATTTTTCCCCTCTCTTGTATTGATGTGCGCAAACGCAATCAAAATGAGCTATTCTGCGCAATAAGCTTGCTTCCAAAAAAAAAAAAGGGAAAAGATCGAACATAGAGTTAGAGAGAAAAGGGGTTAACACGCCGCATTACAATGAAAACCCATCTTTCCTTTCGCTGTCCAGATTATCACCCTAGCAGCGCCATCTAGCGGTTATATAGGAACTTATTTTCTAACGCAACATTTTTGAAACAGGATTTTGATTTCCTGACTGGATAAATTATTCAACTGTGGGGGAGAAAAAAGCACTACTTTTTTAGATATGGTATTTATGATGGTATTTATCTAGATAATATTCAAACATAAAATATTTCAACCCTTTATAAGAAATTCCCAAGTTCAAAATTATTTTTTCATTGAAACAGTGTTCTTTCAAATCAAATAATGTAAGAAAAAAAATTGCGAAAAAGGTTTTCATATATACTACCATGATTTTAAAGCTCTCCTAAGCTAAGGTGACCAGATTTTTGAACACAGCATCGGGGACATGTCCCCGATTTTGAAACAAAGCTGGAGAAATTTATAATTAATGAAATAATTAACAGTAATATAATTTAAAAACAATGCAATAATTAAAAGTTGTCCCCAACTCCTGATTTACATTTTGGGGACAATTTGAAAAATGTGCTGAAATTGGGGACGTTTCGTCACCTTATCCTATAGTGGTGGGTAAAGTCGGTCCTTTTGACATCCTATAGTGGTGGGTAAAGTCGGTCCTTTTGACATCCTAAGCATTATAAATGCAACTTTTTTTTAATTCTGTTTTTAGTGAAGAAGCATATTAATTTATTACATATAAAATAAATATTATTAATTTTTCTCCAGATTAAATATTATTTAACCCATTTGTGCCTGGATATTTTTGCGACTTTCTTCGATTTTTACTGCTAACAGAAATAATAGATAAATTTCTGACGTCAACTTCTTGAACAAGGGATGATTTCTTTTAAAATCATTATGCATAAAAATCGAACTATCAACATCCTACTTGGTCATGTTAAAATATTTTGTAGAGTTGAGGCTCGATGCTCATGAATAAAGGCTAGGAAAAATAAATAACGTTTTTGATTAATAGCGAAAATGCCGTCCCAAAAAAGGGACGCTAGGCATAAATGGGTTAAATAGTGGGAAAACTTATCATCGGAAAAATGTACCCTTTGTAAAAAACGCACATAAGATGTTATAGGTAAGAAGATACGCACGTTTCGGTCAAAAATTGTTTTGACCTTCATCAGTCCAAGCCCTTCGTCGGCGACGAAGGGCTTGGACTGATGAAGGTCAAAACAATTTTTGACCGAAACGTGCGTATCTTCTTACCTATAACATCTTATGTGTGTTTTTTATAAAGTTTTTTATTTACTTTATCGTTTAACACCAGTATTTTGAGTGTTTTTTCCAAATGTCCCCTTTGTTGACCTTATCCATGTTGCTTCTGAAATATTTTTCATTCATTAATGCTGGCATTTGTGGACTCAAACTACTACTATTATTATTAATTAAAGGTAAAATTAATAGTTTTGCCTTCCAAATTAGAATTTGAAACCTTTTCGTAAGAAAATAATGTTTGAAGGATAGTAGCATACATGCTACAACGGGCGTTACAGCGTTAATCGTTAATTTTTAAGCCACCCCCTCCCCCCATAAAAGGGGGGAGGGGGTTATATTTTATACGAGGTATATCCACAAAGTAAGTTCCGTTTCTATTTCTATCAGCGGGAGCGCTGCGATCGCAGTTCCGAGCATGCGCGGTAGTTACTCTGACTCAGGGAGAAGAAATGTACACCCTCCAAAAAAAGTATTCCAGCAATAGATAAATTTCCTATTTTAGATTTGCGAATAATAATTGAGTTTTTGAAAAACGCACAACTTGACAGAAGTGTGGAAAGTCATATTTATACATAGCCTAATTCATATTCTATGATAAATAATTTTTAATATACGAAACCAACGTAGGAAATTTCTCTCTTGCTCGAATACTTTTTTTGGAGGGTGTACGCCATTTTCAGATCGCTGCTGCCGACGTGTTCCGGAGCCCCCGGGAAGGGAGGGGGAGAGTAGACAATGGAGGATATCGCCTCCTTGGGTTCGAGGCTATAAAAGTCACGTGACGGTGGAAAACAAACAACCATTTCTCCATAGGCTTATGTGCTGGACTCCTGCTAATAAGCGCAAAATCAAAAAAATAATAATTATGCCTCTGTATTGTGCTGCCTACGAATGTTTCAATAACTCTCTGGAACCTGTACATGACTGCAAAAAGATATCTCTCCAAAGATTCCCATTAAAAAGTGCTAACATATTAAAACTTATACTGAGACGAGGCTATTTCAGCCATGTGTGGATGGAAAATATACACTTCAGCCAATCAGATTACAGGGCTACTCATCAACACAGCCGATAGGTCACGTGTTGGTGGAAAAATGACGTCACACTGATAAACCTCATTACAAGGCGAGCCGGGTACTGAACGCGTGGAAGTGTTGTGACGTCACAAGAGAGGATGGACTTTTCTCCGTTAAAAGCATTAGAATCATACGGAAAAGTAGAAGAAACTAAGATGTTTTGTGCCTTTTTTGGATACTAATGGTAAGTCAGCAATCTCTATTCTTAATACGACATACTTGATAATAGTTATTAAGCTATAGAGTACATAAAAATATAAAATTGCCGTATTTTGCGTTAGTTTTATTGATTTCTGTTCTTTTGTTCTAGCAATCACTATGCTTCTGTTTGCTGCGTCCCAGGCTGTAAGTAAAGCTAATTACAAAAGAGGAGAAAATGTAAATGTTTTCACTTTTCCCAAAAAACGAAGAAAAGAGGGCCGAATGGACTAAAAATATTCCAAGAAAAAATTGGTCCCCAGGAAAAAATATGTATGTTTGTATTGAGCATTTCCGAGATGAAGATCTTTTAAAAGACGATGCTATTTTAAAATCAGATGGGGCACTTTTAACTGTAAAAAGAAAGCATTATAAATTAGAACCGAATCCTATCCCGTGCATTTTTTCGAGCTTACCAGCCTATATATCCGATATTATCAAAAAACAAGAAATAACTGATCCTACTAAAAGAAGAGAAAACGTTTAGGAAAAAAATATTGAGGAAACCGAAAAAAATAATGCAAAGGAAAATATAAATTCTTTTGAAATTAAGAAATGTATTAAGAGTTTCATGGCAATTCTATGTTAAGAAAATTTCACCATTAATTATAAATTAAACACAGATCCCCTTCCACTGCACATACCAAGTAGCTTAAGGTTCAATGCGGATCTCATGGTTGATTTATTTATTTTAAAAAAGAGAGAGAGAGAGAGAGAGAAATCTATTTGCTGGATACTTAGAAAAACAAAAATATAGAAGGTATTTATTAAAGAAATATTTCCAACTAAACGGTTTACCGGAATTTGTTGAAAGTTCTGAAATTAAGTATGAACACAGATTTGGAAATTAACTCAAAAAAGAAAATGTATTACTGCAATGCTAACAACAATAACAAAAAAGTATATGTATTACTGCAATATATTTTACATGAAAACCCCTGAGAGCATTTAGGCAGTTTTACATATTCAAGAGTTATACTCACTAATTTTTAAAAATATTTAATTATGTATATTTCAAATGTCTCAATGTGATATTTGAAAGTCTTATCTAGAAAAAACTAAAGCAAACACTTGTAGTGCTTTCATGAAAAACTTTATAGTATTTGTAAGGTTTGGGTAATAAAAGCTTTTACTTTTTATTTTCTTGTTTTTTGTGCTTTAATTGCTTCTAATAAAATTTGACATTAGGAGTCTGTATAACATAATTATATATAGAATGTATTGTACAAGTTTTTAAAATATTAATTGTGGAAATTTCTGATTATATTCCTCGTGCTACTAGTGTTTATTGACATTATTGATCAGATTTCTTCCATAGAATTCAATACAAACTCTTTGAAATCCCATCCTCTCTTGTGACGTCACGAAATGGCTTGAGATGACTATTTATGAATCTGGATATTTTTAACATCAATTCTTTCAAAAAGCTTATTAAAACGAAGCAAAACTAAATAATGTATTTCAGTTTTTAAGTAAAATTAATAAAAATTATTATTTTTACTTAAAAATATATTTACTTTTACTTACTTAAAAATATGACTTTACGCTTATACAACGTATAAATTTAATCCATATACATATTATTTTAGATAAATGATAACATTGAGTAACCATTATATTATTTAGAATGTATTTGCTAGCGCGAAATGCAAAACATACTGCATACAATGCTGAAACTGCTTTAAATTCAGTACCAATTTATTTCATTAATTTCTGACACAAAATATTGTTGATTCACTATTATTTAAGAACAAAGTGTTGTAAAACGAAAATGCTATTTCAATGCGTCATAAAAAAATTAAGCTACTCGTATTTATTGGCATTATTAATTCCATTTCTTCCATTGAACTCAATGCAAACTGTTCCAAATCCCATCCTTTCTTGTGACGTCACGAAAACCAGTACCCAGACCCCCTCTTGCTTTCTCCTCTCTCTTCTTCAGTCGCGGCGACCCCGCGTGTTCTTTGTAATGCTTCTTTATAATGTCAGACTTAATTGAAAATACCGCCGCTTGTGAAATCAGATCTGTGATTCGTTTTCTAAATGCAAAGAAAGTTAAACGAAGTGAAATTTATCGGCAAATCTGCGAGGGTTAGATGCGAGGTTCAATGGTTAGAAGATGGGTCAGACAGTTCCAACGTATCAAAACAACACCTACAGAAATTTGACTGGGACGTGTTCGATCATCCTCCGTCCAACCCGGACCTCGCTCCTAGTGACTTTCATCTCTTCTTACACCTAAAATCTTTCCTTGGTGGTCAACACTTTAACGATGAGGACGAGCTGAAAGAATTTGTTACCACATGGTTGACAACTGACAACACAGCAGGCAACCTTCTATGAAGAAGGAATACAAAAACTTGTGCCACGCTATGAGAAGTGCCTACAAAATTTCGGAAAGTATGTAGAAAAGTAGTTTAACAGTTGTAGATTTTTGTGCAATAAATTTGTTTCTGTATCTGTGCACGTTTTTCTTATATAACCTAACGGAACTTATTTTGTGGATGTACCTCGCATATGCACTTTAACAAAAGCAATTTTAAGTTTTAATCATTCGTGTAAAAGGTACTTTGCCCTATTTATTTTTTAAGTGCATTATTCAAAAATTATCTTTAAAAAAAGGTTTCAAGAAGTACCACAAAGAAATGGAACCATAGCAATATTAGTTTTAAATTCTTTTATTACAATTTCTAAAAAAAAAAAAAAAAGAAGAAGAAAAAAAATACGTGAATCTTATGATTCATACAGAAAATTTTGATTATACAATGTGATAAGTTGAATTTAAATGTTAAAAAACATTAAACAAAGCTTACATTGGGAGCGTTAAATAAACTTGGACTCTTCGATCCCTGCGATAAATTTCGTGCTTTTTTCACTCTTATATCCTGTTTCAAATCCTGGATCAAAACAAACATTTGATATTCTACGATTGAAAACTCGTTCAATTATTTAATGTTTTTAAATTCCTACTATTAGTTCACACTTTCCCATATACATATCTTGTTCAAATTTGCAATCGTAAATAAAATACTTCTTTATTCATCCACTCAAGTTCAAATACAATTTTTTAAACTTTTAGTGGATGACAGTTGTTGTTTATACTGTTTTAGTTCCAATGGACTGGATAATTTATCTACAGGACCATCCAAAAGATTTTAATACATTACGCTCTATGGGCCGAAATTCATTAAACTCGCATACCTCAAAAACTATTCGGCGTAGAATGTTGGAACTTTTTTATATTCAGAATTGTTGTAACATCTAGTTGTGCACCTCCCCCCTTTCGGTCCCATTCGACTGGATGGTTTATCTACAGAGAGGCCCAAAAGATTTTAAATACATTATGCTCTATGGGCAGAAATTCATTAAAGCGTATTTTAGGGGTATTGTGCTATTTCAAACGACTCAGATGTGATATATGCTGTTAAGGGTTATAAAATGAATTTCTCCATTAAAAAAAGTGTCTTTATCATCTATAGTTCTGCTACAGGAACACTCAAAAGATTTCCAATACATAACGGTCAATGGCAATTTTAGGGCATTTTTAGCCCATTTCAAACACAATACTGTCCTACCATATAAGTTAGATAATGGTCCGACCATCCTCCCTCAAGAATTACGCCAAAAGTCGCCAAGCTTGGCGAATTTTGGTGTACGTGTGTATGTATTTAACTCTCAAATCTCAAAAACTATTTGTCGTAGAATGTTGAAATTTCATATATAAGATTGTTGTATCATCGTGCTTCTCCATTTTTGATTCCAATCCACTTGCAAGTTTATTTACAGCACCACCCAAAACAATTTCAATAAATTAATGTCGACGGACTTCTTCAATATATCATATCTGTAGTCAGTCATTGTTTGGCCCATGCCCAAAATAACGCCATTTATCATCGACCATGGCGAGTTTTTCCGAAACATCACCAAATATGGCGCCAAAAGTAATTTCGCATAACTTTAAAATTTTTAGCAGTAGAATGTGTAAATTTGTATTTAGAACTATTGTTACATCTATAAGTGCATCAATTTTTTTTTTTTTCAATTCCTACTATTAGTCGCACTCTCCCTATTGTTGCGGAATTACTCTGCTACTCCTGGGGTTCGTCGTTCTAAAGTCCAGTTGGTGTAAAAAGTTCAAGTAAAAAGTCACTTGTCAGGATGGAACACAAACTTTATTGCTTCTAGAACTTCGTAGAACAATCAGCTGTACACAATTCACAAGCACACTCTAGCAGTAACGTGCTTTTAACAATCCGCTTAGATCAGAAGCTCTCACAAATGCTGTATTTCTCACACAAAATAAGTCACTTTCACAGGCAAAAATTCAGTGAAAATATTCAACGGATATAGTACACAATCCCTTAAGACACAGCAATGAAGAATTTACACACAGCACTTTAAAAACAGCTTCACAAATCAAGCTAAACCACAGCTTCTATAGCACTATCAGTTCACACAAAACAAGCGTACTCAGAGCTCTTCACACATTGAATGTTCAACTCGCAACTGACTCTTCGGGGCGATGCGCGCTTCTATAAATAGCCGACGCAGGAGGTACAAGAGGTTTCCAGAAAAGTCAATTTCTCGAGGGTTCTACATAAAGCGTGAATTTTGATTACGTCATAGAAGAGAAATGTTAGGTTATTATGCGTTTTTAATGCAGGAAAAACAACTTCCAGGCCCCATTGGGAAAATCGCGCCAAATGACCAAAAAGTCGCCAAGCTTGGCGACTTTTGGCGAAATATCGCCAAATTTGGCGCAAAAAATAAGTCCTCAAAAGAGAAGAGATCTAAGCTCTAGGTCTAATATTTCTCGAGATTTCTAGAACCTCCATTGAAAAACAATAGCAAACCGAAACCTCCATATCTCCGGTTCTAATTGGCCGATTTTGATGCAACAAAAAGCAAAATTTATCTATTTGAAGCGTAGAATACGAATTTTAAACCATTTTAAACCACAGAGCAGCGGGTTGCCCCGAAAATTCGTAACATTGCCCCCTTCCCAAGGACTGCACGTCCCGGGCGGTACAATCCCTAGTTAGGAGGTCACACAAGTACCTACACTGTATAACACTTAACAAGATCTTAACAACATAATTCAAGCAAGTAATCAATAGCACAATAAGCAAATACACATTAATAAATAAATAATCAACATAATAAATAATTACACTGTAATAAATCATAAACATAATAAACAAATACGCATTAAATAAAACTAATATATTACAAATATGTACATTAAACATGGCGTAAGTAGTGAGTGAAAGAGAGCTGAAGAAAGAGGAAGAGAAGAGAAAGACGGGAAAGAAATGAGAGTTGAAAGAAAGGAGGAATTACGCAATAGTGACCATGGTCTGATATTCAAATAACTAATTACAACCGCGGTAGATGGCTAGCCGATCGTAATGTACAACTCTTGGCTTCGAGTTAGGTGACTTACGAATCCGTACGATGACGTCATTCAGCCGGTTTAGGACTGTGTAAGGACCGTCCCACGGCGATTGCAGCTTGGGAGACAGGCCTTTCCGTCGAGTAGGATTCCATAGCCAAACTTTGTCACCTGCGTTGAACTCGTGTCCCGTAGCCTTCGTGTCGTAGCGAGTCTTCATCTTTTCCGTGTTCAGGTTGATCCGCTCCCGAGCAAAATGATGCACGTCTTCAAACCGTGCCCGAAGATTTTCCACGTACTCCTCTGGCGATGTAGGCGCATCTGGAGGACGGCCGAACACTAGATTGGCGGGAAGACGAAGATCTCTGCCGAACAGCATCTGGGAAGGTGTGAAGCCGGTAGTCTCATGGAAGGCGCTCCTATAGGCCAGCAGGAAGAGGGGGAGTTTCTTGTCTCAGTCCTCTTGATTCCTAGATACCAGAAGCGAGAGGTTGTTTAAAATTGTGCGATTGAACCTCTCCACCATGCCGTCGGATTGTGGGTGTAAAGGCGTAGTCTGGGTTTTGTCCATTCCGAGAAGTTGGCATAGTCCTTTAAAGACTGCAGAGGTAAAGTTCGTTCCTTGGTCGGAATGAAGTTGCAGTGGGGTTCTATATCTGGAAATCCATTCTTGCACCAGTACCTCTGCTACGGTCTTAGCTTCTTGATCGGGAATAGGAAACGCTTCGGGCCATTTAGAGAAATAGGCAATGACAACTAGGATGTATTTGTTGCCATCCGAAGTTCGCGGAAGAGGTCCCAAGATGTCGAGGGCAATTCTCTCGAAAGGCGCTCCTACATTATAACGATGTAGTTTTCCAAGGCTTCGTTTCTTCGGGCCTTTACGGGCGGTACAGGCGTCGCAAGCTTGACACCACTTTTCGACATCGCCTTGAGCGCTAGGCCAGTAGAAGCGCTCGCGAACTTTCTGCAGGGTCTTCATTACGCCAAAATGGCCCCCAGTTAAGCCATTATGCAGCTCTTTTAGAACCTTCGGAATCCTTGAACGAGGGAGTACTAACTGCCATCGGAGTAGTGATGTGCCATTCGAATGATTTCCATAATCGATTAATCGATTTCGATTATTGCCAATAATCGAGTAATCGAACAGTGAATATTCGGGATTTCACTATTCGAGTAGTATTCACGATTAATCGCGAGTACTCGTTTCACTCGATAGTATTCACTACTCGATATACTCGATTACTCGATATACTCGTTTCCCTATTCGAGTAGTATTCACTACCCGTTTCACTCGGTTCACTCGATAGTATTCACTACTCGTTTTACTGGGTTCACTCGATAGTATTCACTACTCGTTATACTCGATATACTCGTTTCACTATTCGAGTAGTATTCACGATTAATCTCGTGTACTCTTTTTACCGATGCTATTCGAATGCTATGTTCTGAGCGATGGGTTTTAAGAATTAGATTAGCTCCAATGAATTGATGATTGAACTTTTTTGAATTTAATGGCTTTAAATGATCGTGCAGTAGCAGATGCAGGATGCAGTAATAGATTTGTTCTTTTTCCTTTGAGTTCGCGGATTTGGATTTTGGATATTGATTTTTGTGTTAAAATAGAATATATACAGATTAGAGATGAGACGGGCTCAGCCCGAGCCCGAGCCCAGGCTTTGTAATTCATGATTGATTTCGGGCTCGGGGTCGTGAAAAATTCCTCCTTTGTTGAACATACTCCTTGAAACAGATTTTAAAAAGTGATTCATGGGGAAAATAAACGTACTTATTTACTTATTTAAAAAAAAACAGTACGGTCGCCAATAAGGTGCGTGAAGCTCTTCGGGTATTTCAGAACGACGGCTTATATTGCTTAGCTAGTCATGAGATCGGACATCAGGACATCATTTGATAAACTGATAAACATGGATATACAGAATTAGAGAGTACATTAAAAGTTTGCAACTAGGGGCGCGTTCGATACCGGTAGCACCGGTGCATAACCAGCCGGTGAATTATCGAACGGGCCCTAAATTTGTCTAATTTGCACAAACGGCAAAATTTATGGGATTCTATCAATGAATTGAATTGAATTTATCTTTAGCTGAACTTTCGGGTTCGGACTCCGACTTAAATAATATTGCTCGGGCTTGGGCGGGTTCGGATTAAAAGTCCTCGGCCTCGGGCAGGCTAAGGCTTCAAAATATGAACCCGAACTCATCTCTAATACATATAGCGAAGTTGCAATCATCTTTGAGTCTTAATGGTGTCTGGGTACTTACTTTACACGCGACTATCACTTATAGACAACTACTTTTGCTGTTTAGTTTTAAATAGTACGCTTCTCATATACGCATGTTTCTGTTATTGATACTGGATCGCGGTGTGGTGTTACTTTCTCTCACTCCCACATACTATCCGTGAATAGTTGGGTTGTTAATTGCTGTTTTTTTTTTACTTTCTTGCTTTCTTTTTTATTTTTTTCGTCGTCATTCGTTGATTAGGGCTGGGCCAAAAATTGATAAATACCGACATATTCGTTTTATTTCAACATCAGATATTCGATATTCCCATTTTCATTTCAGTGAAATCTCGAATTCGATAAAGTTCATCAAAGGCATCAAATCTATATGTATGGTTTATTAGCCTAATTACCAAAATTAATTAACGTATATCTCGGAAACTATCCATCGGAGCGCGTTTTTATTGATTCTCGACCCCCCTAGACTCTACACTCCCATCGATACATAAAATTTCGAATGCTTTGACACCAAACTTAACCTTTTAATCTTACAGGCCCAGGGGGTCATACGAAGCTCCCCTGAATTTTTAATTTGGGCATTTTAAAAGCTAGCCGCCTCCGACGATATCACCAAAGCTTGGAAAGCGTCTCAGAGCCAATTTCTACATGTTTGCAGTCCTTTTAGGCCTCAAACATGGTTAATTAGTCTAATTACCATAATTAATTAACGTATTTCTCGGAAACTATCCATCGGAGCGCGTTTTTATTGATTCTCGAGCCCCCCCCCTTAGGAACACCCATCGTTACATAAAATTTCGAATGCTTTGACACCAAACTTAACCTTTTAATCTTACAGGCCCAGGGGGTCATACGAAGCGCCCCTGTATTTTCATTTCGGGCAGTTTAAACACTAGCTTTAAATGAGCGCTATCACAACTTGTATTATTTTTGGGGTAGAAACAGTATTAAGATAAAAGAAACAGGCTGTGGTACAATGGGCCAAGTTTTGGTATAATTGGGAAAACCACTTTACTGCGGGCCCTCGAAGTCGTTTTTCTCAGAAGCAAAATTTTATTGTAAAGTCGTTCTACCCCTGGACACTTCAAATATTAATTTTAATTAAATAGAGTACCAGCAATTACTCATTAAAATCTATATTAATTAATTTTTGAATATAGCATGTGGTTTTACGGTTTGTTCATTTGATTGGTTGCATTTCAAAAATACTAAAATTAAGTTTGAAAAATATCGATATATCGTGATATCTCGATATAAGATGGTATAGATATCGATATATCAAATTCCAATATCGTCCAGCCCTAGGTAGAACCAAGGGCGTAGCCAGGATTATCAATAGGGGGGGGCAGGACATGGAGTCTAACCGGAGAATGCCCGGTTTGTCATAATCAGACACTATGACTAGCTCATTTTAGGGGGGGGGCAGCTGACCCCCCTGGGTAGGACCATTACCTACCTATATGGTAGGACGGTATTGTGCTTGAAATGGATGAAATGTCCCTAAAACTGCCACTGACCGCAATGTGTTGGAAATCTTTTGATTGTTCCTGTAGCAGAACTATAAATGAAAAAGACACTTTTTTTGATGGAGAAGTTCATTTGTAATCCTTAACAGCATATATCATTTCATACGCTTTAATGAATTACGGCACATAGAGCGTAATGTATTTAGAAACTTTTGGGCGGACCTGTAGATAACTACCGAGTCGAATTTGACCAAAAGGGGAGGTTCACAACTACATGCTACAACAATCCTAAATATAAAGTTTCAACATTCTACGACCAATAATTTTTGAGATATGCGAGTTACATACATACGTACGTACGTATAGACGGCATGGAAAAACTGGTCAAAATAGACTCGTTGTTGGTCAAATTGGGTGTCAGACGCATTTATATGAACGTACATGCTAGCGTACGAGGTGCATTGAAAAAATTCTTAAAAGTAAATTTAGCGGCAGTCAAAATCTGTTTTTTCGGCGAAATTTGGCCTCCGAAATTTTTCGGGATTGCATTACTTCCTTATATTCCGTACAAGGAAGTAAAAATGAATTCATCCAGATCGAAAATAAATATTCAATATATATAATGTATCATTTTACGGAGTATAGTAATCGAACCCTGGACCGAGGCTATGAGTTAACGGAGAACCCACTTTGCCACACTAAAGTCAAACATGGGCGCAACAGCCCCTCTGCGGGGCCAAGGCCTGCGCTGCCCAACCGCGCCTTCGCGACCATAGGCTCTGGGGTGCGGATGCATATGCCTCGGCCAGGTGGTCAGCCTGACGCGAATCCCCCAGTGTTTGACCCCAAGCAAGCTTGGTCCTCATTTTATCGACCCACTCAAGGGATGAAAGGCTGAGTCGACCCTGCCCAGCCTAGGATTCGAACCCCAGACCTGTGGGACGGCAGCGCGGTGCGCTAACCATTACACCACTGGGCTTCACTTTTGGGGACACTAGTCGTCGAAAATTTCTTTTAACTTGTTTGAGAAATAATTAGGGGCCACCACTCCTTTGTTGCCCCAGGGTCTCCACACTTCTAAATCTGGCACTCTGTATCATAATCCATGACTGAACCGTTTGCTTTCCTTGTTCCATAAAACGCTCCTTTGGAACTGAAATCTACATTAAAATCGCCTACAAAAACTGTTGGACGAATGGTATTCATGGTTAATCGCGATTTCACTATTCGAACAGTGAAGCGATTAATGGTGATTTTGCAATTCGAATTGGATTCGCGATTAACCGTTTTCACAATCCGAAGTGTATTCGCGGTTAATTGCGATTACAGTTTTCGCTATTAATCGCTTCACTATTCGAACTGTATTCACGATTAATCGCGATTAATCGTGAGGAGGATGCACCCCCCTATTTAATATTTAGCGTGCAATTGAAACTTAGTTAATAAATTGATACACAGCTCCCCCCCCCCCGCGCGCAGTCCCCGATATAAAATCCTGCATCTGCTACTGCATGAGTCCGGGTTTTTTAATGAGCTCCTACCGTTAACCGAACAAGTAGTGTATACTATCGAGTGAACCGAGTAAAACGAGTAGTGTATACTATCGAGTGAACCGAGTAAAACGAGTAGTGAATACTATCGAGTGAATCGAGTGAAACGAGTAGTGAATATTACTCGAATAGGAAACGAGTACTCGCGATTAATCGTGAATACTACTCGAATAGTGAAACGAGTATATCGAGTAATCGAGTATATCGAGTATAACGAGTATATCGAGTAAACGAGTAATTCGCGAGTACTCGTTTCACCGATGCTATTCGAATGCTATGTGCTGGGCGTTCGAATAAATTTTTCGAAATCGATTGATTCGAATGGATTTAATAATCGATTACTCGATTATTACTACATCGGAGCATCTTGCCGTCGTCCGACTCCCATTTACGATACAGGACTCCATTTCTCAGGCGAAGCGAATCCCATAAAGCCCAGTACTGTTTTGTTGCCGGACAGCAAGATGATATTTCCTGCCAGCTGGGCTTATTGCCGGACTTTTCCATAAACTCCACAATAGGTTTGATGTCGCTATCTGCTAATTGGTCCGCACGAACATTTTCGTCACTCCAGGGATCTTGAGATGGTGCCGATGATGTAACTTGGCGGACAACGGGATGTTTCAGATGGTAACTTTTCTCCGCCCTGGAGCAATAGCGACAACTGTCTATGCAGGGCCTTCTCGACAAAGCATCTGCATTTCCATGAGATGCTCCTTTCCGATGACGTATCTCGATGTCGTATTCTTGTAATCTCTGTATCCACCTGGCTATCTGGCCCTCTGGATTCTTGAAATTTAGAAGCCAGGTTAAAGAGGCATGGTCCGTTCGGAGCAGAAACTTTCGGCCGTACAGGTAATGATGGAAGTGCTCCACGGCCTTAATGATAGCAAGGAGTTCCTTTCTCGTAACACAATAGTTACGTTCTGCCTTTGAAAGGCATTTGCTCCAGTAAGCAATAACGTGTTCTTGGCCATCTATCTCCTGGGACAAAACTGCTCCGACACTCTCCTTACTCGCATCTGTGTCCAGGATAAATGTCTTGTCAGGGTGAGGATACGACAAGATCGGCGAAGATGTTAAAGCCGTCTTCAGTTCGTTGAATGCGTCCTCACATTCCTCAGTCCATAGAAATTTCTGTCCAGTCTCGGTCAATTTGTGAAGAGGTTTTGCAATTTGAGAAAAACCCTTCACGAATTTTCGATAGTAAGTACACAGACCGAGAAAACTTCGTAAGTCATGGATATTCACCGAACGACTCCAGTTCTTAACTGCGGACGTCTTTTCGGGATCGGTTCGGACTCCGTGGGCGGATATTATGTGCCCGAGGTAACGTACTTCCCGACGAAACAAATTGCACTTCGATGGACTTAGTTTCAAGTTTGCCTCTTTTAATTTCTGCAGTACCTTTCTAATGTTCTCGAGATGCTCTTCGAAAGTCCTTCCGACGATGATGATATAGTCCAAATAAACGAGACATGCTTCGTAGGAAAGTCCTCTTAACACTGTCTCCATTAGTCGCTCGAATGTAGCAGGTGCGTTGCAGAGTCCAAAAGGCATAACTTTGAACTGCCATAATCCTTGTCCCGTGGTGAACGCAGTCTTTTCACGGTCGTCGGGATGAATTTCCACTTGCCAGTAACCACTTTTCAGATCCAGAGTGGAAAACCATTCGTTTCCCGATAAAGTGTCCAATGTGTCGTCTATCCTGGAAAGAGGGTAGCTGTCTTTCTTGGTAATGTCATTCAGACGTCTGTAGTCAACACAGAACCGGGTGGAACCATCCTTCTTTCGGACCAAAAC
Organism: Cheiracanthium punctorium; assembly: GCA_038373885.1. NCBI lineage: Eukaryota > Metazoa > Arthropoda > Arachnida > Araneae > Cheiracanthiidae > Cheiracanthium > Cheiracanthium punctorium. The sequence goes on from JAWZYV010012105.1 coordinate 212,986, forward strand.
AATTGGCGAGGCCCAGGGACTAGTTGACGGCTCCATGACGTCATCACGCTGCATCTCCTCTAAAAGTCTGCTCACCTCTTCTTGCTTAGCAAACGGCAGCCGCCTAGGATGTTGCTTAATGGGAGAATGGCTGCCTGTATCTATCCTGTGTTGAGTTAAGCTCGTACGGCCAAAGTCACCCGAAGTACGGGAGAAGAGGTCTTCAAATTCAGCTATTACTTTCTCCGCAGCGCTTCTCTGTTCTGCCGTTAACTCCATGTCTTGTATTAATTCCTTCGTCAGGCACTCGGAAGATTTAGCTGTCGTTTGGCTGATGTTCTTATTAATGCAGGTAACAGGAGTGCATGTCGCCAACACTTCATTTTTCTTTATCACCTTCGACTTGTCCGTCACATTTACTACTCTAACTGGAATTTCTGTTCTCGACAAGTCCACAAGTGTTGTTCCCACAAGTACTCCTCTGACGTAATCACTATTGTTTGGGTGCTCGATTAATCCAAAACGGAATTTATTGCTTTCTTTTACTGTTCCAGAAATTATTGAATCAGTTCTGGGAGGTAGAGTGATATCAGTCTGGGCTATTATTTGCTGAACAGGCAAAACAGTTTCATTTCTAATTTCGAACGCAGCTATTTCTTCTGAGTCTGAACGAAGCTCATTATTCTTAAAGTCCAAATTAAATTTGTGTGATTTTAAAAAGTCCAGTCCGAGAATAAAAGTGTCTGTAATATTGGCGACATATACCACATGGTCATATCTGGCATTTCCAAACGTGATTTCTACTTGCGCTTTTCCGCCCACTTCGATCTTGTCACCTGTCACAGTCTGGAGGGTCAGCGAGGACGGAGTCCAGATAATCTTCAAGTTCAATTTCTTGGCCAGATCCGTCCTTATGATGGTTACGTTCGCTCCAGTATCAATCACCATGTGGCATGGGGAACCATTAACGTATCCCAGTACGAATAGTCCATCACTGCCGCCATTCACTGATGAAATCTGTAAGACATTCAAACGGGGCTTTTGAATATCCCTCATCCTCTGTTCCTGAAAGTCGTCTCTTTTCTGTCTTCCTTCATGGGCTTCTCTGGTGCATTGATAACTGCGATCTTTACGACGAGAGTTCTTTAGTGCGTCACAGTATTTTCGTAAATGACCCTCGCTGTTGCACCTCCAACATTTCACTTTTCTTGGCTCTGACTGTACTTGACGTTCCACCAGATTTTCCAGGGTCTTTAATTTATTCTCTGATCTCTCCATTTCTCCATCCGTAGGCTCCTGGAATGACACAGCTCTAACATTATGCCGCTCTTTTCTTACGGCCAGCTGAGCTTCCTCCAGCTTCACGGCGAATACGAGAGCGGACCTGAGATCTTTATAATCCGCCAAGATCTATGCTTTCTGAATTTCAGAGTCCAAGAGGCCTTCAATAAAATGTTGCACTGCAACTTCTTCTCGATCGTTATCAGGATAACTGCCATAGGCTAGATGACACAGCCTATCTATGTCGGAAGCCAGCTCTTGGAGGGTCTCGCCAGATCTCTGCATCCTTGATTTAAGTTGTATTCTACTATATTCTTTCTGGCACTTCTCTCCGAATTTCTTCTCAAAGGCACTGGCAAGGGCGTCAAAATCTCCTATCTTCGTCGCTCCGATAGTTTGCAATACATAATTGCATCTCCGCTAAGGGAAGCGGCCAGTTGGTTCGCTTTCTCGGACTCGCTCCAACCATTGGCTCTGGCGACGATGGAAAATTGGGTCTTGTAAGCTTCCCAGGGAGTCTTTCCGTCATAAGGCGTTAGTTTCACTGCTGGGTGGCGTGACGGCAACCTGATATTTTCTGGTACCTTTCCCAGCGTTACCAGACTGTCCAGTTTTTCTTCTAACTTGTGATCGATCTTTTCCTCAATTCTTTCCTCGTATTTCGCTTGACTTTCTTCCAGGAGCGACATTCTCTTCTCCATATTTTCTTGATTTGTCTCTACTCTCTCCAGTCCGGATTTCATTTCTTCTAGCCCGGCTTCTATTTTCCGCTCCAGTCCTGATTTCATCTCGTCGTGTGCGGCTCTTAACTCCTCCAATCCGGTTTTCATTTCATTGTGTGCAGCCTTTAATTCCTCCAATCCGGTTTTCGTCTCGACTTGTCCGGCTACAATTTTCTTTTCTAAATCGGTCTGTCCGGCTTCAATTTTCTTCTCTAAATCTGCCTTCATCTGTTCTTGTCCGGCTTTCATCTCTTCTTGTCCGGATTTCATTTCCTGTATCATATTCATGAGCTTTTGAAGTTGTTCTTCCATTTTTCGTCTAGTCAAAACCATAAACTGGAAAATTAAAGTCTTTCTTTAGAACCCCGATTCTGACACCAAATGTTGCGGAATTACTCTGCTACTCCTGGGGTTCGTCGTTCTAAAGTCCAGTTGGTGTAAAAAGTCATTTGTCAGGATGGAACACAAACTTTATTGCTTCTCGAACTTCGTAGAACAATCAGCTGTACACAATTCACAAGCACACTCTAGCAGTAACGTGCTTTTAACAATCCGCTTAGATCAGAAGCTCTCACAAATGCTGTATTTCTCACACAAAATAAGTCACTTTCACAGGCAAAAATTCAGTGAAAATATTCAAGGGATATAGTACGCAATCCCTTAAGACACAGCAATGAAGAATTTACACACAGCACTTTAAAAACAGCTTCACAAATCAAGCTAAACCACAGCTTCTATAGCACTATCAATTCACACAAAACAAGCGTACTGAGAGCTAGCTCTTCACACATTGAGCGTTCAACTCGCACTGAACTGTCGGGGCAGCGCGCTGGTGGAATTTATATATATCCGAGGCAGAAGCTGCGAGCAGTTTCTAGAAAAGTATATTACTCAAAGATTCCAGATAAAGCGGGACTTCTGATTACGTCATAGAAGAGAAATGTTGGGTTATTATGCGTTTTTAATGCAGGAAAAACAACTTCCAGGCCCCATTGGGAAAATCGCGCCAAATGACCAAAAACTCGCCAAGCTTGGCGACTTTTGGCGAAATACCGCCAAATTTGGCGCAAAAACTAAGTCCTCAAAAGTGAAGAGATCTAAGCTCTAGGACTAATATTTCTCGAGATTTCTAGAACCTCCATTGAAAAACAATAGCAAACCGAAACCTCCATATCTCCGGTTCTAATTGGCCGATTTTGATGCAACAAAAAGCAAAATTTATCTATTTGAAGCGTAGAATACGAATTTTAAACCATTTTAAGCCACAGAGCAGCGGGTTGCCCCGAAAATTCGTAACACTATATACACTGCCCTCCGAAAGTTTAGGTACAACCTGTTTTTTGTGAATAATATGGAAACGAATGAACATAGAAGCAAAAAATTTGGACTAACGGAGCACTAAGTAGTTCTTTATTGAGTACGACATAGAAATTTACATAAATTCAACACAAACATGGTGTAAAAGCAAAAGAACACTTTTGGTAGAAAAATCCACATTTGGAGAAAACAGTTTATCAAAGCTTTTTGTGGAAACATGTGGTGGAAACATTACAAAAATTAGTTCTGACTAATAAGGAATCTGTCCACCCTTAACTGCAATGCACTGACGGCATCAATTCTCCCTGCTGCTAATTAAGTTGTTGGACACTTCAATAGGGAACGAAGACCACGCACGGATTACTCCTTGTTCCAGCTCATGCAACGATCTTGGAGGAGGACTTGAAGCAGCCACTTGTCTGCCAAGGTAGTCCCAAACATGTTCTATCGGAATCGGATTGAGGTCTGGATATTGAGCTCGCCATTCCATTCGCTCCAAACCTCAACAAGCACAGCTCGGTGAGGTCGGGCACTATCATCCATCAGAATGAAATCATTGCCAATTGCACCGGCATATGGGCGAGCACATGGATCTAGGATCTCATCTCGATATCTCACACCAGTCAGACTTCTTCCCTGGGACACATGCAGGTGAGTGTGACCATCGAGTGAGAGCACTGCCCAAACCAATATTCCGTCACCTTGGTAATTGTGTCTTTACAGATTTGGATTGATGGTATCTGTGCTTTGTTCCCTCCAGATCAACAGACGTCCTGAATCGCTCTCCAGGGTGAATCTGGACTCGTCTGTAAAGAGTACAGAAGCCCATCGCTGTCTGATCCAGGAAATGTGCTCTCTTTATCAAGATAAGTTGACCCCTCTCTGTCGTCCTTTGAGGGACACACACACAACTGGTCACCTTGCACAGAGACCTGCATTGTGAAGACGCATTCGCACTGTACCAGCGGATATTCTTCTCTCTGATGCTATAATAGAGTGGTCTGCAACGAGTTACGGTACAGAAATGCTTCTTCTTCTTCGGGCCGAAAGAGCTATAAAGCGGTCTTTTGCAGGTGTTGTAGCTCGTGGTCGTCCTGGAACATGTCTTCTGGACACAGAAGCTTCGGTTTGATATTGATTCCAGAGACGGTGGACCACACTGCGAGACAACATTAAGACGCCTAGGGGCATAAGCCTGTGACAACCCCATTTCCATCCATCCGACCGCCCACCACCTCAACGAAAGGGATAAACGGCTTCTCTCAGACATTGCGGACATCCCTACTGCCTATTGTCAACGAATCTGCTAACAAAAGTTGTTAATCAACAAAAGTTACACGCGTAATTACGGAAGCCGGATATTTGCATATTTTTCTCTCACTCACATATGCCTGTTCTTTTCTATAAAAAAAAAAAGTGGTAGCTACCATTTTTGCATGAATTTGCATAAAGTTCATTTTTATCATTTATATCCTAACTAATATTATAAATGCGAAAGTGAGTTTGTTTGTTTGTTTGTTTATGACGCTTTCACGCCTAAGCCTCTAAATAAATTATGATGAATTTTGGTTTTAGATATAGATGGGCCCCTGGAGAAGGTTATAGGCTACTTAGAATTTTAGATTTTTAATTACTTCTTGAATTATCAATTAAAAACCGTTTATACGTTGCCATGCTTGGCGAGTTTCGCCCGTATCAAGTGATTCATGTTTTGAGCTAACAAGAATGCTATTACTTCAATGAAGAAGCACGTGCATCTGAAAAACATTAAATAATACGGAAATTATGCCAGTTTTATGCCAAATCTATCTATCTCTAATAATAAAAATGAATGTTCTCCAGACAAATCTACAGAAAGCAGAGCTTTGAAAATTTGAGCATGACTGGGCCCATGACTTCGGTAAAGTGTACCTGAGGCTCAGAAAACTTAATTACTTTTCTAACTATTAATTAAAAACCGTTTTATCGCCCGCACAAACTGATTTATGCTTTTGAAATAAAGCAGAAATTCTATTTGCAAAATCACATGCATTTGGAAAATATAAATAAGTATGGAAATTATAATGATTTTACGCCAAATTAAAAAGCATAAATAAAGAAAAGTGTACTTACGTATTATCTCGGGGGTCCGCCAAGACGAGCGATTTTTTGCCGAGATCAATGCCGGGCACATGAAATTATTAATGGTTTTGAATACGATTGGCAACAATTTGGCAACTAATTTGACGAAAAAACAGTTTGCCGGGAATGACCGCCGGGATAATACGTAGTACCAAGAAAAGTCCAGATGTGTTTCTTAAAGTTCATAAATTTCCAAATCCTACCAATAATATAAATTTGTACGTTAATGTGTTTGGATGTTTTTGACTGAATCACACAAAAATGGTTGAAAAAATCTGTAATGAAGATAGCTTATGCCCTGGATTAACATACAGGCAACCTTTCAAGCATATAGCATAAATAATTCTTTTACAAAGACACTCAAAATAATGCTAATGCATTGCGCTCGGTTTTGGAAAAAAAAAACACGGAAAACTGCGAGCGGCTAGGTCGACAAGCACGACCGGAGTTTGAACCTGGCACCTCCCGCCTTCCAGTTTTGAGAGTAAAACCTCTCAGACACTGGAGGGACCCTGAGTGTTATAGGCTACCTTTTATGCATGTATCACAAATAGTTCTTTTACAGGGATACTCATAAGAATTACATTACGCTCTATGTGTATCTCTGTAAGTACTGAACCGATTCCAAAACTTTTTTCACTGATAGTAAGCTACACTATTCTTGAGTATTATAGGCTAAAATTCATGCATGTAGCGCAAATAGTTCCTTTACAGGAACACTCAAAATAATTCTAATACATTACGCTATGGGCATCTCTTTAACTACAGAACCGATTCTAAAACTTTTTCGCTAATAGAAAGCTGCACTATTCCTGATTAACATAGGCTAAAATTCATGCATATAGCATAAATATTTCTTTTACAAGAACACTCAAAACAGTTCGCAAATACTGTCGTAACTGTCTCTATTTGCCAAATGCCTTTAAAAAATCTAAATTTAGTAATTCTGCATACTCTCTTATTTTAAATGAAGTATACTACCTTGCATTATACTTCATTTAAAATAAGTAAAAAGCAAATAATATTTAAATGCAGTTTTTTTAGTCGCAAACATATTTGTTATTCACACATGCTTCGTTTCTCTCGGGACCTAATTCCAAAGCCGACGCGGACGAAGTCGCGGGTAGCCGCTAGTAAACTATAAATTTGATTGTTAGTGGGAGCTTCGTAAAGCATGCTGTTCCTTAACTTTTGGAGGCCAGTGTATATTTATACCAAGGGGTGGCAGCGTCGCCAAGAGCCGGTAGAAAATGCATTAGTTCGCCGGGTTATCGGGTGTCTTCTTCCTCCGTTGGCGACAAATTCTGAATTAAGCCCACTTGAAACTGATTTTCAATGTGAACGATGCGGATTTTTTAAAATTTCAGCATTGGTTTTCGAGTTTAAATTTTTGAAGTACACTCATGTCCATAAATTAAGGATAATTCAGAATCACACAGAAATTGATCTCTAAAATAAAAATTTCACCTGTGGAATGATCACACACATCTTGAAGAAGAATATGCAAATTACAGGAAACCACCAGATGGCGTGGATGGTACGTCACAATGACGAGAGTGTAAGAGAGGGGTATATAAGGAATGGTGGCAAAGAAGTAAAATTGTTCACAAGCGCTGTGAAAGCCTTTCAGTGCAAAAACCGCATAGATATGGCACAAAGGAGGCATTTGGATGATGTTTTATGTGGCAGAATTATCGGACGACTGGAATGTGGACGTACCCAGCTGGAAGTATCCGAGGAACTTGGAATCGCCCAGAGTGTCATCTCCAGGCTTTGGCAACGATTCCAAGACGATGGTAATGTGAGTAGACGTTACAGCACAGGTCGCCCCCGAGTTACAACGCCGAATGAGGACCGCTATTTGGCAGTTACTGCCAAAAGAAACAGACGGAGTACAGCATCAGACCTGTCTCGTCAGCTCTCTTCAGCTACCGGTACGACAGTTTCAAGGCAGACCGTGTACAGACGCTTAGGGCACATTGGTCTATATGCTCGTAGGCCTGTCAGATGTGTTCCACTTACCGCAACTCACTGTCGCCTGCGATTAACCTGGAGTAGAGAGCATGCATTGTGGACACCGCAACAGTGGTCTTGTGTGATGTTTTCCGACGAGTCGAGGTTTAGTTTGGAGTCTGATTCTCGCCGGACATTCATCTGGAGAGCGCCAGGTACCCGTTACCACCAAGAGAACACCATTGAAAGACACCGTTACGGTGGTGCAGGATGGCTCGTTTGGGGAGGAATTATTCTTGGTTCCAGAACTGACCTGCATGTTCAGAGTGTAACAATGACAGGCCACATCTATCGGGATGTCATTCTGGAACAACATGTACGTTTGTTTCGGGGCGCCATGGGTGCTGAATTTGTGTTTATGGATGACAACGCCCGTCCTCACCGTGCAAACATTGTAGACGAATGCCTTCAATCGGAGAATATCACCCGTATGCATTGGCCAGCATACTCACCGGACTTGAATCCAATAGAGCATGTGTGGGATATGCTTGGCCGACGAATTGCAGCCCGTCAACCCCCTCCCACCTGTCTACCGGAACTTCGGAGTGCATTGCTTGATGAGTGGTGTAATATTCCCCAAGATCAGATTGATCATTTGATACTCAGCATGCCTAGGCGTTGTCAGGCCTGTATTGCATCGTCCGGGAGACATACTCCGTATTAACCATCCTACTAACCATGTTATACTGTTTTTTGTAAATAGGTTCTTTTTTGAAATTTGGTCAAGGGAGTAAAACTTGCAATTTTTATTAATTATGTCAAACATATAGCATCTTTTTTGCTCTTTACTTTTTGTTTAAAAAATAGACTTTACAAATAAGTCAAATTTGTTTTGCTTCTTTCTCTTTCTTTGCCTGAACTTCATTATCCTTAATTTATGGACATGAGTGTATATTTTGGAAACTGAATATATTACATTTACATGCACTGAACTAATTCTCATTGGAATATTTTCTTCCTAGCTTTTAAAAATTTTATTTTACAGTTGTTTAAAATATTTTCGGATTTTTTGAAATTGCATTGAATATAATCGAATATTAATTTCATTAAGCTTTTGTAATCAAATAATAATCATTAATGCTTACTAATAATTAAAAAATAAATTAAATAATCAAAAATCTTGTAGTATTAGACAAATTTTCAAGTGCATTATTGCAATATTTTTTCTCAATTTCGATTTTTATGATATACGACTGATTTTTAACTTACGCTTCAAAAAACATTCGAATAGCCGAAAACAGTGAATTGCAAAACAACAATATTACACAAAATACTATATTTATCAAACATCAAAGATATTTTACAGGTTTTTTCATTATTTAAAGATGCGTTTTTGTGTTAAAGTAAAATGCAGATATACTCAAATTTAATAACAATTATTGCATCATCGCAGCATTCTTGGATACGCCAGTGTGAGAAGGTCCCGGGTTCAGGTCCCATCGCGCTGCTGTTGATCTAACGGGTCTGGAGTTTTGGTAGGTTTTCTCTAGATGTAACGTGAATACGCGTTAGAACCCCTTAGAAAGTCCTCCTACCAAGGAATTTCGATCCGTGGCAGATCGTCCTCGCGTATCGTTAACACAACACACCCAGTTAGGTATTGAGACTTCTTTTAACACTTTTTTATTCCTACAAATACGCATTTAAATACTAAAAACAAATCCCTTCCAACAAGATGGTATTTAGTAAGACAATATATTAAAACATTTCCAGAATTATTCAATTGGATATTAATTTAAAACATTTCGACGAATTGAACATACACTAATATTATTATGACTTAATGATGTTATAAAATAAGATAACTTTATTTTTATTTTTTAACAAATTTTTATTTTTTGCTATTTAGAACATTTGTCAGAATTCTATTTACTAGCAACAAACTCTTCAATGTAACTTATGACTGCACTCAAATGCAGAGGATATACCGTTAATAATATCTAATAATAAAGCTAATAAAGCTTAAAAATCTATAATATAATGGAAAAAACACTCAAAATACTTCGTCTCAGACGAAGGGCTTTGACTATGAAGACTGAAAAAAATTTTCAGTCGAAACGATCGTGTACTGTTATAAGTAACATTTTATGTGTGTTTTTTCACGAAGTTTTCATTTATTCTATAATATAATGTTTGCAATAATTAGTAGTAATTTTTAGAGAAAATTATTAAGCTATACCTAATAAATATAATAAAAAAAGCCTGCAATAATTTAGTTTATACTTCGCGTCGTTCAAATATTTCTTAAAAACTTCCTCATTGTACATTTTTGGGGGTCATAAGTCAACATTTTCGGGCACTCTTCCGCACAGTTAAAATGAAATTAAAAGACATTTCTGAAGAAAATATAAGTTTAAAATTATGTACTCAGATAACATAAGAATAAAAGTAATCACCGAGATTAAAAACAATTTTACTTATCGAAGTGACGTGACTCCTGATTTCTTTTGCAGTTCAGACCTCGTTGAACACCCCACGATGCAACAAATAGTCATCCTAACTAATATTATAAATGCGAAAGTGAGTTTGTTTGTTTGTTTGTTTGTTTATTTATGACGCTTTCACGCCTAAACCGCTGAATCGATTAGGATGCATTTTGGTTTAGATATAGAGGGGACCCTGGAGTTGGTTATAGGCTAATTAGAATTTTAGATTTTTAATTACATTTTTAATTATTAATTAAAAACCGTTTTTACGTTGCCATGCTTGGCGAGTTTCACCCGTATCAATCAAATGATTCATGTTTTGAGCTAACAAGAATGCTATTGCTTCAATAAAGAAGCGCGTGCGTGCATCTGAAAAACATTAAATTCCACGGAAATTATGCCAGTTTTATGCCAAATCTATCTATCAATAATAATGAAAAGGAATGTTCTCCAGACAAATCTACAGAAAGCAGAGCTTTGAAAATTTGAGCATAGAAGCCCATGACTGTGCACCTGAGGCTCAGAATGTTGAAATTTTAAATACTTTTCTAATTATTAATTAAAAACCGTTTTATCGCCCGCACAAAATGATTTATGATTTTGAAATAAAGCTGAAATTCTATTTTCAGATAAACATGCATTTGAAAAACATGAAATGATATGGAAATTATGTTGATTTTACGCCAAATTAAAAAGCATTAGAAAGAAAAGTCCAAATGTGTTTCTTAAACTTCATAAATTTCCAAATCCTACCAATAATATAAAAACTCGGCTGTTCGAGCCTCGTCAGGGGGAGATCCCCCTGAACCCCCCTAATTTTTTAGTTTTATTATTGCCATATTAAAACTATATTAATTAACTTGGCATTTTATCGCTCATCTTTCGCGCATTTCGCCTGGTAACCCTATGTTGAAATTTTTATGAGTGTAACCTATTTATAGAAAAATACATGTGGTGCATATTCTACAGCTTGCGAAATATTGTAACAATAGATTAAAGCTGTTGTGAACAAATAATATTTGAATATATGGAAAAAATACATGTGGAGCATATTCTACAGCTTACGAAATAGTGTAAAAATATCGAGACTAAAGATTGCTTTAATCTCGATATTAAAGCTGTTGTGAACTAATAGTATTTAAATACATGTAAAATTATGTCGCTTTTTTATGTCGCTTTATTATGTCGCATTTTTGGGACACATTTTTCAATAAGGGTATTGAGAGATAAAATGACATAGTCATTAAAAAATGTGTACGTTTGTGTGTTTAGATGTTTTTGACTGAATCACACACAAATTGCAGAACGGATTTGGAAAAATTCGTAATGAAGATAGCTTATGCCCTGGATTAACATTCAGGCAACCTTTCAAGCATATAGCATAAATAATTCTTTTACAAATCTTTCAAAATAATTCTAATGTATTGCGCTCTATGGAATTATAGCTACTAAACCGAATTTAAAGCTTAGTTACACTATTCCTGAGTATTATTGTTTGTTTGTTTGGGGATTAAGACCGATTGACTGCACTAGGGTCCTAGGCCTATGGGTTACTCCTCTGTGGGGAACTTTCTAAGGGATCGTAGCCCGTATTTTCGTGAAGTTTTTGAAAAACTGCGAGCGGCTAGGTCGACAGGCGCGACCGGTGTTTGAACCTGGCATCTCCCGCCTTCCAGGTTTGAGAGCAGACCCTCTTAGACACTGGGGGGACCCTGAGTGTTATAGGCTACCTTTCATGCATATATCACAAATAGTTCTTTTACAGGGATACTCATAAGAATTACATTACGCTCTATGTGTATCTCTGTAAGTACTGAACCGATTCCAAAACTTTTTTCACTGATAGTAAGCTACACTATTCTTGAGTATTATAGGCTAAAATTAATGCATGTAGCGCAAATAGTTCCTTTACAGGAACACTCAAAATAATTCTAATACATTACGCTCTATGGGTATCTCTGTAACTATAGAACCGATTCTAAAACGTTTTCGCTAATAGAAAGCTGCACTATTCCTGATTAACATAGGCTAAAATTCATGCATATAGCATAAATATTTCTTTTACAAGAACACTCAAAACAGTTCGCAAATACTGTCGTAACTGTCTCTATTCGCCACTTGCCTGAAAAAAATATAAATTTAGTAATTTTACATACTCTGTTATTTTAAATGAAGTATACTACCATGCATTATACTTCATTTAAAATAAGTAAAAAGCAAATAATATTTAAATGCAGTTTCTTTAGCCGCAAACATATTTGTTATTCACACATGCTTCGTTTCTCTCGGGACCTAATTCTAAAGCCGACGCGGACGAAGTCGCGGGTAACCGCTAGTATTAAAATAAAGTTAATAATTAAAATACAAAAAATTAACTAAACGCAATGAAGAACACATAGTAAATAACACAAAAGCTGGGCTTAATTCGCAAAACGCGCGCTATTTAGAGTTACTGGAACTGGAGACAGTTTTCGCCAAGGCGTGCCATCTCCATTATACAGGGTGTCCAGCCTTAATGTGACCCAATAGCTAATTCCCGAACCATTCGGTTTAGATATGCACTTCCAATTTGAAAAATGTTTTAAAAAAGGTAAAGAATGTTTTTACGTGCTTTTCGAACCAAAAAACCCATTTAGAAAAAAATTACAAAAATTAAATTTTTATACGGTCCCCAGGTCCTATCACTTATATTTAGGAAAAGATGCAGTACACAAAAACAAAGTAAACACAAAAAGTTTCATTTTATTACGATAAAAACTGACCAAGTTATGGAACTTTGAAAATCATACATTTCATCCATTTTCTCGGCCAATTTCAAGAAGCTAGTAAGGGACCGTCTCCAAAGTGAAATTAATTGGAACTCTGCCAGGAAACTTTCGCTCTTGCACGTCACTCTTATGTAAATCGTTTTTAAATTTAAAAGTACATACATTACGTTAATATTACAATAATTGAGTACTTAAGAAACAAAATTTATTCTGTGTACGTGTAAAACATAGATAAAATAAAATATTTTGGACGAAGAAAACTTTTCAAAAGCAGTTCCAAAAACTTAGACTTATTTGCCTGCGGCTTCAGACTGATTTGCTGCGGTACTGATCATGGCAAACGTTAAAAAACTGTTGTGTAGTCGCTTGCATGCAATTGCATACAGTCGTATTCTAATATTACGAATTCTAGTACAGGAGAACGAGATGTATACAAATGAAGAATACTGCAAAATGGTACTGTTGTATGGGCAGTGTAATCGAAAGAGAGAGGCGGCAAGACTTTATGCCATTAAATTTCCCAGTCGAAGACATCTATCTTATCGCCCGTGCTGTTCAACGCTTGTATAGAACTGGGAGTTATCATAGACGTATTCCCTTGTCTCGTGCCACGCCTTCAAGCTTGCGGATACCCGCTGAGGATGTTCTAGGATATGCCCTGGCTCATCCTGAAAGTAGTGTCCAGAATATTAGCAAGGCTTGTTCCTACTCAAAAGCGACGGTGTGGAACATATTACATACGTACGGTGCATTTCCTTATCGTCCAGTCCTGGCGCAGGAGCTAATGCCTGGAGACCAGTTGTATACATCTCGTTCTCACATACTAGAATTCGTAATATTAGAATACGGCTGTATGCAATTGCAAGCGACTACACAACAGATTTTTAACGTTCGCCATGATCAGTACCGCAGCAAATCAGTCTGAAGCCGCAGGCAAATAAGTCTAAGTTTTTGGAACTGCTTTTGAAAAGTTTTCTTCGTCCAAAATATTTTATTTTATCTATGTTTTACACGTACACAGAATAAATTTTGTTTCTTAAGTACTCAATTATTGTAATATTAACGTAATGTATGTACTTTTAAATTTAAAAACGATTTACATAAGAGTGACGTGCAAGAGCGAAAGTTTCCTGGCAGAGTTCCAATTAATTTCACTTTGGAGACGGTCCCTTACTAGCTTCTTGAAATTGGCCGAGAAAATGGATGAAATGTATGATTTTCAAAGTTCCATAACTTGGTCAGTTTTTATCGTAATAAAATGAAACTTTTTGTGTTTACTTTGTTTTTGTGTACTGCATCTTTTCCTAAATATAAGTGATAGGACCTGGGGACCGTATAAAAATTTAATTTTTGCAATTTTTTTTCTAAATGGGTTTTTTGGTTCGAAAAGCACGTAAAAACATTCTTTACCCTTTTTAAAACATTTTTTAAATTGGAAGTGCATATCTAAACCGAACGGTTCGGGAATTAGCTATTGGGTCACATTAAGGCTGGACACCCTGTATATAACCTCCTTGATTTATACACAGTCCACTCACATGTGTACTTATGCTGATCCATCGTGCCGTCCACAATGATAAGTGTACCCAGTGACTGCAAGGAAAACATTTCCCAAATCATAATGCTCCCTCCTCCAGCTGGATCCAGTCTTCACTCTCTGGACATCCAGTTGTGGTACTGGCGTGCCAATTCCAGCCTTCGTTTCCGATGAACAGCAGTCAGAATAGGTGCATTAACATGGCGTGCTGCTGCGGAGGCCCATGCGCAGCAACGTTCGCTGAACCGTTGTTGACAATACACCCTTGGTAACCCCTTGGTTCATCTGGGGGGTCAGTTGCTCAACAGTTGCACGTCTATTTGCCCGAACGCATCTCCGTAGCCTTCGTTCGCCTCTGTCATCTATAGCCCGTGGTGCACCACATGTGCCACGCCGCTGATTTTGGATAGTGTCATTTGGCCATGCACGATATACTTTTACCACGGCGGCACGCTTACAATTTCAAAATTAGCCGTTTTCGAAATGCTTCCACCCTTGGCCCGAAAGATAATAATCATGCCCTTTTGGATGAGGGATAAATCGCTACGTTTCTGCATTACGCCAACGATTGAAATGTTTTCCGATGCCCTAGGATATCCACCCCAGCCTTTCCCAAATGCAAACATATAACTTGACAAATTTACATACGTACAATAATAATTGTTTCTATAAAATTTTTAGAACCTTCGAAAACAAAATGTAATTTAAACTTTTTAAGTTTAAATTACATTTTGTTTAAATACAGTTTTTCCCCTCTAAAAATACCTACTTGTAAAATTATTCCATTATTTGGAAGGTCTTTACTAATACTGTTTTGCATATTTTTAACTTCATGTGTTTGATGGATTAATTCATAAGAAATCAAACTGCGGATAGACAGATCTAGCGCAATTAAACTTTCGCTTTTCAAAATACACGCATGAATGGAACGCTTTCAAACTGCACATGCGTACAGAAGTGGACTGTTACTTCCACATACAGCTTGGAGCACTTTTAAAGGCGTTCGAGTTCTACAAGCACACGTGCATTACTTTTCAACCTACCTTCGTAAAAATGGTATAAAATATTTTGTTTTAAAAAATCTCAATAAGAGGATTGTATCTTTTCTAAATAGAATAATCGATATAATAAATAATGAAAAATTCGGATAAAACATTCATTATCGTATTACTTTCAAATGTTTTTGCAGGATATAATAATCTTAAATGTGATCAAGTATTTTGTGAGTTTCTTTGTGGAGCAAGAGTATCAGAAAACACCCTTTGTTTTCAGTTTGCCTGCCTGGGGTTGTGGCTTCCGGGATACCCCGACCGTCTTGTCTTTGTGCAAGATCCTCCCCATTCTAATTATTTTATCCGAACGAACTTACTGACATCCGCGACCTTTACCTGTGGTTTCGACCGGCCAAAAGCAATTCTTTTATATTTAACGCTGTTAATTTCCGTGATTACTATTACAATTTATTAGAACTGCTGATTCTCAAAATATTTTTTGTTTTCAAATGGCCAGAAAAAATACATAGAACTAGAGGTTACAACAAAGAAGTAAACTACAGAACAATAATAGACCGAAGTCATTGCCTAAGAAGCGATCTTGACTCCCAATATCTCGCTTCCTCCGTTGAGCAGAGCCCTGCAAAGGGCAGATGGTCCCTGTACATTACTTCTCCAGAGCCGCAGAGTGGACAAGTAAGATCAGTAAAAATGCCCAAGCGCTTCAGATGAGAGGCTAGGCAGTCATGTCCGGTTGTTAGACGAAAAGTGGCAACTGAATTTCGTCTTGGTAAATCAGGAATAAGAAAAGGGCATAAATTACTCCAGTGTTTCGGGGCTATACGAGTCTGTAGATCTCGTGAGGCATTAGAAGCAATTAGATGCTTTAGAAACGGTTTAATCCTATAATGCGTGATTGGTGTGGCAGGATATTGTAGTAGGCCTGCACCTTTCTTTGCAAGTGAGTCAGCTTGCTCATTGCCCCATAAGCCACAATGGCCGGCACCCACTGGAGAACAATTTGCTTCCCCTTCAAAGCGAAAGTTCTCACGAATTTTTGACATCGGTGAATTTAAAAAATGGCATACATTTTATATCCAATTATTGTTTGAAATAATAATTAGACTGTGTTCAAACACTGTAAAATGTAAATAAATAAATACATAAAAATAAAGCAATCCAAACACCGAAAACTTTAGATGGCTTACTCCCTATTTCATGCACCTTCGAATTTCGCCAAAGCCACCGCCTGTACTCTAAGACAAAAGAATTTTGGGACGCCCAACATCCGATTCAATACCACCTCATATTTACAAAACAAAATAAGATAATATCCAATATTTAAATAAAAATTATTGTTTCGAGGGGAATGTTTTTTTGTGAGTCGCGTTTTTTTCCCTACATTCCTATGGACCTTAGCTCTCGAAGTAAATGCAGAAGCTCGACTCGCTTTCCAGAGTAAATCTTCAGAAATAGCCACAAATATTTCCTGTATATTGAGTCATTTTGCAAAGTTTGATTACAACTTCATTAAAAAATTCATTCGATTTGTTACTGCAAAGCTCCTGAAATGATCGTGGCCGATAGGCTATACAGACTACTTGTCTACACAGCCTAATGAATAATCCGGCCTACTGCCGGTGAAAGATTCACATACACATCCATTTTATGGAAGTAAAATCGAATTGTTTACATTAATTTCATTTTTCTCGGGGTCGGTCGGGAGGGGCGTTCGCCCCTCCGACCTCTTGCCATTAATACGCCCTTAATCCTGCACTGACTCTGTTCTTTCATTTTGGGACTTAGTTTTCTTTCTATATTTGTTTATTTCTGGATTCATTCAACAAATTAGGCATGGGCAGCTAACGTCACACGCAAACATTGCACAGCTCTGAGTGGCAAAATGTCGGGCGTTCAACCAATCAGATGCAAAACATCTGCCCCTCAAACGCGCGCACAAATCTTGCGCAGGCTGTTTGTTGACACTTCTGCCCATTCCTAATAAAAACAAACTTGTAACATTATTGGAAAGGAATGCACTTTTTAAAAGCCATACATAGGTGGGTAATCCTATATAGTAAGGGTCTGGATACCCCCTCCCCCCCTCCGAGTTGCCAATTTTTCTCAGCGAAACGGTAAAAGCCTGCTCGATTTTAATAACACTGTAGTGCTAATGATGAAGCGTTTTTTTTTTTTTTTTTTAATTCTGCCTCTCTCGCCGTTTGGACCCTCTCTGAATTTTTTTCTGGATACTGGATTCTGGATTTTTAGTTCCTCTGTGCGTTAAAAATACTCTCGTGTGTGTCTATTGTTGTTGTCTTTAGAATACTCATTCAGTTTAGTCTTGATAATCAGTTGACTAAATAATGAAGGCATGCGACAGCAACACTAAATTTATATATATTCTTTCAATGAGGAAAGAAAGAAAGAATTGTGATAATTATCTTCGGCTTACAAAAGCTAGATCTTACGGGGGAGGACAAACACTTTCAAATTACAAGCGCTTGGCCCGTAGCATTTGCTACTTCTGCTTTATTGCTAATACGGCACTGCGCAGCTCATTCAGCATAAAAAAATAAAATAAAATAAAATAAACATTTTCAAACTGTATATTATCAGGGTCGAAGTTGCGTGGCAGGTTGGATTATAAGAAAGTTAAAAAAATAACAGAAGTGCACAGATATCTTAACAACAAGGGATAATTAAAAGAACATGCGTACATGTGTTCTAACATGGAAATATAAGAAGATTCAGGTCCGGCCCGAGGGGCGTGTGGCGATCCAGGCGATTGGTTTGGTTTGGGGGATTACGGCCGATTAGCTACGCGTGGGCTCTAGGCCGATGGGTGGGTTGCCCTCCGTGGAGGTCTTTCTAAGGGGTCCTAACCCGCATTTACGCTAAGTTTCGGAGAAAACCACGGAAAACTCCGAACGGTTAGATCGACGGGCGCGCGATGGGACCCGAACTCGAGACCTTCACACTTCGCCCGTCTACCATTTCCAGTGGCATAACCACTGTGCCATGGTGAGGCGGCGCTCCAGGCGAAGCGCAAGAGTGGGGCCTCTTTTCTATCATGTCTTATGTAAGTTACTAATAGCACTGCTAGTACATATTAGTTTTAATTTCTCTGCTTTTTTTCGGGATACATTGCAATTATCTACAAAGCTCGGTCTAATTAGATAGCCAAAAAAATGGCCCAGGAGCGGGCCTTAGGCGATCGCCTACATTCGCACCCCTCTTGGGCCGGCCCTAGTGGATTTGTTACTCCTTTTAATAAAAGTAGAATACAGCGAGGTTGTTGTGGGATAACGGCCGATTAGGTACACGTGGGCTCTGGGCCTAGGAGTAAGGTGCCCTCCGTGGGGGTCTTTCTAAGGGATCCTAATCCGTAATGAAAGCAGCGAATCAGGGTTCAAAATAGGCGTAAAGCTGGCAAAAACTATTCAGCACAAGGCAAAATCTTAAATTTTCGTAAGTAGCACTTACAGTTTTTTCGCATAACTTTAACGAAACTGAATTAATAGTACAATGAGAAGATCAATAAAAAAAATAGATAAATAAATCCTACTAATATATAAATGTCAATGTTTGTATGTATGTTTGTTACTCTTTCACGTTGAAACGGTTTGACGGATATGGATGAAATTTTTAATAAGGACAGTTAAAGTCCTGCATTATCGTATAGGCTACTTTTATTGTGCGAAAAAAACACTGCTCCTATAATATAAAAAAAACTATATTTTATCCCCCCCCAAAAAAGAAAGAATACAATTGAGTTTTTATTTTACAAAGCGGTTGACAGATGGCGCAAACATATAGAATATCGTTAAATGATGCTAAAATAATGACTAAACGTCATTTTATTGCCTGCTAACCCTGACTTGGATAAAGAATACACTGAATATGTTTTTGAAACTTTCATTAACTTCGAAATGTGTATATTTTTCTGCGCAGCTTTTTCCCAATCTATTTCTATTGTATTACATCCAGAAAAAGAATGTTAGCCGGCGCGGCACAGGACGTCTCCCATTTTTTTTTTTTTTTCAGTTTTTGTGCCTTCTACTTTTTATTTTTAGGGAGAACGCTCAAACTTCTTTTTAACCTACTTCAAAAAGGAAACAGTTATCAGTTCATCGGAATCTTTCCAAAGGCGGCTCTAGACTGAAATGTCAGAGGGAGCCTGGAACTTTTTACATAAGTCTATGCTCAAACTGCAAATCGGACGTGTAAAATGGCGAAACATGCGAATCTAAAGTTGAATAACAAAATTTCGGAGGGGGCCATGGCTTAGGTGACCAAACGTCCCCATTTTCTGGGGACAGTACCCAGTTTCAGGACATAACAGGAATTGGGGACAATTTGTAATTATTGCATTGTGTTTTAATTAAATTACTGTTAATTATTTCAATAATTATAAATGTCCCCAATTTTGTTTCAAAATCGAGAACATGTCCCCGATTCTATGTTAAAAAATCTGGTCACCTTAACCATGGCCTGCTTGTGCACTCCGAAGCACCCCGAAGTGCCTGCTTGTGCACTCCGAAAGAGGCCTATGGACATTTCCTCATTGGTTAGATTCGGCCGTTAGATGACGTATCTTAGTGCCGGGGGCTCTTTGGATGACTGATCGGAGTGCACAAGCGGGCCCGGTAGAATCACGATGGCACCGCTATGGCCTTCTCACTGTAGCCGCCCTTGAATCTTTCTCTCTCTTTTATATTCACCCATTCAAAATCGTTTTCGAGTATAAGGGAAATTTTCTATTTCAGCTTTGCGAATAAATAAAATTTATTTAATACTAAAAAATAAACTCGACCGAAATATCAAAAACTGTCACTATACAGAACTGGATTCATCTCTAATAACTGATTATTTTTAATATACGAAACCAAAGTAGGAAGTTTGACTTTTACTCAAATATCTTTTTGAGAGGCTGTTCAGCGATAATTTTTTATCACGTGACCCACGAACGCAGCTATAGCAAAATCAAAGTACCTTTATATTTTTTATTATATCTCGCAGAGTGAAAAATTTCAAAGATTTCTTTAAATTATAGTTGACTGATAGTTTTGTTATTACTTTGCATTTCTGAGAACTAAAACGTCAGTTTTTCTACGTACAGTATTCTTTGACAGAACCCAATTCTATTCAAATGTCCTTGTTCCTTTATCTCTTTCGTCTTTCATCGTCGGAGGCTGGAACGTAGCCAGGTGGGAGCCATGGGGGCCTGGGAACCCCCCCCCCCCTCGCCCCCGATTTTTTTTCCTCGCTACGTTCTTGGTGGGAGGAGAGAAATATCAGATCTGGACCACTGGACATAAAACTTAAAACGACCGCTCATTATCGAATTCTTTGGAAAAACGAAAGACAAGGTAGAGCAGAAAAGGATTTTCTTATGAAAACCAAAGTCTGATTAATTAATACTTTCTCTCCCACTGTGCAGACGAACCTTGTTAACGCGAATTATGCTTCACCGGTCTAATATTACTCTCAGATAAGGGTTTACAAAGGGAAAACCCCCTACAATAAGAGAATAATGACCCCCTACAGTTAGTTATCTCTGCACGCATGAGAACAAAATTTGTTGAGATTTTCGTTTACAGTTGTACAAATGCGTTATCCAAATCCAGTTTTGCAGTTACTCCTGCTCTCAAAGTTACTGACCTAAAGTTATTAGAAAGATATGTTTGCATTAGATTCTGTACAAGTTTATTAACATCTGTGTGTACATGTTAGATATTTTTTGAAAATATATTTTTTTACGATTATCTTGAATTTTATGACACTTCAAGAGCCTAATCTATGGATTAAATTTTATCGTCTCGTTTTCTACATTTGAAGAAAGGTAAGTCATTATTTAGTTTATAATTACCCAGATTGCAAATAAGTAGTTATTTTTAGTCAAAAATTTTAAAATTGTGATTTAATTTTACATTTATGAAAATTGTGAATGTTTATTGTTTTAGGATACTTATTTACGTCGATTTAATCCCTATACAGTAATGAAGCCAAATTCTGAATTAGAAAAAGTTCCTACTTTTAAAAAAGTTTATTGAAAAATAAAGAGATAACATGTTTTAAACTCATCAATATTCGTTCCAACTCCAGTATACGAAATTGAGTAATCGATATTTATCCCTTTTTGGTTGGCGTCGCATCTCACATGTTCGGCGCTCTTGTGCCCGTACAATCACAATCGGCGTCGGATGCCATGTGACATGGATTTGATAACTTTTAAGGAATACGAGGTGTAGCTAAAATGTTCGGTGAATGGTATTAGAAAAGAAACAAAACAGAAAATACATATAAATTACCTTTATTGGCCTTCAAAGTAATCGCCATTGTACACAACACACTTTTGACAACGTTCATAAAGCTTATGAAAACTGCCAGAAAATGCCTTTTTCGGAATCAATCGCAGAACGGATGTCACACGTCCTTGGATGGCCGACATCAGGACCGGCCCGAGGGGCGTGCGGGGCCCCAGGCGAAGCTCAAGCGCGGGGCCCTCTTTTCTACCATGTCTTATGGAAGTCAATACTTGCACTGCTAGTACATATTGTTGCGGAATTACTCTGCTACTCCTGGGGTTCGTCGTTCTAAAGTCCTGTTGGTGTAAAAAGTTCAAATAAAAAGTCACTTGTCAGGATGGAACACAACCTTTATTTCTTCTAGAACTTCGTAGAACAATCAGCTGCACACAATTCACACGCACAATCTAGCAGTAACGTGCTTTTAACAATCCGCTTGGATCAGAAGCTCTCACAAATGCTGTATTTCTCACACAAAATGAGTCACTTTTACAGGCTAAAATTGCGTGGAAATATTCAAGGGATATAGTACACTATCCCTTAAGACACAGCAATGAAGAATTTACACACAGCACTTTAAAAACAGCTTCACAAAGCAAGCTAAAACACAGCTTCTATAGCACTATCAGTTCACACAAAACATGCGTACTCAGAGCTCTTCACACATTGAATGTTCAAATCGCAACTGACTCTTCGGGGCGATGCGCGCTTCTATAAATAGCCGACGCAGGAGGTACAAGAGGTTTCCAGAAAAGTCAATTTCTCGACGGTTCTACATAAAGCGTGAATTTTGATTACGTCATAGAAGAGAAATGTTAGGTTATTATGCGTTTTTAATGCAGGAAAAACAACTTCCAGGCCCCATTGGGAAAATCGCGCCAAATGACCAAAAAATCGCCAAGCTTGGCGACTTTTGGCGAAATATCGCCAAATTTGGCGCCAAAAATAAGTCCTCAAAAGTGAAGAGATCTAAGCTCTAGGACTAATATTTCTCGAGTTTTCTAGAAATCCCATATATTTGAATGGGGAACCGAAACCTCCGTATCTCCGGTTCTAATTGGCCGATTTTGATGCAACAAAAAGCAAATTTATCTATTTGAAGCGTAGAATACGAATTTTAAACCATTTTAAGCCCCAGAGCCGCGGGTTGCCCCGAAAAATCGTAACATTGCCCCCTTCCCAAGGACTGCATGTCCCGGGCAGTACAATCCCCAGTTAGGAGGTAACACAAATATCTACAGTGTCCAACCTTTAACCAAATCTTAACAACATAATTTTCAGCAAATAATCAGCAAATGCACTCTAATTAATAAATAATAGATAAATGAACAATTACACTAATAAGCAATAAATGTAATAAACAAATACACATTAATAAAAACCAATATTTTACAAATATGTACACTAAACATGGCGTAAGTAGTGAGAGAAAGACAGTTGAAGAAAGAGGAAGAGAAGAGAAAGACAGGAAAGGAATGAGAGGTGAAAGAAAAGAGGAATTACGCCATAGTGACCATAGTCTGAGCTAATTACAACCGCGGTAGATGGCTAGCCGATCGTAATGTACAACTCTTGGCTTCGAGTTTGGTGACTTACGAATCCGTACGATGACGTCATTCAGTCGGTTTAGGACTGTGTAAGGACCGTCCCACGGCGATTGCAGCTAGGGAGACAGGCCTTTCCGTCGAGTAGGATTCCATAGCCAAACTTTGTCACCTGCGTTGAACTCGTGTCCCGTAGCCTTCGTGTCGTAGCGAGTCTTCATCTTTTCCGTGTTCAGGTTGATCCGCTCCCGAGCAAAATGATGTACATCTTCAAACCGTGCCCGAAGGTTTTCCACGTACTCTGGCGATGAAGGCGCATCTGGAGGACGGCCGAACACTAGATCGGCGGGAAGACGAAGATCTCTGCCGAACAGCATCTGGGAAGGTGTGAATCCGGTAGTCTCATGGACGGCGCTC
Organism: Cheiracanthium punctorium; assembly: GCA_038373885.1. Taxonomy (NCBI): domain Eukaryota; kingdom Metazoa; phylum Arthropoda; class Arachnida; order Araneae; family Cheiracanthiidae; genus Cheiracanthium; species Cheiracanthium punctorium. Next base: position 236,414 of record JAWZYV010012105.1, read on the forward strand.
CTATAGGCCAGCAGGAAGAGGGGGAGTTTCTTGTCCCAGTCCTCTTGATTCCTAAATACCAGAAGCGAGAGGTTGTTTAAAATTGTGCGATTGAACCTCTCCACCATGCCGTCGGATTGTGGGTGTAAAGGCGTAGTCTGGGTTTTGTCCATTCCGAGAAGATGGCATAGTCCTTTAAAGACTGCAGAGGTAAAGTTCGTTCCTTGGTCGGAATGAAGTTGCAGAGGGGTTCCATATCTGGAAATCCATTCTTGCACCAGTACCTCTGCTACGGTCGTAGCTTCTTGATCGGGAATAGGAAACGCTTCGGGCCATTTAGAGAAGTAGTCAATGACAACTAGAATGTATTTGTTGCCATCCGAAGTTCGCGGAAGAGGTCCCAGGATGTCGAGGGCAATCCTCTCAAAAGGCGCTCTAACATTATAACGATGTAGTCTTCCACGGCTTCGTTTCCTCGGGCCTTTACGGGCGGCACAGGCGTCACAAGCTTGACACCCCTTTTCGACGTCGCCTCGAGCCCTAACCCAGTAGAAGCGCTCGCGAACTTTCTGCACTGTCTTCATTACGCCAAAATGGCCTCCAGTGTAGCCATTATGAAGTTCTTCTAGAACCTTCGGAATCCTCGAGCGAGGGAGTACTAACTGCCATCGGAGCATCTTGCCGTCGTCCGACTCCCATTTACGATACAGGGCTCCATTCCTCAGGCGAAGCGAATCCCATAAAGCCCAATACTGTTTTGTTGCCGGACTGTAAGATGATATTTCTTGCCAACTGGGCTTAGCGCTGGATTTTTCCATAAATTCCACAATAGGTTTAATGTCGCTGTCTGCTAATTGGTCCGCCCGAACATTTTCGTCACTCCAGGGATCTTGGGATGGTGTCGATGATGTAACTTGGCGGACAACGGGATGTTTCAGATGGTAATTTTTCTCTTTCCTGGAGCAATAGCGACAACTGTCTATGCAGGGCCTTCTCGACAAAGCATCTGCATTTCCATGAGATGACCCTTTCCGATGACGTATCTCGATGTCATATTCTTGTAATCGCTGTATCCACCTGGCTATTTGGCCCTCTGGATTCTTGAAATTTAGAAGCCAGGTTAAAGAGGCATGGTCCGTTCGGAGCAGGAACTTTCGGCCGTACAGGTAATGATGGAAGTGCTCTACGGCCTTAATGATAGCAAGAAGTTCCTTTCTCGTAACACAATAGTTACGTTCTGCCTTTGAGAGGCACTTGCTCCAGTAAGCAATGACGTGTTCTTGGCCATCTATCTCCTGGGACAAAACTGCTCCAACACTCTCCTTACTTGCGTCTGTGTCCAGGATAAATGGCTTGTCAGGGTGAGGATACGACAGGATCGGCGAAGATGTTAAAGCCGTCTTCAGTTCGTTGAATGCGTCCTCACATTCCTCAGTCCATAGAAATTTCTGTCCAGTCTCGGTCAATTTGTGAAGGGCTCTTGCAATTTGAGAAAAGCCCTTCACGAATTTTCGATAGTAAGTACACAGACCGAGAAAACTTCTTAAGTCATGGATATTCTCGGGACGACTCCAGTTCTGGACTGCGGACGTCTTTTCGGGATCGGTTCGAACTCCGTGGGCGGATATTATGTGCCCGAGGTAACGTACTTCCCGACGAAACAAATTGCACTTCGATGGACTTAGTTTCAAGTTCGCCTCTTTTAATTTCTGCAGTACCTTTCGAATGTTCTCGAGATGCTCTTGAAAAGTCCTCCCGACGATGATGATATCGTCCAAATAGACGAGGCATGCTTCGTAGGAGAGTCCTCTCAACACTGTCTCCATCAGACGCTCGAATGTAGCCGGTGCGTTGCAGAGTCCAAAAGGCATACCTTTGAACTGCCACAATCCTTGTCCCGTGGTGAACGCAGTCTTTTCACGGTCATCGGGATGGATTTCTACCTGCTAGTAGCCACTCTTGAGATCCAGAGTGGAGAACCATTCGTTTCCCGATAAAGTGTCCAATGTGTCGTCTATCCTGGGAAGAGGGTAGCTGTCTTTCTTGGTAATGTCATTCAGACGTCTATAGTCAACGCAGAACCGGGTGGAACCATCTTTCTTTCGGACCAAAACAATCGGCGAGGCCCACGGAGTAGTCGATGGCTCGATGACGTCATCACGCTGCATCTCCTCTAAAAGTCTGCTCACCTCTTCTTGCTTAGCAAACGGCAGCCGCCTAGGATGTTGCTTGATGGGAGAATGGCTGCTTGTGTCTATTCTATGTTGCGTTAACCTCGTAAGGCCAAAGTCACCGGAAGTACGAGAGAAGAGGTCTTCAAATTCAGCTATTACTTTCTCTGCAGCGCTTCTCTGTTCTGCCGTTAACTCCACGTCTTGTAATAATTCCTTCGTCAGGCACTCGGAAGATTTAGCTGTCGTTTGGCTGATGTTCTTATTAATGCAGGTAACAGGAGTGCATGTCGCCAACACTTCATTTTTCTTTATCACCTTCGACTTGTCCGTCACATTTACTACTCTAACTGGAATTTCTGTTCTCGACAAGTCCACAAGTGTTGCTCCCACAAGTACTCCTCTGATTGAATCACTATTGCTTGGGTGTTCGATTAATCCAAAACGGAATTTATTGCTTTCTTTTACTGTTCCAGAAATTATTGAATCAGTTCTGGGAGGTAGAGTGATATCAGTCTGGGCTATTATTTGCTGAACAGGCAAAACAGTTTCATTTCTAATATCGAACGCAGCTATTTCTTCTGAGTCTGAACGAAGCTCATTATTCTTAAAGTCCAAGTTAAATTTGTGCGATTTTAAAAAGTCGAGTCCGAGAATAAAAGAGTCTGTAATATTGGCGACATATACCACATGGTCGTATCTGGCATTCCCAAACGTGATTTCTACTTGCGCTTTTCCGCCCACTTCGATCTTGTCACCTGTCACAGTCTGGAGGGTCAGCGAGGACGGAGTCCAGATAATCTTCAAATTTAATTTCTTGGCCAGATCCGTCCTTATGATCGTTACGTTCGCTCCAGTATCAATCACCATGTGGCATGGGAAACCATTAACGTATCCCTGTACGAAGAGTCCATTACTGCCACCATTCACTGATGAAATCTGCAAGACTTTTAGGTGGGGCTTTTGACTATATGGCAACGTCCGCCCCGCGAGATGGCCACCTCCTAGTTTCCCTCTTTCATGTTCTTAGATTTCTCTTGCTGGTCATAAGACTTTCGACCACAATGCTTTTGTACATGGCCTTCATCGCCACACTTCCAGCATTTCACTTTCTTTCGGCCATCTCTCGTTCTATCGGATCTTAATTTTCGTTCTATGATATCTTCAATTCTCTTCAACCTGTTCTCGACGCTCTCTGTGTCTTTGTCAGCTGCCTCTTGGACCGTGACAGCTCTAACAGCATGCCGATCTTTCCTGACGGCCCGCTGAGCTGCTTCTAGCTTCATTGCGAAGACGAGAGCAGATTTCAAATCCTTATAATTCTCCAACATAAGTGCCTTTTGGGTTTCTGGATCACGGATGGCTTCAATAAAATGACGCACCGCCATTTCTTCTCGGACATTATCAAGGTGGTCCATGTAGGCTAGATGACGCAGCCTATCTATGTCCGAAGCCAGCTCTTGAAGGGTCTCGCCAGATCTCTGCATCCTTGACTTAAGTTGGATTCTACTATATTCTTTCTGGCACTTCTCTCCGAATTTCATCTCCAAGGCACTGGCAAGGGCGTCAAAATCTCCTATCTTCGTCGCTCCGATAGTTTGCAATACATTAATTGCATCTCCGCTAAGGGAAGCGGCCAGTTGGTTCGCTTTCTCGGACTCGCTCCAACCATTGGCTCTGGCGACGATCGAAAATTGGGTCTTGTAAGCTTCCCAGGGAGTCTTTCCGTCATAAGGCGTTAGTTTCACTGCTGGGTGGCGTGACGGCAACCTGATATTTTCTGGTACCTTTCCCAGCTTTACCAGACTGTCCAGTTTTTCTTCTAACTTGTGATCGATCATTTCCTCAATTCTTTCTTCGTATTTCGCTTGCCTTTCTTCCAGGAGCGACATTCTCTTCTCCATATTTTCTTGATTTGTCTCTACTCTCTCCAATCCGGTTTTCATTTCTTCTAGCCCGGCTTCTATTTTCCGCTCCAGTCCTGATTTCATCTCGTCGTGTGCGGCTCTTAACTCCTCCAATCCGGTTTTCATTTCATTGTGTGCAGCCTTTAATTCCTCCAATCCGGTTTTCGTCTCGACTTGTCCGGCTACAATTTTCTTCTCTAAATCCGCCTTCATCTGTTCTTGTGCGGCTTTCATCTCGTCTTGTGCGGCTTTCATCTCGTCTTGTCCGGCTTTCATCTCGTCTTGTCCGGCTTTCATTTCTTGCATCATATTCATGAGCTTTTGAAGTTGTTCTTCCATTTTTTGTCTAGTCAAAACCATAAACTGGAAAATTAAAGTCTTTCTTTAGAACCCCGATTCTGACACCAAATGTTGCGGAATTACTCTGCTACTCCTGGGGTTCGTCGTTCTAAAGTCCTGTTGGTGTAAAAAGTTCAAGTAAAAAGTCACTTGTCAGGATGGAACACAAACTTTATTTCTTCTAGAACTTCGTAGAACAATCAGCTGCACACAATTCACAAGCACAATCTAGCAGTAACGTGCTTTTAACAATCCGCTTGGATCAGAAGCTCTCACAAATGCTGTATTTCTCACACAAAATAAGTCACTTTTACAGGCTAAAATTGCGTGGAAATATTCAAGGGATATAGTACACTATCCCTTAAGACACAGCAATGAAGAATTTACACACAGCACTTTAAAAACAGCTTCACAAAGCAAGCTAAAACACAGCTTCTATAGCACTATCAGTTCACACAAAACAAGCGTACTCAGAGCTCTTCACACATTGAATGTTCCACTCGCAACTGACTCTTCGGGGCGATGCGCGCTTCTATAAATAGCCGACGCAGGAGGTACAAGAGGTTTCCAGAAAAGTCAATTTCTCGAGGATTCTACATAAAGCGTGAATTTTGATTACGTCATAGAAGAGAAATGTTAGGTTATTATGCGTTTTTAATGCAGGAAAAACAACTTCCAGGCCCCATTGGGAAAATCGCGCCAAATGACCAAAAAGTCGCCACGCTTGGCGACTTTTGGCGAAATATCGCCAAATTTGGCGCCAAAAATAAGTCCTCAAAAGTGAAGAGATCTAAGCTCTAGGACTAATATTTCTCGAGTTTTCTAGAAATCCCATATATTTGAATGGGGAACCGAAACCTCCGTATCTCCGGTTCTAATTGGCCGATTTTGATGCAACAAAAAGCAAATTTATCTATTTGAAGCGTAGAATACGAATTTTAAACCATTTTAAGCCCCAGAGCCGCGGGTTGCCCCGAAAATTCGTAACAATATCAGCTTTGTTTCTTGGCTTTTTTCGGGATATATCGCAACCATCTACCAAGCTCTGTCTAATGTGATAGCAAAAAATGACCCAGGAGCGGGGCCTCTTTAAGTGCGGGGCCTTAGGCGATCGTCTACATTCGCACCTCCCTTGGGCCGGCTCTGCCGACATGTCCGCAAAACGTGGCCCTTTTAGGACCTCCTTCGTGCGGGGAAACAGAAAGAAATCCGCAGGCGCCATATCAGGGGTGTACGGTGGATGATCGAGAACAGTTACGCCAGGCTGATCCAAGAATTGGCGCACGCGGATTGCAGTGTGAGCAGGCATTTTCTGCTCACTGCTTCCGTCCCGTACACTTGCACCAACATTCCATGAGTCTCCGTAGCCGTTTTTCCCAATTTGTAACAGAACTTGATGTTCACTCGTTACTCGCTGCTCCATTGCACTGTGACACTACCTCTCACACTGACTACGTTCGACTGCCCGTAGCGGGTTTTCGCATGACAGCCACGAGGCTTCCTGCTAGGTGGCTCTCCTTGACATGTCAAGGAGATCCAGAGACATGCATGTCTCTGGATCGTCATGCGCAAGCGCGTGCGCGTAGCACATATTGCAATTGAGATATCGGACCATTCACCGGACTTTTTAGACACATCTCGTATACTTACTCACTTTGCTGCAGTCACTTACGAATGCCTTTGCATAATCTAAGGAAAATTTGAACAATTCTTGAAACAATCGCATAATTTACTTCAATTTTCCTATATTGGGGTCGGGACAGCGCATGGGGGTGGGATTCACCCTTGCCCCCTCCCACAAAATTTGGATTTGAAAAGAAATATTTACAAAAAAAAAAACATGTAAGTGTTTATTATATAAAATCGTTTGTAATATTTAAATAATTTAAAAAAACTGTGTTTAAAAAAAAAGAAAAGAAAATCTATTTGAGCGTCAGCTGCTTTTTAAGAATAACGGAAACTTCATTAAAATGAGCAACTCTTTTGAAACCTCATTAATGTAAACAGCAAGAAGAGAAATCAGTTAATTTTTAAAAGTTATCCAAGAAATATGAAAGTTGAAATCACACTAAAATTCCTATACAATTTGCAATATTGTTTTTCAATTATTAATTTTGATTGTTGTTGCTACTTACATACATTGGTAAAAACTGAAATTAATTTCTTACCAATCGAATAATTTGACTATTATTAATAATAGCTGAACATCACTTAGTCAAAATTTCACTCAAAGTCCCAATCTGAGACTAAAATAATCGGTACTTTGACCTTTGGCTTGTACATGAAATGCCTGGATGGCCTTGGGGTGGAGCATTAGTCTGTGACTCAGTACGCTCAGGGTTCGGGCCTGGTGGAGGAAGAATTTTTTTTTTCAGAAAAACGAAAAGTTAGCATTCAAAACACGAAAAAATAATAAACAGAACGGACATTTTTCGAAAATTTTGCTGCCAGTTGTTTGTTTTTAATTAACAAATATATTTTAAACAGTTTTTCGGTTTCTCATCTGCTTTTTTTTCTTTATTTCATCACACTCATCGGAAAACGATGATCGGCTTGATGGCCCCCCGAGAGGACATTTTGTACCAGTTACCGATGAAGTTTCCCCGTTTTTGGGTGAAAAGCCGAGATCGGCCATTGCTCTTTCTTCTCTGATTAAACTCACCCGCCTCTCATCGACCGATGGGTTATTGCTACTAGGGATGGGATGTGACTTCGGATATCTCTTTTCTTTTTTTTAATGTTAGACCATTTTAAACGAAAATTATACAGTATTCCTCGATCCCCCTCTGCCCCCCCTATTTAAAACGTTAGGGGGGGACGTGCAGGGGCGTAGCCAGAAAATTTTCATGGGGGGGTTTACGACTACTGCAACTCACATATATGCATACATGTGTGTGATAAGGGAGTGAAGAATATACATTTCGCATGGCAAAAAATTCCTCATGGGGGGTTATGACCCCCCTACCCCCCCCCTCCTTGGCTACGCCCCTGGGGACGTGTCCAAAGGTGGTTACAGAAGTCACAGAAATCCGCTCTCTCAACAGCGTTTGGACTTTTATAACCCGGGGACACATGTAGGTAGTATAACTTTCAACAAAATTGTTTTCCCCGCTCTCCAGTAATCAGTACATAGCTCCATGTTGGAAAGAATTGTTGAATGATTCATTTGTATTCATACACACGTCACATCAATAAATATGTAAACAAAAACATGTTTTGTTATATCAACGTTTGTTGGTGAGTGTTAGTGCAATTCTCCTATGATTTTTCTGAATAAGATTGTATATCATTGTTGGAGGTAACCGTAAAGGTTTTGTTAACGAATAAATTGTTTTAGCACTGGCTTGAAAAGTAAATATATGATGGAGACACTGTTCTCGCAGCTGAAGTATAAGCCTTACTTTAAAGATTTTTCTAGGGTCAAAAAATTGCCGCCAAATACTATTCCCGATAGATTTGAAGTTCTGAAACATTACAATTGCGTAAAAACATATAAACACCCTAAAGAACTGGACATATTTTTATGTAATTCTAATTTTAATGATCTGTTTTAGAATGGGGCACCATTCAGCCTATTTAATAATGCTAGCAATTTTCGGTCCGAAAAATGCCGGCATGCTCTATTAAGTGCTGAGCACAGCAGAATAATGTTTACTCTGATGTTTATTTACCCAAAAGATATTATACTTGGCTGTTTAGCGCAAAATTAATGCAAAATGGCAGTTAAGAAGGAAGATTTTCAAGAGCATCTTTTAATTAGGTTCATCTTTTAATTAGGTTTCAATTAATAAGCCAGGTTCATCATCTGTACTCCTTCCAAGGCCTGATTATGACCAACAGGGGCCTCGGGCTTTGATGAATTTGGGGCACCCATCTATGAAATTTGTTTTCCTTTTCATAAAATTTTGACACACAAAAGAATATTTCAGAATAACATTTGAAATTGGCGACCCTTTCGAACCGGGGGCCCTGAGCAAAGTCCCAGTTTGCCCATGCGATAATAAGGCTCTGACTCCTTCATCTTTTTGCAAGAAAAAAATCCCAATGGAATGTTTTTAACAAATTCTAACTTAATGTTATAATATTAAGAAGAAGTTATTAATTTTTATTTTAAAATATTGATTTCTGGATTAAAATAAATTGATTTTTTTTTTCTAATCTTAAGCTTTGAACAAATTAAAAAAATATTTTTGCTTCAGGGAGTAAGCGCAAGAATATTTTTCACAGTAATTAAATAGTTTTCTTATTTCACAATGAAGCACATTTTATTTGTTTTTTAAAATTGTAGTTGTAGTTCTACTTACTTTGGAGGAAAAAAGTTTTTAATCTACTACAGTGAAACCTCGATGTATCTTTGCTGTATTCATTTTTTTCCCATATTGATCATTTCATTTCTATGGTCCCTGCACAATTTGTATCTAATAACATTAGCGAAATCCACATGTATTATTAGTCAAAAAATTGCTTTCCTCCATTCATTGTTGCATAGTCAGATAAAAGATAAAACTATCTGCGCACATAATCCAAAACTATCTGCAAACTCATAATAGTTCATGATATCTAAATACATAGTGTGTATATGAACACGTGTATATGCATATGCTCACACATCTGTGCGATGCGCTTGGGCTATAGTGACTTAAAAAAGATATTTTTTTTAGGTAACTAAGCATAAAGTAAAACAAAAACTTGGAATTGCCGGAAAACTATCTGCAAGACCTTTGAATGTATCCGCGCCCGGCGTGCGCGCGTGCGTCTACATTATCTGACTAGGCATTGTTGTAACATTTTTCTCTTGACAGAAATTAAATACAAGGTCAAAGTAGATCCATATCACAGTGGTAGAATTTTTTTATGCTTCTGCGACAATCTGCAGGAATACAAAAAATGTTCTCTAGTACAATATATATATCTATGTATGCATGCACACCCAAAGATGGGGGTGCATTTAAACATTGTTAATTGAATATTACAATTAGATGAAAGCACATTTCTTAAGCTCTCAAAGATAATTTGTCTGTAGAAGATCATTCTGTATCAGCGACAAGTTCCCATGTCGCCCTGTTTCTTCCACAGGGATCCATATTGGCAGGGGTGCAGTCCTAAAATAAGAAGTGCCAGGGTGCTATAAATAAAGTTCGTCGCTTGGGAAATTTTTTGCAAGAAGGGGCATGGCCAACTTTTTTTTTAATAATGTGTTTATTGAATTCAAATTTATCTGTTTACAAGAAAAAAGTAGGAAAAAACAATCATTTTAAACGAAGACCACAGTTCCTGTTTTCCTCCAGTATGGCTTGTGGAACACTCGTGATTCACACGGAACTGGTTATCTCCAGCATTTCTATGTTCAAGCAATTATGTTTTGATATATGATATTGCATCCCATTTTTGAAGTTAAGGGCCATTCAGGTTAATGAATAATGAAGATGACGCATGTTGCATTAAAATTTTCGAGCACAATGAAGTGATAATTAAATTCATGGCACTAAAATATCGTTCACATTCATTATTACTACAAGGGATTACTTTTAGGATATCCATGAGCAGTCTTAGATTTGTAGGAATAATTTTTCCACCTGACTCAAAAAAAAAAAATTTCTGAAGCCACTAATCACTAAACGATCATCACCAGTATTAAAACGAGTACACATATTCCGTATTTCCTCTTCTCCGTATTGTGTAAGGTTGTTCCAGGGTTGGATTTTTGACATCAAAAACTGGTTTTCGACATGACAAGCGTCAAAAACTGTTTTAAATTGTCAAAAACTGGTTTAAACCGTCAAAAATTGTCAAAAATTAATCCATAAAAGAAAGAGATCAATATGCAAACTAATTATGCAGTATATTTACATTTTGCATTATACTAAATGCCTAACATAAATTGTGCTCACTAAGAATAATTAGTTTAATACCATTTATATGATACAAATTTAGAAATTTAATGTATACCATATTATATATAAAAATTTTATACATCAGTGGCATAGCCAGAAATTTATCATGTGTGTGTGTGTGTGTGGGGGGGGTGTTATGACTACTGCAACTCACATATATGTATATGTGTATGATACGGGAGTGAAGAATTTACTTTTTGTATGGCAAAAAATATTCCTCATTGGAAGGGGTTGTGACGCCTCTATCCCCCTTGGCTATGCCACTGATATGTATAATTAATAAATAATACTCTGCAGTTTTTCAAAAATTTCAAACTAAAGTATGGCTAAACATTTCCTAGAAGAAATATCAAGTTTATTTTTGGTTTAATCTAAATATCTAAGTTGGAAAGGCTTTAAGAAACAGCCAATAGCATAGCAATTTCACTCACTTAGACTAAAGAGATAAAGATCAGGACCTTTTAACTATCAGTATACTAAAGTTACCATTCAAAATAAAATTAGTAAAAAATTTTGGGACTTGAATGCAATGAGTAAGCACATCCTTACAAAGTACATAATGGTCTTATCTTCTTAAAAATAAATATACCTGATAGATGTAAACAAAGTAAGCATGTTTTACTGATTATAGTGCTTTATTTTTCTAAATATTAATTTATTAATTCACAGATATTAAAGTACAAGCTATTTTGCAATAAAGTAACACTTAAAAGTATTGTCTATTTTTTCCACTCAATATTTGAGGTTTTTGACATGATGGTTTAAACCACGGTTAAAACTGTCAAAAACTGTCTTGCGTCAAAAACTAGCCAACCCTGTTTGTTATCTACATCTTTTGGGCCAGGTGTCAGGATTTAGAATTGCAAATTCTTGACCTCTTAGTTTCTTGACCTCTTAGATGCAGTCAACGTAAAACAACGAGGTTCCAAATTGTTTATGATGCTGGCAATAAACTATTCGCTATTTATAGAAACAATTTTTCTATTACTCCTCAGCTGTATCCCTTTAAAATTCATTTTTTCTGCAGATTTAATACACTTTTGCTCCTTAGATACAGGTTTATCGTTCATACTGACTATACTGAATGGTTCGTTTCAGTAATCTATCTGCTCTGACTATAGAACACAATCTTTCCTGGAGCTGCAAAGGCAAAGCAGATAATTCTTCTAAAACATCGTACATCAGGGTAAAATCTTTTACAAATTCAACAGATTCCATTCTTTCAAAAAGACCTCTGTAGTTATTGCGATCTGTACTTTTCCTAGAGATGTCATTGGTGGCTTCTTCGAAATGTTTCACTAACGCAGTATATGCATTCCAGACTGATTTTACTGACCGGAAACTACTGGTAACCCAACGAACATCTAATAATCTACCAATTTTGGTTAATTGGCTCCCTAATTCTACGGCTTTGGTCTTGAATTCAATCAAATTATTTGGAGATTGACTGTATAAAGTGTCCATGAAAATTTTTAAATGATTCACAGCATTTACATCACTTATGCTGTCATCTACAGCCAACTCTAAAAAATTATTTAAGCAATGCCAGATAATAATGTCCGGATTTTTTAATCCGTCTTTCAATAATTTAGAAACACCTGAATTTTTCTCCAGCATTGTACAAGCATCATCTGAAATAAAACATATCAAGTTCTTTTGTAAAAATTGGTCATTGGGGCCATATGGCGAAAAACAATCCAAGAGCGTTTCCAAAATATCTCATGCACATTGCGTTTCTAAAGATATTAAGTCAAGAAATATAAGCTCTTCTTTTTCCCTGAGGCAAGTTTGAATATAAACAATAAGGACTGACTCTTTACCCCTTTTGAATCCCCCGGAGAAAATGCAGCAATCCGTTCTGAAAGAAATATTCTTGTTATGCACTGTGCACATGGAAACCATTATGGGATAATTCAGTAACTGTAAAAGAAGAGAATAAAAAGACATAAATAGGTAGTACAAATGCCCCACTCAATGAAAATGAAGTGTGGACAAATTTTTAAAACATCTGGATCAGCATGTTCTGGAATTCAGTGCTTACAAAATTTAACACAACATCTTACATGAAATTTCGGACATTTTTAAACTCTTTTAGCTGCCAGCTCCAAGAAAATCTTATAGCTGTTGGTTCCCATCAAAACGGCCAAAAATTACTAAAACAGATTTCAGGAAATACTATTTTGATTTAAAAAAAATCTATATGACATCATATCACATTCTCATCTAAAGAAAGCGGGCTCTTTTATCACTTATTTTTTACAGTTCAGAACCTCGCTTCTTGAGTGGCAATAGGAGCGAGACTCTTCCTACTATGATAATCCGAAGAAAGTCTATTGTATCTACAGCAGTTCATGAACGAGAAAAAAGGTACTCGGATGATTTTGGATTTCGGGATCCAGAGTTATTGTCTAATATTTTTATTAACCAGGGCTCTGCCCCACCTTAAAAAAGTATTTTTACTAAGGCAGGGTATCGCCCCGCCTTAAAAATAAGTACCGGGGCTCTGCCCTGGTGTACCCTGGCCCCACTACACCCCTGCATATGGTATATAAACTGTAATCACTTCTAAGTATCATTTTATAGTTTGATGATATTGCAGATAAAGGATGTCTGCATGTCATTTTCGTAATCATTTGGGCTTACTAAGCAACTGTACCAGTTTTTGAATCTACGCAAAAAACCAAAATCCAATAATTTATAAACTCCCCTAACTTTTTGTACATACTTTTCTTACCTGTGTATGCATTTCAAACTTTGCTTTCCCTTTTGAGAGGTGGATTTTTTAAAAATTATTTGTGAAGAAATACGTATTGTATTGAGAATAATAGATTTTGCTCACCACATTATGAAGTTGTTCTGCCATAAAACAGTTCTTCGACCTCTTTATTACGCATAATAGTTTTAGAAATTAAAAAAACCGTATTTACCTGCATATAAGTTGAGAAATTTTTTGGGGGAAAAAAGGCTTTGAAGTTGGGAGGGGGGGGGGTTGACTTATACGCGGGTCCTTAATTATTATTTTTTTTAATCTGAAGTCAAAAATCTCCCTTTGAAAGACAATTGTTCTGTTCCCACATTCCATAACACAGTGACGTTGGTTTCCATACCAGGAAGAATGTAGAGATACAGGATTTGAAAACGTTTATCATGATGAGCCGATGACAACGAAGGAATTTTGTGAATTGCTTGGCAAGTCCAATACTGAATCATAGCTTGAATCCGTTTAACTTTGTATATTTCTACTTTACCCTATCTCTCAGTTATGTCATATTATTATTATTATTAAAATATCAGTTTAATTTTTTATACTACTTTTGCATATTACTATTTTTACTATTGTATATTTAGTACTTTTTTTCTTTCCTAGATGATTTTGAATAAATGTTCCTTAATAAATTTAATTTCTTTTTCAGGAAATTGGGGGGGGGGGTTGACTTATATGTGGGCTTTTAAAAAATTCAAATTTCTTGATTGGGAAAGTGGGGGGTTGACTTATATGCGGGATTGACGTAAACGCAGGTAAATACGGTACCTAAATTTTTAAAAAGTTTATACTGGAATGTAAATCAGTGAGGGTCTATTTCAAACTGTGACCAAAAGAGTTCCCATTAGCTAGAAAGTACTGGCCAGTTCTCTGAAACTTTTTAAATGTAATATTTAAAACATTTGAAAAATGATTTCAATTACTAATTATTCACGAAGGAATTAATTTGATGAATTTTCATAAATCAAGAAATTTTTCATAAAGCTGAAGAACTTTTTCAGCTTAATAATATGTACAATATGTTCACAAATGATGACAAAATTGATTAATTTTTAATGTTAGTTAAGTATTAGACATTGGCTATTTAAGAGATGTGATTATCATAACATTTTGACTGTTGGAAAGTTATGTTAATTATATCTCTTTACTAAAATGATGTGTATTTTAGTTAAAATTCAAAAACAGAGTTTATTGTTCCTTTGTTTATTTTCTATTTTAAATGCAAGTATTATATTTTGAAAAAAATTTTGATCTAAAAATTTCTTATTTTCTATTTTAAATGCAAGTTTCCTTTTACGGTTATTATTTATTTACAGGCAGTGGAACTTTTGCTGTGCTTCCACAATTTCTTCCTGATTACTTCCTCTACTGGAACAAAATTCAGCATTCGACTCATTATCTTCTACAATCTCTTCATGGATGTAAAAAATTGTACCAGTGACGCTTCTCAAAAAACACTGTCTCAGCATTCTCATTTCAAACATGGTTCCTGTACTCCTACTGACACGAGTTTTTGCGGGTACAACGTTTTTCAAAAGACATTACCCCCCATGCAGAAAATTCTGAAGAACCATTCCCACAAAGGTGAGAAACTTTTTGTATGCGACGTGTGCAATAAAGTGTTCACCGAGAAGAGAAACTTGAAATCACATCTTCGCACGCACACGGGAGAGAAGCCTCACACATGTGGCATATGCAAGAAAGCGTTCTCGCATAAAAAGAGCTTGAATGAGCATTTTTTCAGTCACACGGGCAAGAAACCGTTCGTGTGTCAGACTTGTAACAAAAGGTTCAACCAGATAGGAAACTTGAAGTCGCATCTTCGCACGCATACGGGAGAGAAACCTTTTGTGTGCGATATGTGTAATAAAGCGTTCTCTCATAACGAAAGTTTGAGTAAACATCGTCTCGGCCACACAGGGGAGAGGCCTCATTTGTGTCACATTTGCAATAAGGCCTTCACTCAGAGGGGAAGCCTGAAAATTCACATTCGCACGCATACGGGAGAGAAACCTTTCGCATGCGATGTGTGTAAGAAAGCGTTTGCTCAGAAAGTAAATTTGAATAAGCATCTCCGCACCCATACGGGGGAGAAGCCTTTTGTGTGTGAAATTTGTAACAAAGCGTTCTCCGTGGAAGAAAACTTAAATGGGCATATTCGCACGCATACGGGAGAAAAACCTTTTGTGTGTGACGTGTGCAATAAAGCGTTCTCCCAAAAATCATATCTGAAAGCACATCTTTTGAAACACAAACTTGGAGAAACTTTATGTGTGTGACGTATGTAATAAAGCATTTTCTCGGAAAGCAAGTTGGATCCACAAAGAAGAAATAAGTGGAGGTAGTGAAAGCAACCCGTAAGTGAAGCTATCTCGGGGTTCAGTGAAGCTATCTCTGAATGTCATTACAGGGTTTCTACAGACCTGGAAAGTCAGGGAAATGAGTTTTGGTCAGGGATTTGGGAAAAAAGTCAGGTAAATTAGCAGAAATTGAAGAAAGGTCAGGGAAATGCAAGAATATTTCAATTGTGGCAAAATCAAGAAAATACTTCCTGTTTGAACCTAATTGTAGAAATTGTTTTATTTTCATTTTCTTATTTAAACTTATAAATAATTTTAAAATGTGTCCTTTATTAACATATCTTGTTCAGTTGAAATATTCTTAATTTTATCCTAAATTATTATCAAACATGGTTTTTGTTAGAATAGAATCCATTGATGTCAAATGATATTCTTGTGTATATTGATTTTATTATTATTATTTGTAAAAAAGGGGCAAAATATATAAAAAGTTATTAATAAAAGGATGTAATGTTAAAAATAGAAACGCAAAATTCAGGAAAGCACGCTAGATAAAAAGTCGGGGAAGAGCATGATAGATGACAGGGAAGCAAAAGCTGTAAAATCTGTAGAAACCCTGTATCTTACCTGTCACATGAAGAGTAGGTGGTAGGGATGGATTTCGTCAAGGTTCACAATAGTTTTTAATGGGAGTGAAGTAAGTGTGAATTTTCTCACTTTACAGCGTAAGTAGGATTAGGCTACTATGTTACTAAAAGCTGTGTTCTACATATCGTTCAGCTCTTTCTGACATTTAAAAATTACATAAATAAATGCGTAATGCAAAATTAATTTTTTTTAAATTAAGAATGATAGATAATAAATACACAGTTATAAATTATTGATTCATTACTGCATCGAACTTTTAGGAATTTTGTTAATTTTATATTTAATGTTGAAATTGTATATTATCCAAATGGTAACTTAGCAAATTAAAATTGTAGAATTAGCACAAGGGTAAACATGGGCCATTTCATATTTCCATTGTAAATCATAGTACAAGGGAATAACACAGGAAGCCCCCCCCCCCCCCCGGCCTAGATCCCACGCGCAGATAGTTGGCTATAACACCACATTTCAACATTTCTTTTCATTTTTAATGTTATTGAAAGATTATATGAGTATTCTTAGTTTAATGTAAAATGAAAGTTTTCAGTATTAAAATGTTTATGAAGACCTAAAATAGTGTAGACTCTGAATTTTGATATATTCTCGCACTTGGATTTCTTTGTTAAATCATTTTTAAATGTTAACAAGGATGATATTATTGAAAATTTTTTTTTTTTTTCCTGCTGTGAAAATACTATGAGAATGAATTTAAAAGTATATTTTATTTATTTATTTGTTTTTACAATTCAAATCACGGAAATCCGTTTAAAATGTATATGTCGAAGAGAGGACTTGTAACTTTGTATGATGGTTTGTATATTTGTTAGATTTGTTTTAATACATGGAAAGGAGGTATTTATTACTTCTTTGTTTATGTTTTTTTAAATAATTTTAAATGTAATCTGTAAAAAGTTGTCAAAAAATGTAATTTAAATGTGATCAGTTTTTCTGTCTTAAAGTAGTGCGACATTTAATTAAAGTCGATTCAATTTATGGGTATTTCATCATGTAGTAAAATAAAAAATACTATTTTATATTAGTAAAAATTATCTCTGATGAATGTTTGCAAGTAAATAAAATAATCCAGATTTTAGTATTTCGTCTCGTTTGTACTTCTAGGGTATTTTGAAATATTAGCTGGAGTAATGTTTCGCAGAACAGTTTTCCACATTTGACTGCATGCATTTTCTTTCCTATGAAATTATCATTAAATACATTTCAAAAAAGATTTTACTTGTTTTGCTGTTATTAACTTAATTAAAATTCAGTTGTTCTTTCAGAAGGGAGATTTGCTTTCTCCATATGTGTACTGAAGACTGATTCGAGATCTTGAGTTCAAATACTTAATTTAAAAAATGAGTTCAAAAAATTTTTGAAAAATTTATTAAATGGAATTCCTTTTATTTTCATGAAAGTGTTATGTTAAAAAAGCACATTTTGAAATCTGAATTCTAAAATTTCTGAACCCCTTTATTATACTGACGGAGAGAAGGATTTTGTGTCCCCCCGTCCACCTCCGTAAGGATACGAGCCCCCCCAATAATTTTTACAAGTCGGCGCCCGTGGCCAGATATGGCACATTTCTCCACTTTAGTGCTATGAGATCTTTGCTTCAAATTTCATCCTGAGATTATGGAACACTCTGCTTATTTATTCTGTATGGTTTGATGGTTACACACATAAAAGGGGGAAATCTTACATGTGTGTTACTTGTAATAAAGCTCAGAAAGAAAGCTTGAATACTCAATTAGTACTCATACTGGGCAGAAATTTTTATGCATGTGGCCCAATAGCAGAAATCATGCAGCACAGCATTAATCACTATAGATTTTTTACAGCTTGTAGAATAACCTGGACAAATTAGATTAAGGTAGCAGACAAATTTTGGTATGTTATTCTGGTGCTGCAGATTGATACTGAAAATTCTGTTACCTATGCATGCGGTGAGTTAAAAGTTATTCTAAGCAGTAAACTTAGTGCACACTTTGGTACCCATATATAGGAGAAACCTTTCATATGTGCTGCCTTTTTTTTTTTGTTTTTTTAATTGATATTTGAATAATAATGTATTTGAAAGCACAGGCTGTTTGTTTTAAAAATTACCATGTGCTTGTGAGAAAAAAGCATTGATTTCCAATATTTAGTGAAGTAAAAGTTTTCTCTTTTTTTTTAATTTTTAATGCATTGCAATGTAAACAGTTTACAAGTAATACTTTAACAAACTAGAAATGTCCATGTAATATTATGGCCCTTGTTTAATAAAGACATAAATTTATAAAAATGTTCAATACGGAATTTCTTATTATGGCACATTGTCTGAAAATAAGATGGAACAAAAAGTAAAAGAAAAAGAAAAATTTAATAAATTAGAATTAACAAATCAATTAGTTATTTCAAAAATGAAGGAAGAACAACGCTACTATATGTATATTTTTAAAATGTTTATATAGGATCCGGTGATTATTTAAATATTTTTGTGATAAACTTTATTTTTTATAGTCTTTATGTAATTAAAAATTATTATTATTATTATTATTATTATTTACAGATTTTAAAAAAATCATGATTTTACTTTATGAATATAATTTGAAAAAAATCGTTGGTACATAGAAACAAATAAACCATTTACAGTATTGTGCAAATTAATGTGGACATGAAATAAATGATACATTTTTACAATCTTTTGCATTTGGAAACAAGTTTCTGTCAAACGTAGCTCACAGGGTTGATTGCTTTAAATCACCCTGATGATTTAAAGCAATCCAAGTGAAATGCAAAACTAAATGATTTTTTAAAATATCAATTCTTAGTTGATTCATTTGAAATAAAATTTTCTTACACAACCGAATACTTTACTAAGTTAATAAAAGAAAGTGTTAAATGTTGAAGATAATTTTAGATTCTGAAACACTATAGCACAATGCTTATCAGTTATACCTGGTGTTCAAAATAGATGTTAAAGCAATTATCTTTTGAACCGTAATTGATAGAAACATGCTTTCAATTAGAAAAGTTCGTCAAATAGCTTCCAGATATGGCAATTTTTTTTATTAGAGGCTGTATACATATTAAAATATGAAATTTAATTTTTACGCGGTTCCTCCTTTCCTATTACTTATATTTAGAAAAATGTTGCTCTTTGTCTAAGAAAATTAATAAATAAGTCCCATGTCTCTAAGGGGAATAGTTTCTGTGATATTGCAACGCGAAAATTTTGGCATTTGTCGCCAAGCACTAAAGGGATGTCTCAAAAGTGAGAAAAATGTAGTTACTTTTCAAATGAAGTTAATTTATGTTAATAATCACTCAATAGATACAGTTGACTTCTCAAATCCTAATTCAGCTAGAATTTTCCTATAACACATGTTTGGCAGTTTCAAGTAAAAGTTACCAAACCCTAGTAACCCACACCATTACTTTTGTCATTCTTTTATGCGCTTTAAAATTCCTTCCTTAGAAGCCTGGCGTAGTTACTGGATGACCCCCCTAAAAGTCTAAATTATGATTAATTTCATAACTCAGTAAACTGATCTCTTCAGGTAAAACTGTTCCTGTTAATTTCACATGTTTAAGTACCATTCTTAACTATGTTATCTTTATTTAATTTATATCAACTCATAGTTGGTCCTCCAAAGTAAAGATTTTTTCACCTGAAAATGCATGCCAACATAGTAGGTAAAATGATGCAAGTCATTATTTTTGACATTAGAAATCTCACTAACTATTTCACTGAGAGGCATGGTATTTTTTTAAATTAATTTTCTTAGATGAAGAGCAATATTTTTCTAAATATGAAAGGAGTGACCATATAAAAATTAAATTTAGTATTTTAATATGTATACAGCCCCTAGTAAAAAACTGCCATATCTGAAATGTACTCTTTATTTGAGGAACTTTTCTAACTGGAAGCATGTTTCTATCACTTACTTTTAAAAAGATAATCTCTAGATAATAGAAATAGAATTGAGAAAATTTTATACAATAAAATAATCAGTATCACAGTACAACAACAATAACAACAACAAAAAAAAGCAAAATGCTGAAGATCTTTTAAAGCTATTAGAACTTATTGCTATAATTTTAGATTCAGATTTAAAAAAAATACTTATGCTATTGCAGAGGCTGTAGAGATTTGGGAAACTTTATAGATAAAAGATGTGATGAATCCAACTTAAAATGCATTCTGTATATGTGATATGAACGAACACTAAGAGCATTACACTTCTTAGCTAACCTCGATTTGTGAAAAGGAACAGATTTAGAATAAAAGGAATGAATTTCATTCTACTATGATCATGAAATTAGTTAAAATCAGATTCCTTTTATGAGTTTCTTTTTAGTGAAGGTGTGCTTGATATCACCTTTTGGATCAGCGGAAAAGTCTCTTTTCTAGCAATGAAATAAATAATGTAAATATGGATCAACTGCACTAAGCACTTCATCAATTGTTATCTGCTAGAAATCATTTGTTTGAATAAAGAGCATTTTTTCTATCTCCATTTTAGTACATTCTAAACTTCGTAAGGAACTGAGAAATAACAAAGCAGCAAAATTAATTTTCCTGTACAAATCACTTAAAAGTCATTGATTTTAAAATATATGTTAATTTTTTCATCAAAAGTAAAAATCATTCTATATAGCTTTGTCTGCTTCATTTTTCTAAAATATTTTTACTCTGATTTAAAGAGTGATTAAGCTACAATTAAGTATGTTTACAATATGTTGATGACTAAATATTTATAAACACAGTATAGATAACTGAAAAGTAAGTATTAAAAGAAGCAAGTATTGCATTTGTAATTCTCTTTTAATTAATAAAATATGACATTACATTTCAACTCTGTAAACAATAAATGTACTGATTTTCAATTAAAAGTTGAAATATTATCATCTGCATTATTGACAGGTTTAAGATATCGATTTAAATAATAATAATAAATCTGATTTTAAAAAAATGAAAACAAAATTTTTATCTGCCTTGGTAGTGCAACATTTTGTTTCACTGGTCTAACATTTACTGAGTAACGATGTATTGCAAGTTACAGATGTGTTGTTTTGATAATTTAATAAAAATCAATTTTTTTAATTGTTATATTATAAGGTTCTATCCAGACGGTTATAATCTTTGTTCCATTCTTTTTTTAAACTATGTTCATTTCTCCAAATAAGTGCAGAAAAATTACTACTTTAAGTGAACACACATCAATGGCAGAAAGATATTTTCAAAGTGTATAAAGAGCTGTAAATAAGATTTTGCACCAAAAGAACTTAGCAAAAGAAACCTCAAATAGAAATTATCTTTCAATTAATCAAAAGATATGCTTAGCAAAAATATTAAAATTCAAGTTTTTAAAATAAGTTACATAGTTCTTGAGATTATCTTATTTAAAAGAAAAGGACAGTTGCTGGTGCCTAACATATACGGAAAAATTTCAGGCTATAAAAAAAAAAAAAATGATCATTTCAATAATTCTTTACATAAAATATTGAAACAGCCACAGCTCAAGGTTAAATCTTGTGTACAAAAGTGTAGTTTATCATTGAATAAAATATTTAAATTTGCATAACAATAAGGAATATATATATACAGAGTGTCCCCAAATCAGGATGACCTAAGCTTTTATTCCTAAAATATTGACCATGCACATATGCAATAAATTACGCAGTTGCAGAAAAAAGGGTATTTTTGTCTTTATAACCTGCTGTATGTGATTCCTAATGATTGTAAATATTTGCAATTTCCGTTAAAAAAAAAAATCTTTTTTTTTTTTTTCTCCGCACACTACCGGCCCACTGTATTGTAGTTTCATGGAAGTATGATGGCATGTTTTAGTCATTAGTTTATTTTACATTTGACATTCTTATACATAGCTGCCAACTTATCTCGGCTTAAAACTGGAAGATTCAAAGAAAAACAGGAAGATTATCCCAGTCAAGTTTAAACCGTACAAACAAACAAACAAAAAAAATCCTAAATTTACTCATTTTTACTTTCCGAACATGTACCATGCAAGGAAAGTATTGTAATCATGAAAAAAAAAATCGACTTCGAGATTTTGGTGTATTTACATGTTTTACACCTTCTGAATTCATTTATGCTATTTTTACGAGATGTATTATGTGTGCTTGTGTGAGTGAACACGATAGCTCCTAAACGGGGCATTCGATTGAGCTCAAATTGGGTATATATGTTACAAACCACCATCGCAAAACCGGTATTGATTTTGCTGTGTATAGGACTTATAATTTTTCTACAGGGCTACGACAAAGATTTCTTTTACATTATGGCCTATCGGGGGGAAATTCTTGAAAGTGCGCTGGCTTTTAAACGGTACATTCGATTGAGCTCTAATTGAAAAAACTAAGAATTTTTGCTGAATTATTCATCGATTAAAATTTATTTAAATGCTTGGTAATGGTCTTAATTGTAAGTGTTCGGAAAGTCTAGTGGAGTCACTCCAGATTTTTTTTGAATAGCTGTTAAAAGCAGCATCTTCTTGTTTTGGCCCAAGTGCTAAGGATTTGCAGCTTTAGGGCAAATTTTGCAAATCCATTTTTTCTTTTTCCATCCATACTTGATTGCAGAAGATTTAATTCTCGCACATTTATATATTTATTCATTATTCTGAATTAACAAACATCATTCAAAATCATGGACCAGCATAATCGGCAGCGTTTACTGGTACGACTAAATTGTACTTTAATAAAAAGTCTATAAATAAGCACTCGGTATTTAACTGATGTGTCACATGCAGTCCAAAATTTTAAATTTTGTTATCGACTTGCTTTTTTACTACTTTTGAATTTTTTTTTCCATGCTTCAGCTAATGTGTATTGGAGCAGCTTGATGCCACCAGCCTGCCATATGCATATAGGTACTGCCGAATGAATAAATCGGGAGACTGGAGGGAAAAATGAGGAGTACAGCACTTTTGCTCAAAAGCCCCAACCCAGGAGCAAGATAAGGAGGATTGTAACAGTTCCGAAAGTCTGTATTCAAAATGTGAGACTAATTGAAATCTTCGCACTTCTTATTTTAAAAATATCCTATTTGTCATTTTTTAAATTTTAGCAGTATGTAAGGGAAAATGGCAGGAAACTAAAAAAAGAGGGAAGATTTAATCTTTCTGCAGGAAGACAGAAGAAAGGTTCAAAATCAGGACGTCTTACTGGGAAATAGGACAGGGTTTCCAACAGACCTGGAAAGTCAGGGAAATGAGTTTTGGTCAGGGATTTGGGGAAAAAGTCAGGTAAATTAGCAGAAATTGAAGAATGATCAGGGACAGGGAAATGCAAGAAAAATTGAATTTTGCGGTAAAATCAAGAAAATGTTTGCTGTTTGAACCTAAGTATAGAAATGTTTTATTTTCATTTTCTCATTCAACCTTATAAATAATTTTAAAATGTTTTCTTTATGAGCATATCTTGTGCAGTTGAAATAGCTTAATTTTATCCTAAACTAGCTGCGTGCCCGTTCTTCGCACGGTAGGAAACGAATATTTTACTAAAATATAATCGTAACTATGTATCCGAAAACAAATGTCAAAAAGTTCAAGTAGTCCTTTTGTTGAAACTACCGCGGGATATATTGCGGAACGTAGGATTATGGTTTAGTTAGTTGTAAGACGATCGTTGAAAAATAATGAATATAATACTTTTAATTTCACGAAATAGTTATTAACGTGGTATACTGTGCTTGATCCATATAATCCAAACAAATCTACCAGAGATAAAAATGAGAATACTATCTATTACTTATATTAATATTATCTATCTTCGTTTCTCCGTGTTTAATGCTCAATTTAAAGAAACAGATTATATATTTTAAATCAATGATGTCTTTCTACTTTTTGGTGATTCTGTGGAATTTATGCATTGCCATCAGGGGCGTAGCCTAGGGGCGTCATAATCCCCCCACGAGGAATTTTTTGCCATACAAAATGCATATTCTTCACTACATTATCACACACACGTATACATATATATGAGTTGTAGTAGTCGTAAACCCCCCCCCCATGAAAAATTTCTGGCTACGCCTCTGATTGCCATTAAAACAGATCTCCGTATATTTTAAAGCATAATTCTTGTCTGATTGGCGTATTTAGCACAGCAAAATATTTCATCTCGCAGTGGTGGAAAACATCCAAGCTGTACCAATTTAAATAGCATTTAAATCCACCATGGTTCAGGCTCGTGAAAACATCAAACTGTGTAATCTCGAGGAACTATTTGGAATTGCGAATAGGGCGTTAAATTGTGTTGCAGAGTTTGCGAATTTCAGACAACTTTTTATCTATGACGTCACGTTCTGACCAGGGTGGTCGAATTTAGTCATTTTGCGCAGTAGTTTTCAAACGGTGTAATATTGAAACATACGACGTTGAAAAACTCTCGCTTGCAACAGAACTTTATTAAATGTAATTTGAGAGATATTGGGGTTATTCTTAGCTAATCGGTATTTCAAATATTTTCCAGAGCTATTTTGCTAATGGTGTAACATTTGTGCAAGAGCTTGTTAAGTTGCTAAAATTTAACCAAAAAAAGTATATCTAATGTAGATAAAAAGCCAAAAGTCGTGCAAATTTGACGACATCTTGCACGGTTTTTGGGAATGCATACAACGACCGTCGTCAAACCGATAGCGAATACTATGCATTATGTTAATTAGTATTATGCATCTTGTGGCGACATTTGAATTTCACACGATTTTAAAAAATGCAAGTTCCTTTCGTTATTATGGTTGCTGAAAAATCACAGAGCTCAAAAATCGCTAAGAGTAACACGCGCATTAAATAAAATACTTTGAATTTTTATAATAGTAAATTTTTGCGTCAAAGCCTTTTAATGTAATCAGATTTCTAACTCATTTTTAAACTCATAACGTCACAATGACATCATGAGTTTAAAAATGAAGTTATCGCATTCTCAGTTGCGATATCTAGCATGAATTAGTGAAAGAAGAAAAAGAAAATAACACGTCATTTTATTTTCTGCAGCATCTGATAACCTGGATGGAAGTTTATTATTTCGCTCGTGGTGTAATTTTTTGTCAAAAATTGTTAACCTCATTAGGATTTTAAAATGCATTTTTACACTCGTGACATCAAAATGATGTCAGTATTACTTGAACTATTGAAAGTAATAAATAAATAAATCTAACTTTGTTAACTATGCTCACGAATGTGTTGAAATCGCACATTTGAGTAGCTTTCTACCCTGAAAATTGCGAAAAATCGTGTTAAAAAAAAAAAAAAAAAAAAAAAGAAAGAAAGAAAGAAGAAATTGGAACGCGATACATATAGTAGCCTTCTGCATTTCTGAATGTGGTGCTTCCAACCCTGAAATGTATTAACTTTATTACGTTAATTAAAATCATAACTTAAGTTTAGCTAAAAGTTATCACTACATTCATGGACTGTTAGGCACTACAAAATTTTCTGTGTCAGCTAGTATAACATAAATGTTTATTTTCATTTGCCACACTAATTTTTAAGTATTCAAAAAATGCTAGAACCATTTAATATCCAATCTGTACCAATTTTAATTTCCATGTATCCAATATAGGGATACTTTCTAAATCCTCCATGGTTCTGTCTCGTGTAAAACATCAAGCTGTGTAATCTCGAAGAGCTATTTAGAATCGCTTTAATTGCGAATAGGACGTTAGTGTTGCAGAGTATACAAATTTCTCACATTTTAATTTATGACGTCAAGGTTTAACTGCCGTAAAAAATTAACCAAGCTCATTTTTAGTAAAAAAATTCCTAAAAATTTGCAAATAATGCTACATATTCAGAAAGAACTGTTTTTAAAAGAAAATTTTCTCTTCTATCCGATGTTGTAAATGCCGTTTTGCTACAAACGTGATTACCGCCGTTATTACGAATTAGGTGAGAAAAAAATAAAAAAATCGCATAAAATAAAAAATTAGAATTGGAATTTAGAAAATTTTAATAGTTATTCTGCTATTCGGGGCAAAGACGAATCCAACGAATCAGAGATCATTAAAATCAGTCCAGTCATTCTTGAGTTATAAGTGTTGGAACAAACCGGACTTTGTTTTATGTATATAGATTATTATCAAACATGGTTTTTGTTAGAATCCAGTGATGTCAAATAAGATTCTTGTATATATTAATTTTTTTATTATTATTATTTATAAAAAAGGGACAAAATATATTAAAAAAATTTTAATGAAAGGATGTAATGTTTAAAATAGAAACACAAAATTCGGGAAAGCACGCTAGATAAAGTCAGGGAAGATCGTGATAGATGTCAGGGAAAAGTCAGGGAAGCAAAAGCTGTGAAATCTGTAGAAACCCTGTAGGAAAAGTTCGCAGCTACGCATATATTATATTGCAGATTTAATAAAATCATAATTTTCGTGTATTTTATTAATCAGGGTGTCTACCGCTCCGGAAAGTCTGGAAAAAGCCGGGAAATTGGAAAATGGGTCCGGAAAGTCTGGAAAAAACCGGGAAATTGGGTAATGGGTCCGGAAAATTCACCAAAAGAATCAATTTTTTTTTCGTGTCCTTTTTTTTTACCCTTTCTCTCTAATTGTCAGACTGGAAACCGAAAGCAACTGCAACGCATTTTTCGGACCACGAAAGCATCAAGCGATGTGTTTGTATAAGGAGGGAAAAATGGGGCTCATCAATCGTGACGGGAGGGTAAAAGACAAATTAGCTTACTTGGTAACTTATGGGTTAGGACCGTATTTCCAAGAACAGTTAGTTAATTCTATCAGAAAGTGCGACTACTTCTGTTTCTCAATGGATGAAAGCTTAATCCTGTATACTTCAGTTAAAATTGATTTCAAGAAGTTGTACAAAATATGCAAATATAAAGACAAGGGAGGGGGCATTGTGCATTTTTCCAAAGTAAAATGCATTGGTCAGGAATTTTTTTCCCGGGACCTCCCAAAAGTCAGGAAATTGACTTTCAGAAATTTGGTAGACACCATGTTAATGATTTGTGAATTAACTTTCTGTAGTGATTTATAATTTTTTGTACAACATGATGCTCAAAATTGGTTTCTGGTCCTAATAAACAGAAAGAAATTGGTGGAAACATTTCTAGAACTGTTGAATAAAACATAAATATATTTATTTAAAACTTTAGCTCTCTTTCTCTCTGTGTGTAGAGAAATTCAACGAAAGAGATATCCCCTCTTTTTAACCCCGTAACGGTCGCATAATTTTCAAGAAAACTGTCATAAAAATGCTTATGTGTTTATTCCAGAAAATTGTATTAAAAAAGGTGCATGTATAATATCTGTATATATTTTAAGGCTTTGGAAAAAAATTTTAGCGCAAAAGAAAAAAAAAAAAGTTAAATCTCTAGGAAAAGCCAATATTCAGGGTTATTGGGACTGAATTTATGTTTTATAGTAAGCAGGTAATCACCAAAAATATATGTTTTGAACACTAGAGGAGCCTGTAGAATCACGATGGCCCCGGCCATGGTTAAGGTGACCAGATTTTTTAACATAGAATCGGGGACATGTTCTCGATTTTGAAACAAAATTGGGGACATTTATAATTATTGAAATAATTAACAGTAATTTTATTAACCCATTTATGCCTAGCGTCCTTTTTTGGGACGGCATTTTCGCTATCAGTCGAAAACGTTATTTATTTTTCCTAGCCTTTATTCGCGAGTATTGAACTTCAATTATACAAAATATTTTAATATGGCCAAGTAGGATGTTGACATTTCAATTTTTATACATAATGATTTTAAATGAAATCATCCCTTGTTCAAAAATTTGACATCAGAAATTTATCAATTACTGCTGGTGTTAGCAAAAATCGAAGAAAGTCGCAAAAATATCCAGGCACGAATGGGTTAAACTTACTTCGTAAAATAAATAAATATTTTTAAAGTTTTTTTTTTTTTTTAAACATAAGCCAAAAAAAAGTGAGCTAAGATTGATTAATGCATATCACAAATACACGTATTTGAGTACTGCTACCATTTATTTAAAAACAATCTATCTCCGAATTAAGTTTTTAAAAAAAAAGTCTGGTATTGTCATCTGTTGTGTAAAGGGAGATTAAAAAAAGTCCGTGTATGAAAATTAAAATGTTCTTATCTTCCGGGCCCATAACATTTGAACACTGTTGCCCGGAAATACGACGAGCGCGCGAGAAATAGAGGTAGAAAGCTTAGCCCGTGATGTTGACTGGAGCGAGGCTTAAATGGTTAAGAGGAAAATTATAAAACAAACCCCAAGGAGTATCTATAATTTGAGTTCGTAGAGGCTTAGTTTATAGAGATGTAGCGTAACAAAACATTCCTTTAAAGAAGAATGGGCTTGGTACATTTTCTTCGTGAGTGAGTAATCCGTAAGTTTCAAGCTATTTCTTCTGAAAATTTGGTGAAGTTTAATTTAAAAATATGCTGTTGTTTAATTCAGAAATTTGTTTCATTCCATCTAGGAGGTATTTAGTAATTTTCGTATAAGTGAAATTGAGGAATATATTTAAAGTTTATTATAATTTTGTAAAAATGCTGATTGAATTTTGTTTTTGTTTCTTTGTAGCGGGAGGGGAGTTGCACGTAATTTCAGAAAATGTCATATTTTATTATATAATAAAATTAAGGAAATTTAAAATAATAAAAAGGGAAAGTCTCGCATTTTTGTACGAGCAACATAATATTAATTAAGCTCTCAAAAAAAAAAAAAAAATTCTTTACTTTTTTTTTGTAATATTACTGATTTTTGTGCCTCATAAGATATCTCCTTGTAATTTAATAATAATAATTTCCTTAAGGAATTTGCTCACACTGAAAAAGCTGTTTTGTTGAATCAACAAAAATTTTGTTAAATCGACAAAATTATCCGGTTGAAATAGCGCCAACCACATTTTTATTGAATTAACAAAATTATTTGGTTATTTCAACGAAACATTTTGTCAATTTGACCAAACGATTTGGTTGAAATTACCAAATGTTTTGTTAATTTAACCAAACTATTTGTTTAAATTTCTTATTTGGTTAAAATCAACCAAATTATTTGTTTGAATTAAAAAAAATTCTTTATTAATTGTTTTTGTGCTGGCTAATTAACAAAAATATTTTGCTGTCTTTAAAGTTATATTTTTTAACCCACAAACATTTGGTTGAAAGTTTCAGAGGTAATACTAAATAATTTATCTATTCATCAAGATTCATATTTTTATTTTAGTGTTTTTGCATATTTATAAAGTTAAATACAAGAAATTCGATGTCAGTTTTTAACACTTTCCAACAAGGTTGAAAAGTGTTTATGATTTCGGTTTGTCTGTCTGAACGTCCTTACGTGCTCTAACTTCCATAAATATGCATCGATTTCTACGAAATTGAAATATGTTTTCTTATCTACTGTACCATGTACCCTATTGAAAATGGTATATGTAGCATTTATAGTTTTTCTACAGGAGCACTAAAAATATTCCAAATACATTGCGCTCAACGGGAAGTTTTTCTTTAAAGCGTATCATCCTACTATCCTACAATACAGTTAACCCTTTGAGGCGCAACCCTTTCCCAATGCTGAAAAAAGGGCAGCCGTTGCCATCGCTCGACTTAACTATCAGCAAGATGGCGGACGATCGAAACGTTCATCGCGTGCCACAGATCTAGAGACCTTTTTTTTGACGACAGCTGGCTGTGCGCTATCCAGCTGTTCTCGCATTCTTCCATTTTTCAGCAGATGTCAGTGCTGTTAAAAAAATAATCGTGACAATTGTTTTACGGGAAACTACGTGCTAAACAGTAAAGGATTCTCGTGGAGCTCTGTCACCCGCAACTATTTTTATGGAAATCAAGTCTATTTTTCGTGACTGGCAACAGTCAAAACGTCAGAGTTTGGTGTTCCCAGATCTGGAACACTGCGCCTCAAAGAGTTAAGCTGATTTCTGACTTCAAGAAAAACATTTTCCGCCATTGCTGCAAAAAGATTACAAAGTTAACACAAGAAGCCTAGTAACTTCTTCACCGTTTGTACGATCCGCTTGAAATTTTTTATAATTATGTATAAAAATATAGAAAACAATCTGCGCTACTTTAAAAATCTTAAAATCCACCTGTTCCCTCATTTTAAAGCGAATTTTCGCTTTTTTCAGCACCATTTTATTTCCGAGAGTAAAAAAAAGGGAATCATTTGCGTGACAAATTTACCTATTTCAAGTGAATAGACGTACCCAGTTGTATGACGTCATACAACTGGGATTCCAATTCGTTTAAAATAGTTTTTCCAGATTACACAGTTTATTGAATTTTTTTCACAAATAAATCGTCTGCATGGTTATGAGAATAGCTGTATACACAAAACGAAATCTTTCGACTGCGTAAAGATTCCGCGCGTTTCCAGAAGAACATGAAATTTGCTTTGGATATATAATAAAAATTGAATATGAACTTATTATTTTATGTGGATGAGAATTAAATTTATTAAATGTGACAAATTTTCGTCAAATCTTTTTTTTTTTTTTTTTTTTTTTCGCCTGTTGTAATTGCCTCCACAACGGGCTTCTAGTTTTAGAGAAATTCCGCTATTTGAAATGAAACAAAATTGATATATGTTATTAAGGATTACAAGATGAAGCTTTCCATCGAAAATAATGTCTGTATAGTAAATAGTTTTTCTGCAGAAGCACTTAAAATAATTTCAATACAATACGGTCAGTGGCAGTTTAGAGACAGGCACCTATTTATAGCATATAATACTATCCGACAATATGATTAGCTAATAATCCGCCGAGGATCGTGTGCCTCCCTCAAAAGTCGCCAATGTTGGCAATTTTGCGATAAATTGCCGAATAGGGTGGGAGAAAAATGCTTTGAAAAATGAACCAAACTTGGCGATATTTTCATTATTTGGCGATAAATCGAGAAAGATACTTACGTATGATCCCGGCGGTCATTAACTCCAAACTATTTTTTCCTCAAATTTGCTGGCAAACTGTCACCAATAGTATTCCGAACCATAAATAATTTCATGTGTCCTGCATTTATCTTGGCAAAAAGTTGCTCGTCTTGGCGGACCGCCAGGATATACGTAGTACCTCGAAAATATCTAATCTGATTATATTAAGCTATGACGATTTCATTGGAAATTTTGAAAATTCTTTACTCGCGCTGTAATTAATCGATTTAGTGTATTGTGTTTTGTTAAGGAATGGCTAAGGGCTATCTGCTTAGGAGTGGGAGGGTGCTGCGTCGTTGGGAGGAATTTTTCCGAACGACTTAAACACGTTAATGCGTTACAAACCAAAACTGGTTAATTTATTTACATGTGACAAAATAGCAAACTTTGAATATTTAGAGCGTGGAGAATTAATTTTAGACAGCTAAGCCTTAAAAGAATGAATTTTTCGCTCTCTGTGTTTATCCGATACCGTTATGTTATATAAAAGGAATATTTATATTTTTAGCTTACCAGCAGTACGTTTGAGAGAATGATTTCGGTTTGTTTATCTGTTCTGTTGTCCACCCGTCCAGAGTTCTAATTGTGGTAAATATACACCGATTTGTGCAAAATTTGTGTTTTTTCTATGTGCAGTACCGTACCTTATTGAAAATGGTGTAAGTAGCATTTATATTTCTTTTACAGGAGAAAAAAAATCCAACATCGCATTCTATGGGCAGTCATTCTTGAAAGCCTATTTTAGAGATATTCGGTTTTTTGAAAGAAAACAAAATTGGCATGCATATCATTAAGGCTCCCAAAATAATGCTCTCCATTGAGAATAGTGTCTGTATTAATAGTTCTACTACAGGAGCACTCAAAAGAATTCCAATACATTATAGTCTGTGGCATTTGAGAGACACTAATACATTTCTAGCGCAAAACAATGAGTATAAAATTTTTATATTCTTCAGTTAAACGTTGGAAAAAAAATTTAAAGATTTTTTACAGGGTCTCATAAAATTGCATTTATAGTCATAATACAACATTATCTTCAAAATCCTTCAGTTTTTTAAAAATACATTGCCAAATTTGTTGTAAAAACATTTTTGTAGTGGAAAGTGGTTTATAATTTATACGTTTGACATGATTTATCTTTATTATTTTTTCTTCATACGAAAACTTAGTAAGGAAATAAAAAATTGCTTTTGCTTTCTTGATAAATAAAATAAATGTATATATATATATATATATATATATATATATATTTCAAACTTTCTAGTTCATTTGATAATGACCAAGGAAGGTTTCAGTGAAAACGAGAAATGGAGTATTCGCGTCAGCTACTCAAACGATCCAACACGAAATCAGTAGTGTGCTTTATTTCATACTCAATCACTTATCTAGCAGAAATTAACCATTTTTATAAA
Organism: Cheiracanthium punctorium; assembly: GCA_038373885.1. Classification (NCBI taxonomy): domain Eukaryota; kingdom Metazoa; phylum Arthropoda; class Arachnida; order Araneae; family Cheiracanthiidae; genus Cheiracanthium; species Cheiracanthium punctorium. The sequence continues at coordinate 268,742 of JAWZYV010012105.1, forward strand.
CGTAATACAAAACTAATAAATAATCAATGTAATATAAACATTTTCATCGCCGGAATGTTTCATTTGGGGAAATGAATGTATTTTCTTTCCGGCATGGGGTAAGCGAATTAAACTGTTTAGGACATAAAAAATATATAGATTTTAAAAATATGTGTACCGTTTTAAAATTTAAACTACAAAAATATTTTCGAAATACATACAAAAAATTTACAATTCGGTATTGTCCATCTTAGACTATATTCAAGATTTTTTTGATCGAGCCTACACATAAATTAAAATTTTTATGGGCGGAGATTTTTTTTACATCCTTCGATATTTTGCGGGCACGTTACAGTGTGAGAAAGTGATTCTAATTGTTTTAATTTAGTCTAACGGACACTGATTGATTGAAAATTTGATTAGATTTTGAGATTTTGCGAAAATCGTATCAAAATGCGTAAATCTTTGTTCGCGCATCACGAAATAACTACTAAAACAAAGGAAATGAAATTCGGTTACAGGATAAGGGGTTACTCAACTTAAACTACAGGTATCGATTTTTTTTTAAATTTTGATTAGATTTTGAGATTTTGCGAAAATCGTTTCAAACTGTGTAAATATTTTTGTTCGCGCACCCCTTAATACCGGCTAAAGCGAATAAAATGAAATTTGGTGACATGATAAGTAGTCATTGAACTTAAACTACAGTTGTCGAATTTTTGGAAAATTTCGATTTGATTTTCAGATTTTGCGAAAATTGTTTCAAACTGCGCATATTTATGTTCGCGCATTACTTAAAAATGACTTAAGCGAATGAAATGAAATTAGATGGCATGATAAGTGGTTGCTCAACTTAAACTATGGACGCCAATTTTTAAAACTATTTTGATTAGATTTAGAAATTTTGAAAAAATCGTTTGAAAATGAGTACCTTTTTGTTCAAGCATCAGGTAATAAAGACTACAGGGAATGAAAGAAAATTTGGCGAGATGATAGATCAATCAACTTAAATTACAGGCGTCAAATTTTTGAAACATTTTGATTAGATTTTGAGATTTTGCGAAAATTATTTTAAAATACATAAATATTCGTACGCGCATCACATAATAACGACTAAAGCAAATGAAATAAAATTTGGTGACATGAGAAGTGGTCCACATCTTCACATTCGACTAAAACTATAGGTGTCGAATTATTTAAAACTTTTGATTAGATTTTGAGATTTTGCAAAAATTATTCAGAATATTAAAATATTTAACGATTACGTATAAACCACTGAAGTGAATGAAATATCATCTCTGGTGGTCACTCAAACTCTAGGTGTCAAATATTTTATTTTATTTTTTAACAGATATTGAGATTTTGTGAAAATTCAATATATGCTTGCTCCATTCCTGAAAAATGGGAATGGAGTAGAATAAAATTTGGAATTATATTAAATGCAAGTTAATTTGAACTCTAGATGCTAAAACAGTTTTAAACATTTCATAGAGTTTGTGATTTTGTGAAAATCATATGAATTTTTGTCCGTTAATACCTTAAAAATGGATTAAGGGAATGCAATGAAGTTTAGCAATATGACCAGTAACGGCTAAAACAACAAATGTCAGAATTTTTTGAAAAAAATTGAATAAATTTTTAAAATGTTTATTTGCTTTTTTAGATTTTGTGAAAATTGCGCAAAACTATAATGTTAAAATATCTACAGAGAATCAAATAAAATTTAGTTATAGGTTAGGAATGGCTTCTTAACTTGAAAAAAATCACTCAACTAGAATAAAACTTATTTTTTTAAAAGACTAGTGGCCAAGGTCCCCTAGACTTCCTACGCTCGCTTTTCGTATGAGGTATTTGGCCCCTAATAATTCTTATTCCTAAAAAGGCATAATTTCAATCGACAAAACCCAAAGATTGGATCAGATAGAATGTTACCGAACTGCACGTTGCTTAGTTCTTGTATGTTCCTTGGAACGTAAAAATTTAAGCTTCACACTATTTTGAATTATGTGAAACGTATGTTACACCTTCCGTATTTGCCACCCATGGCGATTTTTCATAATTTGGCGACTTACGTATATGCATCTTTAATAATTAGCTCTAAGAAAGCAGTACTTCATATGTTTCCTTTGATAAAAACTATGGAATTGCTACTAATGGCGACTTGCTTGCCACCAATGGAGATTCTTCATTATTTGGCGATTTACACATTCCGATATCCGATAATTACTGCTCATGTAAGGTTACCGGGAAAACCGTTATCTATATATTCATGTACGCAGTGACGTGCATTCCGCCCAAGCAGTGCTTGGGCAACTGAAAGTAAGGCTATTATTGTTTTTAAATTTTGCTTTCTATCGCAAATTGAAAGAAAATACCATCTACCTTATTTATTCATAATTTCTTAACACAAAGATAAATGTCAAGTGGATAAACAAGTATATTTTTTTTCTGACTCTTCATTTCTCATCCGTAAGATCAACCACGGCTACCTCAACAATTGTCCGAGATAGCCGTGGATCAACCCATCTGCAATGTCTGCTGAAGGGGTGTTGCTATAGAAACATGACTTCATCAGAGAATTAGCCAATCAGAGACGACACTCCGAAACCCATATTCTGCCTTCTTGTTTGGGTTGCTTGGGCGGAATGCACGTCACTGCATGTACGTAATCCTTTGCAGATTGGCGTATTTAGCACCACGAAATATATCATCTCGTCGCGCTGGCAAATATCCAATCTGTACTATAACTGCTATAATGGCATAGTGAACGCCGCCAAATATTGCTGCTGGTAGCAAATACCCAAACTGAACCTAACCGGCTTTAAAATAATCTGCCTTTTAGTTATTTTCCTTTTTGAAGATACTGGGTTCTAACATTTTGGAACTCGCGGTTTAGAGTCACGTTGCTTGAAGAGGTACTATTCTGCCAGAACTTACCTCATGCCAAGATGGTGCTTTTTAAATCATTTACAATTAGTCATTCTGTTTTGGAAAAACGAATAATCGCTAATTCTAAACTCATGTTAAGAGAACTTACTATTTGAAAATTGTCAAATTTGTGTAACACACTTTGAATTATTTATTTCATATACTTTTTAATTTGCCGTAATTCTACTTAATGTTTGTCAATTTTGCGCGGTTCTACATATTTGGAATTGCTTTGTTGTAAAGGCATGAATGATTTTATGCTGGAGAAAATTGCCAAACCTGGCAACCATTATATTTATTTTCGAAGTTTTTTATTAATATCTTCTAAAGTAATTTGATTTTCGAAATTTAAGTCATCTTATCAATTAGGTTCCCCTGAATTTTCCGAATCCGTGGACACCCTCATCGAAACTCAAATCCTCACGGTTTCGGAAGAGATAGCACAACAAGCTTCTGACAGCGACGGCGCCGGCAGCAGCGGCCGTTTCTTTTCTTTTCTTTTCTTTTTTTTTTTAAGAATAGAGAGAAAGAAGTTCTCTATAGTCAAATTTACTGATCACTTTATTACTCTCAAACCTGTAATCTTAACAGTATATAGAAGTTATAATTTTGATTTCTATACAATTGCTAATATACTCATTCCATTCTTTATACACCTTCAGTGCTGACGAAGATTCAAGTTTTTTGGAAATTTGCATTGCGTACTAACTAACCCGTCAACGACGGGTACTTCAGCTAGTGTTTTAATAAATGGGGTTTAAATCGCTGCCCAAATCAATCTTTGAGCACACTATTTATCGTATCTACGATATCGCATTCTATGCTATATTGTTGTTAAGGGCAGGGGTGTTTATAGATTTTGGGGACACTTGAAGTGTACTTGCCCACTCCATAGGCTTAGTTATTTTGTGGTTTTGTCCGTATTTATGAACTTCCCTGTCCATCAAAAAAACACCTTTTACAACATATATTACACAAAAATTGGTTATATCAACAAATTTTTCGATAAATTCTGGGTTCTGGGGTACTTAACTCTTTTGTTCAAGATTTCTAAATTGTATCTGCGGCTGTATTTAAAAACGTTACAACTATCTTAGCCAGGTCATTTTAGTGATGATAAATTGTATCCTTTGAAATCAGGGAAACTTAGTCAAATTCACATACATTGACGCCGGAACCGGGAAGGGCAGAAAGTATACTTTAACCCCTCACTACAAAATATGGAGGTCAAATTGTCCCTCTGCCCCCACCACCCCCTCAGTTCCGGCTCCAACGCATGTGAATTTGACTAAGTTTCCTCGATTTCAAAGGATACAATTTATCATCACTAAAATGACCTGGCCAAGATAGTAGTTGCGTTTTTAAATACAGCCGCAGATAGAATTTAGAAATCTTGAACAAAAGAGTTAAGTCTCTCGAGAATAATTAGAACAGTTTGAAAATGACTTTCTGTACATGTGTAGGTTTCTTTAGGTTTCAGAATTTCTGAAATTGTTGATTATGCGAAACTGAAAGAAGCAATCTGGAGAAAACAGCTAAAATAAACAGTTTCAAGTTTTTATTTATCCGAATAACATCTAGTTGCATTCGTTGTATTAGTTGCATTCGTTGTATTTCGTTGTCTAGGAATTAGTTGCATTCGTTGTAGTTGACAGAAATATAGTCTTTACTTCGGCAGGCTGGAGTATTATCGCCGAGTCTTATGCAACGTCCTGGGTGAGTAACAATCTGCAAAGTATATAATAAAGTTTAGTAACAAGGCAAAATATTTTACAAATCAGACAATTTTAGGTAAGTGGCCATGAAAATGGTTAAAGGCTGCTTTCCGTTTATTGCAGTGGTGTAGTACCAAGCCGGAGCCGATTTGTCGAGTTGGGGACCTGGGCAAAAGCTTCATTGGGGGCCCCCTCTTTCGAAAACTTTTTCAAAATTTACAAATTTTTAAACTTAAAAGAACAATTTGGGGGGGGGCTTCCCGAATGCCCTCCCGGAAATCAGGACCTGGTTCCAAGAAAAAGAGTGCTAGACCTCTCATTTTCGAGGAGTTTAATTATTTAAACAATGTAATGTGATGGAAGGTATTCTTATTAAAAAAACATAGCTTTTCTATCTACCACAGTCACAAGCGCAGTGTCAAAATGACAGCGATTTTATTTATTTACTAGCTGAAGTACCCGTTCTTCGCACGGGAATGAATGGACTTTTTGATATTAATATTTGTTGTGATTACTATTTATTGTAATAAAGAGATATAGCAAAATGGATATCGCGTTATATTGTGTTCAATAATCATGCATACTGAATTTCAAGGCACTCGTTTTTACGGTGCAGAAGGCGATGCGGCGTAGCACAATCTAGTGGCAAGTTTTAGCAAAACGGATACGGCAAAAATATTCTTCGCATTCAGATATCGATGTATACGAATTTTCATGACGATCGGCTGAATAGTCTTGAAGTTCATGTGTTGACGCGACATCTAGTGTCAAGTTATAGGAAAATGGATCGTGCCAAACTCTTCCCCGTGTTCAAATATCTATGTATACCTATTTTCATAGCGATCATTCGCACAGTCAAGAAGTGATACACTGCAGGGCCATCTAGTGGTTAATTAAAGTAATGATTTGCTACAGCGCCGTCATGTGGCGAGTTATAGAAAAATGGATAACGCCAAAATATTCTCATTGTTCAAATAGCTATGTATACTGATTTTCATAGCCACCGTTTGAATGGTCAAAAATTTGGCCTGCTGCAGCGTCATCTAGTGGCGAGTTAAAATAATAATGCATTGCAGTGCCATCTAGTGGTGAGTAACATCAAAAGTAACGCAGTTAGAATATATTCTTCGTTTTCAAATGTGTAAGTATAAAAAATTTTATGCCGATCGGTCGAACGGTATAGAAGTTGATGCGTTGCAGCGCTATTTAGCGGTAAGTTACAGCAAATGGATAGTGAAAAATATTCTCCGTGTTCTAATATTCGCGTGTACCAAATTTCATCGAAATTGGTTGGACGATATTCGCATAGCAAACGGCTAAACGGAATAGAATTCGACGTTCTGCTGCGCCACCTAGTGAAAAGTTAGAGGAAAACGGATAGCATAAAAACCTTCTCCATGATAAAAGACTTAGGTGAACCAAATTTCATGGTGATCGGTGAAACAGTGCTGGAGTTTTTCAACCTCCTACCTACATACCAACATTCATTTTTATCTATAACCAGTCTTATTATACGTATATACCAGTCTCAAGTAAAATCCAGTTTCAAATCTAAGCCACGCCAAAGTGCCAGCATACGCCATTTTGCAAGAGTTTTTTCAGGGAATCATTCGAAGCATTGACTTAGCAGCAATCAAAATGGGAAATGGTTCGACCGCCGGGCATTTATTTGAAAAGTGGAATCCCTTAATACAGCCGCATTTTTTAAATTATCAACTATAACATGTTTTATTCATCGTTACCTCGATGTACTAAATGCGAAGATTTCAATTTTCTGAAATTTGGCGGATTTCCCCCAAGTTAAATCAATGTACTCAATTGGCGAGAATTCTGAAGCTACATCGCTTGAAATGCCCTAATAACTGCATTATTTCTGCACGGATAGTTAAAATTTAATGCTGTATTCTAAGAAAACCTATACACTTGTTTTCAAAAATGCTATTCCCTTAAGCTCTCAGTAAATTGCGCCAAGCAAGAAACTGTGCAAACCGCTAGAACTCACTTTCTCGGCATTTGAGCCATTTTATTTTTTCGCCAAACTAAAAAATTTTAACATATTAGCCTCGGAAATCTTCAATTCTTATTGTTTTGCTTATAAAACATTTCATTCCTGCTCCGATTTCCCATGCACACGATATTATAATTTAAAAAAAAATATAACCTTACGAATATAAACTAACAAAAAAAAATCATTATTATTCTTTTATTTTTACTTTGGGAATTTAAAACATCTTATTCGGCAAAATCGCCACACATGGCAAACACGATCCTTATTTCACACTTTTTCACTACAGGGGTTACAATTACGGAAAGCTTTTTGGGTGGAGAACATAAAAAATCTCTTAAATTCCGGGAACGGGTGGACTTTCAAAGTTTTAAAGTGGACTATGATTTATTCTATATTATTTTACATATCTGTGCAAAATTTCAGGCTGATAGGTCCATTTTTGTGGATTTGTATACAACTCAAATCCACAAACAAACAAACAAACAAACAAACAAACAGAATTTCATTTTTATTTATAAGATTTATTCATTTATGTACTTTTTTTCAAGTTTAGTGATCTTGCTGAGAGTTTTTATCCGTTTTTAACAATTTGGGAAGCCATTCTTAGGCCAAGAATGCGCTTGACACGATAACTCGTGCATTGTATTTTTAAGGATAGATTTACTCTATTTAATAGGTATCGTAATTAATTTTTAAAGTCTACCTAGGTAGTCCAAAAACCTTCCTTCGGTAGCCTTGCAGAAAATAAAAAATTTTACACTTTAAAAAGAAATTTGACCGTCTCGTTTGACAAGTGCAAGAAGTACAATAACAATGCTCAACTAGCAATAGTTGACTCACTCTAAAATTCACTGAAAATGTTTTCTGTTCATTATATACTTAATAAAGTATAGTAAAGTATAAAGTATATAAAGTATTTACTTATATCCGTAGTAAAGTATCAGATATCATTTAAAAAGAAACTATTTATATTTTAGAATTATTATGAATGATAATGAAAAACATCATTAAAAAACAGCCTATTTATATTTTTAACAAAAAAAAAAAAAAAAAATCACTACCCGTTTTACCCTTTCAGACTCATGATATTTTTTTAAAAAGTAGTATTATATTTCTTTATTGCATTTTTAAAAAAATGTAAACTACTCTTTAAAAAAAACTTAAAACATAAATGTTATTTGTGTCCTTGATCTTTTATTGTCATTCTATTTTTTTCACTTATCTATTATTATTATTATTTTATTTTTCTATATTTTTGTTTATTTCATTACTTTATTTATTTATTTACTTTAATTTTAAGGTACAATTCTCTTTTTGCTAGTTTCTTCCATCCCCCTCCTCGTTCATACTTTTATTCTCTCTGGGTTTTTTTTTTTTTTTTTTACTTTTTCCTACTTTCGAATGGCGGGCCCCGCCATGGCAGAGGGGTTAAAAAGATACACAATATGGCAGACGGCTGATATGTGAAGGTCCAGCTTTCTAGCCAACCGGTTTGGGTTGGTTTTCACCAGATGTAGCGGGAATACACGTTAGAACCCCTTAAAAAGTCCTCTGACCAAGATATCCCCCATAGGTAGATTAGCCCTTTTCGTAGCTTTGCCTCAACACAACTTCTGAATGGCAACTTGTCTCGTGTTGCACTGAGCTGTTCTCAGAAAGTAGAATTGAACTAGAGAGCGCACCGCCATTACAAAACTGTTGAAAAAGTGAGGAAAAGATAAACCACGTGACTTGTGGCACGGAAATGAAGCGAGAGGCTAGACTTGGGCTATGAAGCTATATTTGGCTGAGGGTAAGTGTAAACTGCAGGCGAAATTTATTGTCAACATCGTAGAGAAGAAATAGGACTAAATATTTCTATTCTCTGGTCAACATACGCATTACAAACTCTCTTGGTAAAAAAAAAAAGAAGAAGAATTGCTAAGGTTTAATGAATGTGGATACCTTGAAATATTCTTCATTCAAAAGTATCTTTCAAAAATATGGGGGGGAAATCTTTATATTGTGAAATATTATTTCAGAACCTTTCAAGAACCATAAATTGCATCCATATGCAAAACGCTGTGTACAATGTTTTCTTTAAAAAAAACGAACGATGGAGACGGAAATGAGCGCACCATCTGCAAATGCTCCATAGAAAACTAAGTAGAGTTGGATTCGCAAGAATTATGCTCGCGAGATCTTGTGACAAATCAACTGATTTAACAAGTGCCTCAAGTTTGGATTGCCAAAGCACTCTCTATCCCTTATATCTGCTCTATGGCTATTCATGGCTGGTGTGCATTCCATCTTGTGTAGATTTTTTTTTTTTTTTTTTTTTTCTTCGCAACTGAGGAAGGATGGACTTTTTTACCACCCGAAAAGATCGTACTTGTGATATATTTTTTATTTATATGTGTTTCATTTTACCAAGTTTATTAATTTTAGCCTTTAGACACCAGTTTTTTTTTATGTTCTTATTGCCACTGTTGACTTTACTCAATATGTCGCATTCTAAATTCCAGAATTTTTTTTAAAATGGATGCGAATCTAATTACTGGTGTAAGTTTCAGAGCTCGTTAATTCTTTAGAAGATGTTCTTAAAGATGTAGGAGTACATAACTTACCTTTCGATACTCTATGTAGCACTGTGGTCTAACTGGAGTTTTTCGTCCTCCAAGTATTTTGGATAAACTGTGCTGTTCACGAGATTTAGAGTGCGTGAAATTTCCCTGTCGAATTGCATTGAGACTGAGATCTAGATCTATTTCTCCGAGCAAGGTTCCAGGATCTCTTGTCAGTTCTTTTCTAAGAGGATGGCTCTGAAAGAAATGATGAAACTTTATTATATTTATGTTAGAACATCGAGTTGGAATTTTTTCCAACCACAAACTTTAATTTGAAAAACGTTGCCATTAAACTTAAATTGAAAAAACAAAATTCCCCTTTTTTTTTTTTACCTTTCAAGAAAACAGACGATTTTTTTAAATGCAAGTATAAGGTGACCATACGTCCTCGAAATTCGAGGACAGTCCCCAAATATAGATCTTTTTGTCCTCAAAAATACTTTGTCCCCAAATTTAAAGATTGTTTGCCAGGAGAGGACAGTTCGCGTCACTGAATGTGTCGCTTAGAGCTACATATACGTCCTTCCCGTAATTTCCCGCCAGAATTTGGAACCTCATCAGAAGGTAGGGGACTTCTGAATATTGGCACCCCTCGGAAACTGCTAGCGACCGCAGAGAGGACTTTCGGAACCACGGATTTAACGTGCACGTACGCCGCATGTACACGGTGGTCTTTAGTGGTACGCTGGTATCGAACCCACAACCTTCTGGTTACGAGTCCAACGCCTTAACCACTGGGCTACGCCTTAACCCGAAAGTTTCCATTTAGTTTATTTCTTTCAGAAAAAACTGAAGAAATAAGAAAAAAAAAAAACAACTAAAAGCGCCTTCTACTCAGAGAAACAATGAAATCCGATCTCTGAGGTTGTCATTGTGTGTGTAGCGTGTACAGACATGCAATAAAGTATTCGACTATGAGCCAAATTTCCCTTTTCAGTTTTGTTAATGATTAATCACTTTTCATGAAGAATCATGCTTTAAATATGAAACTGACGTACGAAATTTTTCTTGCAGTCGAATCCTTTTTTTAGAGGGTGTACAAAGTTTCACGAAAAATTATCACAAAATGAGCCAAAATAAAAGCTGTGTCTTCTGAAAAGTACAAATACTATGCCAAGAGTTAAATTTTGAATAAATGGCAATATTTCAACATGATGTTCCTTTCATATTTCTGGTTGAAATAAATATTTATAAATGAATGAAATACTTCCATTAATTTATTAGAAATAAGAATGCACAATTGATATAAAAAGCTATTAGAGTTCATTTTTAAGTATCGAAGTCAGTAAAGATTTAAAGTATCGGTACGCTGGTATACATGGTAATATGGTGTTTCCTCGAATATGTCCCTAAAAATATTTTTTAGTGTCCTCAAGTTTTCCTTAGATTCGAGGACAATGCTTGATTTGTCCCCAAAAGACTGTTCAGAAATATGGTCGCCTTATGCAAGTACTGTAATATGTTACCGAGAACTAACTGTGAGAAAGCCGGGTTTGTCCGGGGCCTTCGCAATTAGTAACGGGCATGCGCGTGTATTTTGATGAGCCATCCAAAGAGGCCTACGATGCTCGAGTCTTCACGTATACATCAGGCATTTTTTAAGCTTCCCAGTGCTTTCAAACGTTATTTAATGTAGTTTTAAGTAGTAATTGTGTTACTAATTCAAGTACGAACTCATGATTAATTTGTTTGCTATGATACATATTTGCATAAAGAAAATAGATGCATATAATTTGAAGGAAAAACAAAGCAGCGCTTACTCTCATGATTCACGATTGCTTATTTTAGTTTCACAAGTGGATATTTAATACACTTTAAAATAACTAAATACACAAATGAGGAAGACATTTTTATAATGAATATTTCATGAACGTAGTCGTATTTCCTACGTTATTTTAAACAATTCAAGATTAATCTTTAACAAATGATGTATTAAAGTGCATTTCAGTGTTTTCGGGATATCCTGTATATTGGAGAAAAATTGATAAAATACGCTCTATAACGCGATCCCCGCATTAATTATTCTTTAATAAAGACATTTCATGTAGTATATATTATTCTTTTGTCGCTTTCTCAATCGCACTTTGGAATTGAGCAAGCATAATGAACGCTTGTACAAAATATTAACTACATTTGAAGTTTCTGTATAAACGGGCAAAAATCAATAATTTATAATTTACTGTATTTCTGCACTGTACCAGATGTAAGTCTTAATCACATAATCAAGGCATATATAACTGATAAATAACATTTTCAACTGGCAAAATTAAATTGTCTAAATAGTATCACAACGTCATGCTTATTTACAAGAATAAACACTACTCAAGTAATACGATTTCTGATTAAAATAATTTATTTATAAATAACACATGAGTAATTATTCACTAAACATGATTTACATACATATTTTTAGAATTTCTAAATACATTATAAGCGTTCACTTACCTTTACATTCAGAGCAAAATGTTCGAATTTTAGGATAAATTTTCATGAAAGAAAATGGCACAAGATTCACAAAACGATTACCTGCATCTAAAGTTCTTTAGTACGACAAAAGTATAAAAAAATTGTTTTAAAATAATATAACATTTATAATGCTTAGAATAATAAAATTGAATACTGTGACTGGGGAAAACAGGCCTCAATGAAAAACTCATTTTTAGCGATGGCAACTCATAAGCAGGCCCGTTGCTTAGCGATGGCGGTTTGGCAAAGTAAGTAATTTAAAAAAAAAGAACGATTTTTTTTCTGTTTTTGTAAATATTGTAAAAAATGAATGTTTGTGTGTTTTTCAAAAATACTGGCATATCTAGGAAAAGTTTCATGTGAGGGGCAATAAGTAGGACGAAGCATACTATCAGAGATGGGTCGCTCTCTCTTTCTCGCTTTTTATTTCACTTCTTCGTCTTTAATCTTGAACCCTTGTGTTTAACCTGTTTGCTCTCATCTTTAAAAAGACGTAGCAGAGCTTTCTATGTTTAGAGCTGAAGTATGCGTAAGAGAATGCATTTAATTTTTTTCTATTTCTCAAAGTATGTTTTTGATGCGTTGTTTGACTTTTCGTAACAGCATCAATTTTGAAAAAATCAGTTACTTTTTAAATCGTCAGGAAGAATGAATGTTCTTCAAGTATGTAAATAGCCCAGTTTATAGAATGTCCCAAAAAGGTGGTAGCACGGACATGGGCGCCGGCAGAATATTTCCCAGGGGGGGGGGGGCAAAGACTACTTCAACGTATGGTTGCCATGTTGGAAAGAGCAAAAAAGCAAGGGAAAACACTGCATACAAAAATCCAGCGGGGGCATTGCCCCCCCCTTGCCCTGTGCTGCCGGTGCCCATGAACATGGTTTAGTTCTTTATCTATTAGAATTAAACTAAGAGGATAGATATAAGTGGGCAGTGTAAATTGAAAAAGTGTTCAAAATAAGGTAGGAAAACAGACTACGTTACAAGATTTCAGAATTCTATCCTAAAAATTTACATTTGCACGTTTATATTCCAAATCTTGCATAGCCCCCCTGGCCATCTTTGCTTAAAGATATCTCCAAGACGTTTTATCAAGAAAGCCTGAAAATTTGTACGTCACCTCATTAGTGCATGGGACACATTTTGCTAATTGAGATTTTTTTTGTAAGGGCGTAGTATACAGATTTAAAAAATGTAACTTTTTGAAAGTTCACGAGAAAATTTTTTCTTAACGTAATCTTTTTTCCTACTTCATTTTTCCTACTTCACTTTTTTTTTTTCAATTTACAATTGCCCACTTATTTCTAATGGATAAAGAATTAAAGCGTGTTACCACCTTTTTGGGACACCCTGTCCCAAAGAGGTGGTATGCACTAGTTACTTCATCAAATACTATCTGAAAGCCCATTCATTGCACGAACAGAATAGCTTTTCTTAAAAAAAAAAAAAAAAAAAAAAAAAAAAAAACCAAGAACTTTCATGAGACATTTAGAAGTACTAAAAAAGTCCTGAACTCTAAATTGCTAAATGTCTAAAGCATGGTGATAATCATTAATTGGCGTTACGAGTTAAGGGGTGATATCTGCTTCTACGGTGTAATTTAGTCTAAAATTAATGTCATACGAGTTAAAAGATCGAAGTTTGCATTGTGTCAGGACGGCCGGGAGGGGGACAGGGTGGATAATTGCCCCTGGCCTCGAAGATGTATGCTACGAATTTTGAATATTGCGAATCGTAAATTAGTGCGAATTTGTTTATAAAGAAGGTAACTCTGCTGTAATGCAGAAAAAAAAAAACCATTAGCAAACACCAGTGAGATTTCATGCCGCAAACCGGTTTCAGTAAATGTGACTTACCATCATCAGTGCACTGATGTGGTTAAGTCATACTTACCGAAATCGGTCTACGGCATTAACTCTCATAGGTGTTTGCTAACGTTTTTCTTTCTGCATTTCATTTGGCTACGAATTTTAAAGTCTTACATTTCATTGTATCAAGTAATTCTCTGTATACACTAAGAAAGAATTCCAGAATTATGTGTACATTAGATAAAATACTTGCAATTTAATGGAAGTTTTATCGTGTACCAGGTATGCTCTATGGTAAATTAAAGTGCACTAATTTTAAAGTGTTTAAAAAACTTTTCTAGATTTAAAAAATGTAATTTTTTGAGGGGGGAGGGGGAGACCGAAAATCCTATCCGCGGCCCTGATAGTGTTGCATGAAAATTTGTTAATTAGAGTGCGAGCTATGAATCTTTTAAATTCCCATTGGATAACATTAGAGTTTGGCGAGTTCTCGCCAAATATTGGAGCTAATATCGAAAATTATATAAAGCATAAAAGAATAATTAAATTTGAATTTCGAAAACATCGCTTTGTGCCATGACCAATCCTAGTGAACCCGCATACTTAATCAGGCTGACCTAGGATCACCCGTCCTGGTGATGAACAGACACACCCACTCATATTTTACGTCTTGTAAAATTTACGAAGACAATCTGGAGTATTTAAAGTCTTACCTTAGGCATTTTCCAAAAGTTTTGTTCGTTACTCGACTTTAAGTCATCCGTCATTGTAACAGAGTAAACAACAGCGACGAAATAGAGGAAAATGTTCAGGAAAAAGGAAGAAAACATGGCTGACTGTAAGCGAGACAGTAGATATATCTGTAATATAAACTAAGCACTAAAATCAACGCATTCTATAAATTTGAAAAGGAAAATGAATCTTAAATTGCTAAAGCAGATTTTTAAAAAAAATCAAAATCACAAAATGCATTGTAGAAATAGCATCTTATTTATATAATGCTGTGACGGCATTTGGACCATGTATATATAGCCAATAAAAATTTCTAAAAAGCATTAAAACCGCCTCCTTCCGAACAGTTAAAAAAAAACCATCATATTATTCGAAGAGTCTGCGCTTTCTGCATGATCTAATGAATATAAACTACGTAATTCATAAAGATTGTAGTGTTGCTACAATATTTATTTCCAATATTCCATAATGAACAACAGCCATTATTTTCAAGTAAACGGTATAAAATTTTAACTAAAATGTTAGAAAAAAGCACACTGATAAATTGAGAGGGCACAGTTTATTAATTCCGTATATTGCGTTGCGTTATGAGATGTGAAGTAATCCATAATTAAGGAAGAGATTTTAAAACAAATTTAGTTTAAACTATCGAAACAGATACTTTGCCCTCTCAATTTCGAAATGCCTTTTTTTTTTTTTTAATATAACATTTTAGTTAAAATTTTATGCTGTTTACTTGAAAACAATGGCTGGTTGTTCATTACGGAATATTGGAAATAATTTGTAGAAACATTACGTTCTTTTTGAATTACGTAGTTCATGCAGAGGAGGGGGGGCAGACTCTTCAAATGATACTAGATACTTTTCTGGTCACTTCAAAAAAAAAAAAAAAAAAAAGCTTGTTCGGAAGAGGGCAGTTTTAATGCTTTTTAGAAGTTTTTATTGGATATCAGCTTTTTTGAGAAAAATAATGTAGTAATTTTAAAAGACAATTTTAATTCAGCTCTGAACTATCGTATCAAGTATACTTATCTATGCATCACAAATTAAGAGAGTAGTTAGCAAAAATTTCCGTCCTCCTCAACGGGATACGAACACACATGCTGTTGACTCGTACCAATCACGATTTCTAAGACAAGCGTTTTATCGACTAGGCTATAGAAGAGGATTAAGGGCTTCCAAAATTAAACTTTTGAATCGTAAGCTTGTAGAAGCGAAATAATATTCACTCAACATTCATTGAAATTCCCGTACTGAAACTTTATAAATGGACATTCAATGTTCGTAAGTGTTCTATTTTATTAGGAATGTTTTGTTATTTTATTCTCAGAAAAAAAATTTGACGAAATTCAAATTGCACAACGATCAAAACACCTATAAATTTTTGAATTTATAGGTGTTTTGATCGTTGCCTAATCGTTGCCTTGATTATATTATGCCTAAAAAGGCATAATATAATTTTTATTTAGAATTCATAGAGGTAACCCCCCCCCCAATTTTTTTAATTAAATCAAGACAGTTTTATTACAGTTTTAAATAAAGTGCATTAACAAATGCTATATATTTTGTGGAGTTTCATCATTAAAAATTTAATTTGTAATTTAGATGATTATGCAAATTGCTTTTAAATAGCAATAAACTCGTTTCTGTTTATTTTTCACTCTCTTAATTCATATCTTAATTGTTTAAAAGAAACTAAGTTCGATACTTCTAATAATGAGTCAATGTGAGACCAAAAATATTTGTTTAAATGCATATAACATGTATAACATGTATAATTGAAATTAAATATGTTGCTTATAATATATTTTTAAGAAAACCAACTTATCAAAAATTGGACAGAGTTATGAACAGACTTCTAAAAAAAGAAAAGAAAATATTATGCATTTGATTAACAAAATGCAATTATATAGAACCTATATTTAATGCATTTTTAGCCCCTAACATTTTTTAATGCACATCTTAAAAATCCAATTTTCAAAATTTTGGTAATGGTAACCAAAAGATTGTAATATCCAAAGTCTGTAATCTACAGATCAAAGACATCTGAAATGTGTAACCTACTGTACAAAGATGTCAAAAATGTGTAACCTACAGATCTGATGATTAAATATTTTGATTAGTAATTTTCCAGAGCACTTCCTGCCTTTTTATGTTTGTATACTATATTCTAGGCTTATTATAAAAAATAAATAAATAAATAAAGTGAAATTCTAAAATTTGGAAAATGGATTATAGTTAATATTTTCGTAACCTTTTGTTTACCATATTCTAGGCTTCTGTACTGTAATGTAAAAAATAAATAAAGTGAAATTCCAAAATTTGGAAAATGGTATAGTTAACATTTTGGTGGTACCTTTTTAGAATCTCCCTGACATGAGCTGTCCTTTCCTGCTAAAAACAAAAAAATTATATACTATATATATATATATATATATATATGCATGATACGGGAAAACTATTGTGTGTTTTATGGTATAGCTTAGTCGGGCTCTGCACCCTATTGTTACGCCACTGAAACGCAGCCTAATTTTATGAGATGTATATCGAAACAAAAAGCTTACTTTGGTATATTCTGGCAGCAGTCGGAAAGACGCAAGTTGAAACAATGTTTCAACTTTTGCTTTATATACTCTTAAAATGGGAAGTTATATTTTTTCTTCTCGCATGTTCAATTTCCGCAGAAGAATCCTTTGAAAATCTATGGAGGATACGTAATGGCCGGAAAAACGCCGTAGTTTCAATTACGTACTGTATATTTTTATTTTCGTCACGGATTCTATACTTGGATCTTAATTAATTTTCAGAGTATTGTTGGACTAGAAATCAAAGCCCGTTGTGGGGGCAATTACAACGGGCGCTAGAAAAAACATTTGACTATAATATGTCTACATTCAATATATTTAATCTTCGTCCTGCTAAAATAAATAATTTGATATTCAATTTTTATTACATATGCAAATCGAATTTCCTGCTCTTCTGGAAAAGTGCGGAAACTTTCCGCATTCGAACGATTTCGTTTTGTGTACAACGGCCCCTCTTACATCAATGCTTCAAGCAGACGATCATTTTAATGAAAAATAAATAAATAAACTACGTTATCTGAAAAAACTATTTCAAACGAATTAAATCGCAATTTTCCCTTCAAAGCCTGATAACCGTGATTTCAATATGACGTCATTGTCACTTGAAACAGCTAATTTTTTCACGAAAATAATTCACTTCTTTTAATCTCCTGCACGAATAAAACAGAGCTAAAAAGGGCGAAAAATTGCTTTAAAATGAGGGAACGGGTGGATTTTCAGGTTTTTTTTTATGTAGCGCAAATTGTTTTCTATATTTTTATTCATAATTATGAAATTTTTCAAGCGGATCGTACAAACGGTGTAGATCTTATTACGCTTTTGTGCTTTGTAATCTTCTTGGAGTGATGGCGGTAAAAGTTTTATCTTCGAGGGGTTGCCCAGAATTGTCAGGGATCAGCGTAACTATATAGTAGGGTTAAAAAAAAAAAAAATCCCAAAACATATTAGAAGATTGTAATTTTTTGTAAAAATCTAGCTAAAGACAAATTGGTTTCAAGAGACACCCTGAAATATCTAGAAAATCTGTACACTATAGAAAGTGTCTTATTGCTACAATAACTCACATACAGTATTGCAGATCTGAAGTGTGTTTTTGTATATAAGGATGATTCTAAAATTAACAGAAATTTGAGGAAGTATAATACGTATAACAGAATTGAAACTTTACTCATAGAATTTATTAATAAAACTAATACATATGCCACTTTAAACACAGACCAAGAAAATATATTTCCTCTTAAAAAAAAAAAAAAAGAAGAAGAAGTTAAATATGGGCAATCTCCGGCCAGCAAATGCTTTTGATCCGGCCCTCGAAACATATCAAAACCCCATATAAACCATTCAAAATCCCATATAACTCCCAATTGCACGGCCCGCGACTCCGCTACCATCCTTAAATTTGGCCCGCAAACCAAAGGTTGCACAAACCTGCTTTAAATAATATAGTACCGCGTAAACAAAAAGTCCATAAAAACTTTAAAAATTCATTACAAAAAGAACAAATAATGATAAAAAATTGTTGTTTGCACAAATAGGTTCATAAGGTTGGTCTTTTATTGAAATCTCTCTAATCTTACCCATTCAAACCGCAATTTTGTATCATTATTTGTTCTTTTTTCATGAATTTTTAGTTAGATGCACCAAGGATTCGTCAAAAGCTCTTGAAAACTTCAGAAATTCATTAAAAAAGAAAAAATCTTTATACAAAATTGCAGTTTGCATGTAAAGGATTAGAGAGTTGTTATTTTTTTTTTTTTTTTACTTGCTTCTTATTGTGCATGTAAGCGCCACCTATCAGTAACATTTGGAACTACGAACTTTCTTGTCATAAGAAAAAATCCAATCACCGTCTAAACCTATTTATGTAAACAGCAATTTTCTATCATTATTTGTTCTTTTTTTAATGGATTTTTATAGTTTTTAGACTTTTTAGTCACCCGGTATTAAATAAAAACAAAAGGGAATATGGAAAAATTATTCTTAATAGGCTGACTTAATTTCTCTCTTTTTATTTGATTTTTGAACTTGTATGAATACTTTTCCCTTTATCAACATATTGTAAACAGTTTGTACAAAATTTTCATTTTTCTTGATATTTAAAGTATAGATCACCGTCACACAACCTGTATAGATTTTGATGCGTGTAGTCCTTATAGTTTTTTTTTACAGATCTACGAAAAAGTTAGAATACATTACGGTGCAAATTCTTGAAAGTGCGCTAGTGTCTATATCATGCATTCGATTGAGCTCAAATTAGGTAAGCATGTTATAATAGGTAACTGCCTTAATATTGTACAGCTGCGGGGAAAAAAAAAAAGAAAAAAAAAAACCAACTTGTACTTTTTTCGGCCGTCGTTCATCGTACAGCAAAGTTACAGATACCAATCGCTTACGATTGACGTACACTTTAATTTGCTATACATAAAAATTGCATAAGGGGCCATCTCCTTATTAAAATTCGCACCAACTCCCCCCCCCCCCCGCCCTCTGCCCCAATAGCAATTCCTAGATTTCACTTCATCACGGGCGCCGACTTGTAAAAATTATTGGGGGGGCTCGTATCCTTACGGAGGTGGACGGGGGGACACAAAATCCTTCTCTCCGTCAGTATAATTAAGGGGTTCAGAAATTTTAGAATTGAGATTTCAAAATGTGCTTTTTTAACATAACACTTTCATGAAAATAAAAGGAATTCCATTTAATAAATTTTTCAAAAATTTTTTGAACTCATTTTTTTAATTAAGTTTTTGAACTCAAGATCTCGAATCAGTCTTCAGTACACATATGGAGAAAGCAAATCTCCCTTCTGAAAGAACAACTGAATTTTAATTAAGTTAATAACAGCAAAACAAGTAAAATCTTTTTCGAAATGTATTTAATGATAATTTCATAGGAAAGAAAATGCATGCAGTCAAATGTGGAAAACTGTTCTGCAAAACATTACTCCAGCTAATATTTCAAAATACCCTAGAAGTACAAACGAGACGAAATACTAAAATCTGGATTATTTTATTTACTTGCAAACATTCATCAGAGATAATTTTTACTGATATAAAATAGTATTTTTTATTTTACTACATGATGAAATACCCATAAATTGAATCGACTTTAATTAAATGTCGCACTACTTTAAGACAGAAAAACTGATCACATTTAAATTACATTTTTTGACAACTTTTTACAGATTACATTTAAAATTATTTAAAAAAACATAAACAAAGAAGTAATAAATACCTCCTTTCCATGTATTAAAACAAATCAAACAAACCATCATACAAAGTTACAAGTCCTCTCTTCGACACATACATTTTAAACGGATTTCCGTGATTTGAATTGT